>CM049809.1:20167690-20389005 GCA_027422405.1 Ptychobarbus kaznakovi
TATCTTTTGTAGTCATCATGAATTCAAATGATCAAGTTCATGAATGAATCATTTACAAACCAGACTGATTTGGTTTTGGTTTGGAAGATTATCAACGAATAACGACTTTTAATTTTTGTTTCCTCACACAAATGATTTACATTTAAAAAATACACTGGGATTGCACATGTACCACTTTAGTTGCCTCTTTTAAAAGCCTGAAAGCCTCGTTCCCCATTCATTGTAATCGCATGGAAAAGAGCAGCCAGCACAGTCCTCAAAACTTCTCTTTTTTATGTTTCACAGATGAAATAAGGTCCTACAGGTCTGCAATGACATTCATTCCTTTCAGGCCACCGTCTTTTAGAGAAAGCAACCTCTCGAGTTTCTTGTATTTTCTGATTATACACTGAACGGAGGTGACTTGACCTACCTTTTGTAGGGTGGACTGTACGTGTTCCTCTGTATGCTGAGAGACTCGTATCCACTCTCAATGGTCTCTGAGCTGGATGGGCTTGGGGCCGGCCTGTTTAGAAACCTGTACAGACTACAGCTGCTGTCCTCAAACTTGGCTTGCCTCTTTTCTTTCCCAAACACCTTAGTGTCCACCGCCTCAAAGACCCTGGCCTCCATGAGGCCTGGCAGAGGCGGACGCTTTGGAACGAGGCACCTCGGCGTCTCCGCAGAACTTGCTCTGAATGATGTGAGCCAGAACCACGTCCACGGCCTCGGAGCCCAGAAAGCAGTCGTGGTAGATTTTCAGATTGTGGCGTCTCCTCTTCACCTCCACCTGCATCTGAAGGTTGTTGATGATGTTGGTCCAGATGTACGTGGCTCGGAAAGGCTTCCCAGCCATCCCTGTATCTGTCGAGAGATGGACTGGATGAGAAACGACAGAATAATACTCTCAGCCTGCATTCTTGTGTTTCTGAAATAAATCTAGCTTTTGACTGCAAGGAGATGCTTTTAATACGTTTAGCGAGGCTTTAAAAGCTATGGACACAAACTAGGCATTCCATGCCAATACTGGTGAGTTTAGCATTTTAAAATCAATTATAGGAATAAAATCACACACAGACGTTGGCGCTTTCTGTTATTAATACTGGAATAGGTCTACATAATGAAGCTTCTTCAGACTTCTGAAACTAGACCAAGAGGTTTCAGCTTACTTGTATTTAATTCCAGCTCTTTATCATTATAATCATCTTGACAGTTGCAGAATATGACGTTCCCCATGTTTTGAACTAAAGAAAGCTTTTACAGATCCTACTTCCAACACAAAGAGCATCAATACTGTACCTCATAAGCCTAATACATGACCCCGGGGGAGGCTGGTCGTTTCTCGTGTGTCCTGCTGAATTGGGTGCGCAGCTCGATGAAGGTCTAAATGAGGGATCGGGATCTTTACTAGCGGTGGCTGTGAATGTTGTGACGCTCGCACACATGCCTAGTCTTCAATGAAGGCTCTGCGTCAAGAGGACAACTGCTGGCTGTGATATAACAGATTCTCTCTAGACTTTGGTTCAAGAGTTTTTCTGGGAAGTCTGACATGCAGCGAACAGCAGATTAATGCTAGCTGTGTGCATGTACAATATACTCATTGTTTGCCCCGCTAAAAACAAGCACGTTTTAGCATATTTCTGAGAACTTATTACAGAAATAAACTAGAATAAAAGTAATTTGCAATTAAATGAAATTAAGTGTATTATAGTTTAAAGTTGTATTGAATTAGTTGAACAAAAGCTTTTTTGAGCCACTTAGATAGGACTTATGTATTTGTAATTGTAATTTGTAATGTATTTGTAATATGTAATTACTTATATTGAAATATGGTAAAATAGTATGTTGAATGTATGACAAGTATTTGTGACAAACTAAAATATACTTTAATGTCATTTCTATTGAAACTTGTATGTTGTGTATTTTTTATATATTTGTATTCATTTGTAATGATGAATATCCAATTTAGTACATTTAAAATATATTAACTTTAAAAGTAACATCAAATAACACAGTTAAAGATTGTATTTAAAGAAATATACATTAGGCTTAAAGCTTTAGTATGTTAGTTAACACATCAAATTGAGTGTATTTAAGTCAGTGCTTTAAAATGCACTTAGATACATATTTTAATTTGACGTTATTACAAAGCACGTTGTAAGTGTGTTAAGAGGTTATAAAGATACTCTTTTTAAGGACCTTTAATTGGTATTTTATTTAATTTGAATTATATTATCTTACATGTAGTTTCATCTAGAAGTACAGTACTTTTCACACGGGTGAGTATCACTGCTTTTACACCTAACCAGCAAATCTGGAAACGCTGTATTTATCAAGCAGAACACATTTGATTTCTTTCCAATGTCTTGATTTGACTAAACTCATCAGATTCATCCCTCCATCTGATAAACTAGTTGATAAGGAAACTTCCTCGTTATGTTCTCATCATAGTTCGTTGCATACCGAACAACTGTATTAGTACTTGCTGAGATTTTGGTGTTAATTGTAAACTAATAAATAATATAATTGTATATAAAAGTGACTGAACCTTACAAGTCAAGTCAGCTTTATTTATATAGCGCTTTTAACAATACAAATTGTGTCAACTGCACAATATCAAAAATAGGAAAATAGTGTATCACTAATGTAAAATGACAAGATTAAACGCCCATTTTTCAGTAAAAGCATTTCATTATCAAATTCATGAGTCATCCCAGCTCAGTTCAGTTTAAATATTATTTGTGCAATCAAGTCTGTGATATCGCTGGTAATGAAGTGTCCCCTACTAAGAAACCAGGCTCAGTCGGGGGGGGGGGGGGACGACCAGTAGAAGCATTACAAACAAGTGTGATCTAGCAATACTACAGGAAGGGAAGGACAATACCATGGGACTCAGTGTAAATCAAATGTTTCTCGTACAATCTCACACGATGCTCCAACAGAATTACTGGGTATATGTCCACAACAACACGCTTGAATCATGAAAAATGTCATTTTGTTGTTGATTTGTTAGTGTGCATGAATAATACCAGTGTAACAATATCATAAAGCTGAACTCTGAATCCAGTCTCTGCTGAATACCCATTAGAGGAGTCACCATGGTGTTAGTCCCCATGACAGAGAGCATCTGCTGGGATCACTCCTCCATGATGATGTGTTTGCCCAACACTCAGACAAATAACCCCAGAGGGAGAACACCTCCTGATGGCCAGCACACACTGATGTGTTTGCCCAACACTCAGATACTAACCTCCTGATGGCACATCTACAACAGGCTAGTATTATGACCCAGAATCATGTTGAAAACAACTCTGCACAAACTCTGTTCAAGTGTATAAGAGTCAAAAGCTTTATCCTCTGCTACTGTAAATGCAAAACCGACTCTAATGAAAACAGCTAATGCCAAACTTGACTTAAGAGTGTAATATATATATATATATATATATATATATATAAATTGAATACGACCCAGAAATATATTATTTTACTAATTACAGACAACAATTACAAGACAAATCTGAGACAAAACCATATGATTTCAGACATAAAAATTCAATGATTAGCATATTTGAATCTTATTTGAGCTATTTAGCATTTACACTTTAGTTAAAGACGAAGTAGTCTATGTATATTTACATTTATGCATTTAGTACTCTATGTATTCAAATTGCAGATGTGCAAGCACGGAATAAAATCAAACCGCCAGTCGTACACGCGGAAACCTACCCCGCAGGTCGGTGCATGTAGTCGGGGTTAAAGCCGTTGTGTCGCGCGGCTCCGGTAATGAAGTAACGCATCTCCATTGGTCTCGCGCTGTAGTCGCTGATGTTCACACTAGCGCGCTCTGAACTCCTCTGCGGCCGCAGCCCCGCGCGCTCTCCCACACACTCGCCGTGACGTCACGAGGGCAGTCGAGGGATCATTAGCATAATAGTGAGTTAATTTGCACTCAATGAGTCACCGAAATTCGCAATGATAAACAACATCACTAAATGTAAATACTGCCGGTGTCCTGACATTTTATCCTACCCGTCAGATTTTCCTACATCGGCTTAACTGCGCATGCGCGCATCTATATTGCATCCTTTTTCTCACGCTGAACAACAATATTTAATGTATCTGAATTACTGTAAGGGAAGGTATAGGGTTGGGTTGGTGAGACGTTTAATAAAAACACAATCAAATAGGTAGAATAAAATATTATTGTTAGTTTCCGTACTAGATGTATCCTTTCTATCTACAACCGCGAATATAACATGTATTTACTGTATGTCATTACTGTAAGGGTTGTTATAAGTTGTGGTAGGTTACACATTAATAAAACATAATTTAATAGTAGCATTTTTCGTTTTTTGAATTGTACTACCCACTGTTTTAATGGGAGGTAGGAAAATCTGACAGGGTAGGACAAATCGACAGAACACCGGTATAAAGACAGCAAAAAAAAAACTTATGTGGGCCTTTCATGTTTTTTTTAGATATGGATATTTAAGGGCTATACAAGAAATGTAGTAACCATGGTTCCCGCCAAAATACCACATATACAGTAGGCATTTCTACTGTAAAACTTTTGTGGTAACCCAAAGAAGTGTTTTCATTTTATTGTAGGGTATTAATCTTATAAAACTGTCCTTGCATCCACTATAATATTAATGAAACAAACATACTTTCATGACTGTTTCTTAATTAACACACTTTAAAAAATGACTCTTTGTAATAATGTCAAACTAAAAGTTTTACTGATTACATTTTTAATTATTACTTTTTACTTAATTAAGTTGATGTGTTGATTAACAAAAGCACACATAAAATACCTGATTATAAATTAAAATTTAGTGTTAATCAGTATTTAATTTAAAGTGTATATATTTTAAACTGTGTCAAATTCATCATCACAGTATATTTTTATAAAGCTATATTTTAATTTAATTGTAAATAATATGCAATTAAGTGTCCAAAAACAGAGTTTAGTTGAGTGTTTTTAAAATATAGCTACTGTTTCCATAAGTGGTATGCTAAAGTACTTTCATTTTCTTTCATAATTTAATTTTACTTTTCATTTATGCCTAATTCACTTTCACTTTTTTATGATTATAACAGCCTGACCCCGGAGCCCTTGAAAATGTATTAGGCTAGTTAAAAAGTAATTAAATAAACAACTTAATCATTAATTAAAATAAAATAATCATCAACTATTCTGCAAGTATAGTGCAGCCTTGCTCATTAGCCTCTGGAGGTCAAATATCAAAGTCTTGTGTCACTTGAGAAATTATCAAGATCTCAAACAATTCAAACTTTATTTGTTTCATCATCTCGGTCTCAACTGGTTAAACGGGAAGAAGTCTGATCCGCGTGAAATAAACACCGCTCTCACAGCATGGTGTGTGGTTTTAAATGATAATTCAGTTCGTAGAAAACTTGACTTGAAACACTGAAATGCTCAAAGGGTCTGAAGTTGAAGGAATTTAGCCGGACCAGGATTTAGGTACTTAGAAATATTAACAGACTGTGGATAATAGGGGTTGAGAAAACATATGCATATTTAATGCATCACTGCGTATAGTGACCTCTGCTATAAGAAACCAATAGGTGCAAACCGTTCTTAATAGTGTGCATTTGCATATCCTTCTTCACCCACCATGTAAATCATTACCAATGACATCCCCATAAAAACTTCAGATGGATGTTATTATGATCTTCAATGGATATCTTATGAAACTCTTAGTGGAATAATGTGAATAGAGCTGAATCTTGAGCATGTATTTGACAAAGTTCATAAAAGTGAGAAATGTGTAATTTTGGGATAAGGATCAACTTTATTTGTCCCCGAAAGGAGATGTGTCTCGGGCAAAGTGCTACAGTGTTGCTCTGAACAAACAATAATAATACATAAAGCAAGAACATACATTCAAATACAACAGTGTATACGTATAACATGTCAAAAGTGTACAGTGCAAAACACAGTAAAGTGCTAATATGCTATATGTGCGTTGTTCCTGGTCAAATTCAGCAGTTTTATGGAGGCAGGGACAAATGAAAGCTTCAGTCTGTTAGTTTTACACATTGGCATTCTTCAAACAAGAGATTTCGATAGTACTGAGCTCATCAGCAAGGACAGGTATCTTAACCAAAACCTAGCCCTGAGCATCAAAGGAAGAGTCAGATGGGACTGTGGTATTAGTGCGTAAGTGATAATAGCTAAACACAGTAAAGAAACCAGTTAGATGGGGGAGGAATGGGATTTATCTAGAAACTCCCTTTCTACGGCTCTTCCTTATGATGCTTTGTCAGAGATCCCAGGCCAAAGGATTGTAAGACACAATTTGCCTCTCAATGCTAGCTTTCACACTCTTCAGGGGGTCTCATTCACTCCTGTTTCCCAAGTCATTATCCCTTTTACTGTCCCCTTCGGCCACCGGAGCGCTTTTGCATTCCAACACACACAAACTCTCAGATTCAAACAATATGTGCCAGTCAAACATCCACAATCTTCCACATACCTCCATGCATTTAACACTAATTGAAAGCTAGACCATAATAACTTTTAAAGGACATAGATAATACACTTTCAAGGTTTGAGATCCTACAGAAAGTTGTAAAAATGTGTTTACTTACCCAGTCAGAACAACAGACGATGAACAGTTTCCAGAGTTGACCTCATGCAAAGTGTATTTAATGAAGCATCTATAAAAACACAAAATAAGCTCTTCTTCAAAGTTACGCTTCCAACCACTAAAAACACACACGTGTGTCATCAGAACTGGTTCTGCCGCTCATGAGCGGCGATGTTGTGGTGTAAACCTGTGTCACGAGTTAAAGCATTGTCTCTGTACTCTTGAGTCAACACATTCCTACAGCGCAGGGCTAGATCGTGCTGGAGAAGCTGTCAGAAAGGTCATAGTACCCGGCTGTTGTTCCGGTTTTGTTATCAAGAACCCTTCCCTTCCCCTAACCTGCCCATCTGAGCCCTGCAGGGTGCTTTATCACCTGGGCTTTATGGGAACACAAGGGGTGTGATAAGAGATGGCATGTTAAAGGGATAATTAATGATGACCAGGGTGTTACACTCATTGTCACGTTTATTGTTCTGGTCATGTCTGACACGTCACAGGACAGGAATGTCTTGAGGAATGTTTGAATCTCTTGAAGAACCATTTCCACTAAAATCTAAATAATCTAAGAAGTAAATGGCACTCAACAATTACGTCTTTTTGTGAAGACGTTTTTGCACTGTGACATGCTTTATGACATTTTTTTCACATTTCTTTTGACAATAAGTCCCTCCCTCAATTCTTATCACTACCATGCAAAACAAATTATGCTGTTCTTACTGTAATAAAGCTAAACAAAATATTTGAATCTTATCTAATGATAAATTAAAATAAATAAAATCTGTATTAAATATACAGTGTATACACACACACACACACGCACACACGCACACACGCACACACACATACACGCACACACGCACACGCACACACACACACACACACACACACATATTAAATTCTGATAGACAGACAGATACAGTACACAGATAGACACAGACAGAGAGATAGACAGACAGATACATTTAGTCATTTTGCAGACACTTTTATTCAAAGTGACTTACAACTGAGGTACAGTAGACTGTGAGATAGATAATTTAAAAAGACAGAGACAGATCAATAGAAAGACAGAAAGAAAAACAGATGGATGGACGGACAGAAAGGTAGACAGATAGATTGAGATTCACCCTGATAAGTTTTATTAGCCCTTTCAATGGACTTTTAAAATCTGACTTGGTAAAATCAAATCTTGTTAAATAAAGCCAGCTGGGCTCTTGAAGTGCCTGTCTGTCGTACCGAGTATCTCCAGTATGGATGGTCAGCGGGGGATTGCCCATCGATTGTCCCCATAAACGAATTCCAGTCTCAGTGAAACCAGAACATTGCGTGTCAAAGAGTCCTCTCAGCTCTGCTCCCACACAACCCCAGCAGCACGTTCCTATCCATATTCATGTGTCTGAGACGTTTGGGACTGGACAAACATCCAGTTCTCTAGCAATATGCAGCCTGGAATCTACTAACGCCCCTCACTAGATTGAACTGTACAGTGGCTTCCTTCATGACGGGCCAGTGGTGGACATTGAGGTCTTTGTTTTCAGCCACAGAGATGTTCGATTTGCAGCATTGTGGCTCGCAACAATCATATTTTATTCAACAGTCCACTGACCAGCCGTACTGAAGCCACAGTTTTAGCCTCATGACTGAATAGTTTTTCCATGAGACAACTAGAGAGCAGCAAGGACACCCTTGAGAAAAAGAAGTGCGCTAAATTGTATTGAATGAGCACTTGTAGAGTACTTAAAATCATTTTTTTTTTAAAGTCATCTTACAGATATTATTGAATTAAAAGGCCACTTAAAAGACACTTTCATGAGTTTCTTAACACACTTAAGCACAATTTTAAAAAGTGCACTTTAATAATGTCTAAACAGAAGTTTTACTTCAAAGAACTTTAAATCATTATTTTAATAATCTTTCATTGTGCTTAGAAGAAAAACACTTATTTTTTTATGTTGACTACCATATTAAAGCACATGTATTATATATTTTAAATACATTAAATTGCATTACAAATGTTAAATTACAATTATTTTTAAGTACATTATATACAAGTTTCGATAGAAATTATGTTACGGTATATTTTAGTTTACCACAAATGCTTGTCCGTATATTCGGCTGTACACTTTATCCATATTTCAAAAGACAACAGAAGCAATTATGAAATTTCATATAAAGATGTGACGCCCTACTTAAGCGGTTCAAACAGCACTCTTAAGTTCAGACAATTGCATTTAATCTAAATTTGAACAACAACACGTTTTTACTTGTGAATAACATGTAATTAAGCGTTCGAATGCATTATACTCAGTTCACACTTAAGTATATTATTTGAAATTATATTTTTTGCTAAAGTTTACAAACAGATTCTGATTATACTCTTGTGGAGCACTAGCATGGAACACATTTTATATAATTCATCTGATTTTGGACTAAAGCTTAATTTTATTTGAATTTAGTTTGAATTAAATGGTATTTTGCTGATTATAGAACTACTCCATTTTGTAATGAAGCAAAAATCTAGAAAAAAAATATCCACAAAATGTCTTAGCATTTTACACCTGCCCTGGTGTGGCATTTTGTTTTCTAATTATGCATCAGATATCAGTACTGCAGATTTTATAAGTGATTTTCTCGATTTGGTTGCTCTAAATATAGACCACACAGACAATGCACTTCACAATCACAGCTTATCTTGTAAAGTTGTGTAAAAGATTAACCAGCCTCTCCCAGTGGAGCCAAGTGATAAATCAGCGGTCACAACTTTCTGTCCACTTAGACATCTGCAGCATCAGTGCGGGAAGAGGAAGAAGGACAGCAGAAAGAGATGACACAGACTATGACTTCCGGTTTATGGCTCATGAGGCAGAAACACTTTCACTGTCACTGCTAGAGAGTCCTCCTCATGTTTGGATCAACAGCTGCTTGATGCACCTTGGTAAGGTCAAGGTGTAAGTTATGAGTTGTGATAATGTACTATCATTTTCAGATGTTTTTCTTGTCATGGTTCCCTGTTATCTAACATACACCGTCAGGCTTTGTTTTGCCTACGTCAAGAACCCTTCTGTGACGGTGTTTCACTAATAGCAGTGCACTGATAGCAGGCAAATCTGAAGTGGACTCAAATGAACAGACAAAACACAATGCTTAGTGACCATAAAAGCATACATGCTAATTTAAAGGCATAGTTCATAAAAATAAACATGCTGTCAACATTCTCCCCCTCACGTCATTTTCAAACTTGTATGACTTTCTTTCATCTGCTGCGGAACACAAAAACAATATTTTGAAGAATGTTGGTATATAACCATTGTATGGACAAAAACACTGAGACATTTAATATAACTATATTATTTTATGTTCTACAGAATAAAGAACGTCATTATGATTTGGAACAACATGAAGGAGTGTAAATGATTTTGGACTATCACTTTATTTTATTATGTGTAAGTACACTTTAAAAAAATATATATTATTTTAAGATTTCAAGTACACAAAAACTGAATTTGGACTATCACGTGACCAAGTTAAAATGACAGATGTAGAGATTTTAGTCATTTAATATTTATCAGCCTAAATTTGCACGACAAACCTGTGTTTTTATGATTGTGATAATACATTAAACTGATAATAAATACTAGTTTGCAGTAGTGGTGGGAATCTTTAGTCACCTCACGATCCGATCCGATTCTGGGAGTCACGATCCGATCCGATCCGATTCTGGGAGTCACGATCCGATTCTGGGAGTCACGATCCGATTCTGGGAGTCACGATACGATCCGATTCTGGGAGTCACGATCCGATCCGATTCTGGGAGTCACGATCCGATCCGATTCTGGGAGTCACGATCCGATTCTGGGAGTCACGATCCGATCCGATTCTGGGAGTCACGATCCGATTCTGGGAGTCACGATCCGATTCTGGGAGTCACGATCCGATCCGATTCTGGGAGTCACGATCCGATCCGATTCTGGGAGTCACGATCCGATTCGATTCTGGGAGTCACGATCCGATTCTGGGAGTCACGATACGATCCGATTCTGGGAGTCACGATCCGATTCTGGGAGTCATGATCCGATCCGATTCTGGGAGTCACGATACGATCCGATTCTGGGAGTCACAATCCGATCCGATTCTGGGAGTCACAATCCAATTGATTCTGGGAGTCACGATCCGATTCTGGGAGTCACGATACGATCCGATTCTGGGAGTCACGATCCATCCGATTCTGGGAGTCACGATCCGATCCGATTCTGGGAGTCACAATCCGATCCGATTCTGGAGTCACAATCCAATCCCATGGGAGTCACGATCGATCCGATTCTGGGAGTCACGATCCGATTCTGGGTCACGATCCATCCATTCTGGGAGTCACGATCCGATCCGATTCTGGGAGTCACGATCCGATCCGATTCTGGGAGTCACGATCCGATCCGATTCTGGGAGTCACGATCCGATCCGATTCTGGGAGTCACGATCCGATCCGATTCTGGGAGTCACGATCTGATCCGATTCTGGGAGTCACGATCCGATCCGATTCTGGGAGTCACGATCCGATCCGATTCTGGGAGTCACAATCCGATCCGATTCTGGGAGTCACGATACGATCCGATTCTGGGAGTCACGATCCGATTCTGGGAGTCACGATCCGATCCGATTCTGGGAGTCACGATCCGAACCGATTCTGGGAGTCACGATCCGAACCGATTCTGGGAGTCACGATCCGATCCGATTCTGGGAGTCACGATCCGATTCTAGAACGATTCTTGATCTACTTTTACCCTCCTTATTAATTAATTAGTTTAACGACTTGAGAATCTTAAAATCCTTACATTTGCATATCCTTACCTAAGTATAATTAAGTACTTTTTTAAATAATTACAAATTAAAGCAAAAATTAAAACAGTTGTATGTTAAGAATGTTAAACTAATATAACTTCAAAACATACAAGCAAGTAGCAAATAATAAAGAGGAGCATAGAAACATATAATAAACAACAAACAAAGAGTGCTTTCAGTGTTTAAGATGATCTGAACGTTTTCCATTCAAGAACTGAGAGTGATTTTATTCATCTTTACTGTTGTTTTTTATTATGACACCATAGACAGCAGGAGATCTATTAAGATGCATTCACGCACGGATCTCTTTTGAAATATAAGTAATGTGGTTTGTTCTGTCCGTTTAATCCCTTAAAACATAACTGGCTGTGTTTACATTAGTGTTCCGTCATAAAACCATTTTGAGACGCAAGTATATTAAACAACTTACATGGAGTCGCGCACAGCCGCATGCGCGAGCAGTCTACACAAACAAAGCGCGCGTCAGCATTTGAAATTGAAAGCAGCCTTCTGTTAGTGAGGTTCATATTTTAAATATATAAGTCCAATGCATTCCAAACCACATAAATTATGACTTCGTAGAGCATTTGTAAGGGAATACAGATGGGCGAGACTGCACACTTCAAGTGTAACATCAAACAAAACACGCGTCTCTCACAGCGCATCCTGAGCAATGAAGCGCGTGAAAGTCCTTGAACTGGCTTCAACCTTTCCGAACTTTATGAAAGATTATTTTACGGAAGGTTCGAGTGGTGTGTGTGTGTGTGAGGAATTGGAAGCACGCAGTGTTTCTAAAGCAAACTCAGTGTCATCGCACATCTGGTTAAAAACTAAGCTCAGAATCGATTCTGAATCGTTGGAGAGAATCGCGATGCATCGATTTTTCCTCCCACTAGTTTGCAGTATCAAGCAGCATAACGGGCAGGTTTTATACAATTAAAATAACTGGAAGCAGCACATAATGCATTGTTGTATCGCAAACAAGTTGTCGAATCATAGTATTATTACTGCTTACATACAACAGTTCAATAAATAGCTAGTACTTACATTTTAGACACAATGCTGTGAGTAACCGTTCCCGTTTGGTCCCACAACGAAATCATTTCGAGAAGAGACACACTAGCTGTGGTTCTTTCGAGAATGATACACATTTATGAATAAAATCGGTTCAGTAAATGGACTCAATGACAAAATGTTTCATAAAGTCCCTTGCTTCATGCTCGAACAAATCAGTGAACATTTAACGATTCACTCACTCACTCGATCGACGCCACCTAATGAACAAACATGCACTAATGAGAAAAAGGTTTGTGCTCATTTTATTAGCTATTAAGTGACACAACTGCTATGAAAAGATACTAAACAAATCAAAAGAGCTTTAAAATGAAATCAGTTCTCAGCCATCAAATGATGATCATTCATAAATGAAGTACTCACTCAAAGTTCTCATTTAATAGGAAATTTATTTGTACATGTCATCAAAAACATTGTAGTGTGCAACAGCTACACCTGAAAAGCACAAAACTAACCCAATGCTGTCGGCACAGTATTCGTTCGAATCGGTGGCAAACTTGCAAAGTCACCAAATAAAGAACGTCCTATGTGTTGTATACAATGAGACATAACCGTATAGGCCATCTACAAATGACCACAATATTTCCCTCTGTGAAAAATACACCTATCTGTGAGATAAAATACATGTTTTGAGGAAAACAAGGAGTATAAAGAGATTTTTAGCTCAGAAAAAAGAGTTTAAGTAAATGCTTTTATTACAACAAAATATCACAAAAGCGTATTAGAATTGCACCAACTCTGTTTAAACAACAGCAGAGCTTGAAAAGCACATCGGGTAGTGATCTATATTACGTCATGAGAATCAGACAAACAAGCTCTCTATACAAAATGTACATGTATCATATACATTTGGCATTCAGATGTAAAAATGGATGTTTTACATATATATATCTATGTATAACTTTATTTTTAGAATCACCTAGCACTCCAAACTATCATTACAGACTGATATTATTCTTTTAAACCAAAGGTTTCGGTTCTCGGCAAGACACATGTATCGCATAACAGATCAATTCTGGTCTTTCTTGATAAGAGGAAAGGACGCGGACCCAACTACAGCTAAAGCGGGTTTACACGTAAAACCACAGTCCTTTGTCTCTGTGGGGGAGAGAAAAAGCAGACGTTTGGTCTATTTCCATTTGTTCAAAACCTCACAGTCTCTTCGTACTGATGTCTGTCCTCAGCAGTGCTTTAAAGCAGGTTCGTCAGGTTTATGAATGCTCGTTCCCATCTATGCTTGTCTGTCAGCATAATCTAGGCTTCTGTTCAAAGGCAGGCCTGCTGCACCTGTGTCAGAAGCTCCCCGAAGCGATCGAACAGGCCCTCTACCCATGTCCTGTTGCCCATGCAAGTCTGAACCGTCTCCTCCTGCCCCAGATCTTTACCTCGCGACTTCAACGACCGAATCTGATGTGAGAGAGAGAAAGACACTGACCAAACAGGACAACAGTATTGGAAACACAAACTACTTTCTAAAGAGACAAACGCCACTGTCTAGGGTGTTCTGCGTTTGTTGTTCGGTAGAAGCAAACGGATTCAAACCCAAATCTCCCATATGAGCACCATAGCTAAACGTGAAGGAACCGCAGAGTTGATGAAAGGCTAGTTATTTATTAAATCAAATGTAAAATTACAAATAAATAAATTGGGCAGCACAATTGATCAAAATGACACAGAAAATGCAATATACAGTGCGATTATCGAATCAAAAGCTAATGAAATAATAATAGTCTGTGCATGCTGCGGGTTTAACACGCGTTTAGTGCACAGTGCTGGGCTTGGTTCACTTTATTTACACATTTAAATCATTTCCAACTTTTCTGTGGACGGAAGAATTTCACCAACATTCTGCAAAAATAAAAGTTTGAGAAGTAAAAATGATAAAAGCTCAAGGGTTGAATGTTATAATTGTATTATTTTTCAGTACAACGGTAATTACAAAAAGTATTATATTTGTCTCTATTTTTTTATAATTACAGTCAAAACTAATAATAATAATATTAATGAAGACCCTGAAAGAGGTCTTTTGTTGTTTTCAGCAGAAGCAATATGAGATGAAATGTAAACATGACAAACTAATGCAATATAGTATGAAATATATAATAAATAAATAATAAATTAAATATTTAATCTGTTAACCTGTTTATCATTTACCATTAAACAACATCAGAGAACCGTGAACATGTAAATGTGTTGTTATTTGACTGAAATATTAACTTAAAATAAGCATTTATTTCACTTCTAAGGCATTAGTACGGTGGCTGAGAGAGCTCAATGTGCTGCAACTTCAGAAAACACATGCAAATAGAAAAAAACACCTGCAAATTAAGAAAACACTTTCGTCAATTTGACAACGCACACGCTGCAAATGCTCACAACACAACCAAAAAAGAAACGCGCTGCAAATAAAATGTATTTGGTTGTGTTGTGAGCATTTGCTGTGTTTCTTTATTTGTTTGTGTTGTGAGCATTTTCACCTTCTGCTGTCAAACTGATGAAGATGTTTTCTTGATTTGCTGGAGCTTTATCTATTTGCATGTGTTTTCTGAAGTTGCAGCGCGTTGAGCTCTCTCAGCCACCGTACATTAGGCTGACAAAGCGTTTGGGAAACCCTGCGCTACGCAAACGTTCAGGTCTTCTTTTGCTTTAGAAATGAGCGTGAGGTGGAGGATAAAACAAGACACATCTGAGCTGATCCTGATATGAGCACTGCTAGTCAAAACAAGATTCTTTCAAAGATCCCTCGAGCTTGTCAGCAAGCACTAGTAGATTGGTTAATGCCTCACCTCCTCCATACACATCAGGTATGTGTGGTACTTATAGTGTTGTAGAGAGTGATACAGAGAAAACCACTTGGACTTCTGCTGATCCACTGTGTATTCCTGATTGAGTGGGACAAAAGAAACAAAGACTTCAACTGTACAGTGACCTAACAGCCAGAATGTTATACCTCCTAGTGGTCAGAAAATGTAACTAGCTGATATCAGGATATTTGGTATTAGCAACACTTGTACTGCTGGACCTGCAGTCCTCACCAGGGGAAGTTTGCTGGGCGATTTCACGGGCTTCATGGTTTTCCTGTTGTAAGCCCTCCCACTTAACCTCACTTTAAAAACAGGAGTCTCGCAGTCTGTTTTCAGCTCGGTCACCACAGACAGCTCAGGAAAGCAGTCTAATGCATTCTGACGGACAAAACAGCATGCATTAAAAACATCCTGAAATCATAAGCACGCACAGTGTTTACATGCACAGATCAGTCCTATTTTCATTAGTCTTAATCAAGTTGGAATGTACGGTCCATATTTCTCTGTCAAACTCAGTAAGCCTACAAGAATATCTACATGTATTTGTGCATCAAATGTATTTTTAACAAAAAGTCTTTGCATGTGAAGAGCATGTGTCAGAGAGAATGATCAAGTCGACTAACCAACAGAATTAAGTGTGTATTTGATGTTTTAGCCTTTCTAGTGGGGATGTTTAAAAGCACATGCTTTCAAAACCAACAGCTTGGTCGTCTAGCATATGCTTGCGACATAAAGTCAAATAGTCATGAATGTTTTAATTTACATAGATATAGCCGTAATAGTTTACCTAAAAATGAAAATCTGCTGAAAATTCAAGACGCAGATGAGTTTGTTTCTTCTTCAGATTTGGAATAATTTAGTATCACCAGTGGATCTTCTGCAGTGAATGGGTGCCGTCAGAATGAGAGTCCAAACAGCTGATAAAAACATCATGATAATCTACACCACTCCAGTCCATCAGTTAACGTCTTGTGAAAGCTGCGTGTTTGTAAGACACAAATCCATAATTAAGGCATTTTAACTTTGAACTCTTGCTTCTGGAGAAAATGCAAGTCCATAATCCATAACGCTTCCTCCAGTGAAAAAAGTCAATCCACGTTTGTTTTAAATGGTTTTAGGCTGTTTTTGCTTGTAAATGGTGCTTGATCTGTGCATATTTATCTCCTGTTTTAGATGAGACAACTTTTTCACTGGAGAACGTAGTATTATGAATTGAGGATTTTAGGTGAAGGCAACGGCTTTGAGTTAAAACGTCTTGATGGATTTCTTACAAACAGCTTTTTGCTTCACAAGACGTTAACTGATGGACTGAAGTGATGTGGATTACTCATGGATTATTGTGATGTTTTTATCAGCTGTTTGGACTCTTGTTATGACGGCACCCATTCACTGCAGAGCATCCATTGGTGAGCAAGTGATGTAATCCTGAATTTCTGAAAATCTGTTCCGACGAAGAAACAAACTCATCTTGGATGGACTGATGGCGAGTACATTTTCAGCAATCTTCATTTTTGGGTGAACTATTCCTTTAATTCAACCCGAACAATACAAAAGAGAAAAACTCTAAAAGGTGTTTTCATGAAGATTTTTTTTTCCGCTGAGCTATTAGTCAGAGAGTTAAATGTAGTTATTATTGTGAGCTGAAGCAGGAATATGATATACTGATGACGAAATGGAAAACGGTGACTCATGACTCACTTTGACGATCTGACCCATGCGCAGTTTGGGCAGCAGCCTCCGTCTGTTGTCTGTGATCATTCCATCCACCCTCTTCATGTGCGGCAGCAGCAGCTCGTCTGAATGCAGGAGCAGATCAGCTTCACCATGTGCCACTTATTAACACTCCTGTTCCAAATCAGACAGTTTGATCTCACCGTTCTCTCGCTCTAGAGCGTGCATGACGTCCGCGTCCAGGGCTATGCTGATCAGCAGCTCAACGAAGCTCTTGAAGGTCTCCTTCGTCGTTCTGGTGTTCAGGAAACGTGAGGCGAATGGAACCGGAGGAGGAAACTCTAAGATGGGGATGTATGGGATGGGACAAAGGATGAGTGTGGAACAATAGCAACACAGACTGATCATTATTGAACTCTCATGAGAAATGATGGTGCAACTAGACAAGCGTTATTTACTATTATTTATATGCTATTGTCAACTTTATTAATAATGAGGGTTTTCTACTTTCAGGTTTCAGTTACATTTTTTTGTTAATTATTTAGTCATTTGCTTTTGTCTTTTTATTATTTTGTAAATTATCTTTATTTCAGTTTATTTTATTTCCAATTAGTATTTTTAGTGCTTCAACTACTATCTTATATATATATATATATATATATATATATATATATAAACTTCAACTTTTACCTTAATGCTAATTAATACAAATGTTTTAATAGTTTTAGCTAATAACCCTGAACCAGACATTCCAAAACATGGAATAAGGAAATATTAGCAAACTATGACCTGAATATTTTAAATAATTCTAATTTGAAGATGCACTAACTAGTATTTTCCAATAAAACAAAAGCAATCCACAAACATTAGTGGTTTGATGCTAGAATTAAATGCATGGCTATACGTGATACAGTCAGCTTTACAATAGTAGTCTGTTTTGTAAGACTTGTTGGAACAAAAAACTAGCGCTATAACATTAACTAGATATATTATAATTAATGATATTTATTGACATTTTAGATTACACTTTGCAGAACACGTCATTAAACATTTACGCAGCTTTATCCAGCAGATGTCCTTAGACTGGGAGCTCTGAGCGCTTCAAATCAGTCAATGAACTAACTGCATCAGTTTTCCCCATCACTAATGTTCACAGATGCACATTTGAACACAGCATGGTCATACTTTCTCTCACCATCATCCTCGCTCACAGCCTCCGGGGAGGAGTCGGAGGGAGATGTCGTGAACTCTTCTTTCCATTTCTTTCTCTTTTTAGGCGGCGGTTCAGCCTTGGCTTTCGGCTGCTTGGGTCTGGGTTTGGATAGAGCTCTCTGTTGTGTTGTTTTCTGCGTGGGAGAGTCCGACACAGTCGCCGCAGTGAATCGCTGCGCCAGAAGAGCTTTAGCCTGAGAGCCTCTGGGAACAACAAATAAATAAATGAATTATTTATGGAGTGCAACATGTAAATTATTAATAGTGTAGTCAACAAGGGAGCAGTTCTGATGGAAAGTGAAATACTGTGAAGTTCGTGCTAGCTGGCTGGAGTAGAGTAATGTGTGGGATCAGTTTGATGTTGAAGATTGCAAACACACTGGCAGGAGATTGATGTTTCATGGAAAAATATTCGGCTGGGTGGGATTGCACAATAGAGGCCTGTGGCTCGGCTTGACATTTTAGTAAAGAATAGCAAAAACTCATCTGTATGTGGTTCAGTTATACATTTATAACTGATAGGAGGCATACATACAGGACAGGTGACACAAGTAAGATATGTAATGCACATATAGAAAACAGATGAGGTGGATTTTCATTTCAGCGTGACTTTAAGCTACCTTCTCAATGATATTTTACTGCAAGTACGTGCAGCACTTACACCTACAAACCACAAATGAGGAAAGACTGAAATCTGTTTGTCAACATTACTTTCTAACCACATAATTAAAGTCCAACCCAAAGAAAAACCCTCAAGTATTTTCTTCATTAACTGAATTCTCACTAATAGAGTTAGACATGTACCTCATTGAATGCATGGGCTTGCTTCGTGGTTTCCTGCTACAGACTCGAACATACTCCCGCTTGTTGACCGTGTCAAGAAATTTGACATGTACTCTCCTGTACATGGACTTAGCATCACCAAAGTACCCCAAATACTGTAAAAAAAGGATAAGACACTGCCTGTTGTTCATGGCATTTTGAGATATGCATTGGAAACACATTATGATGCCACATTAATTAATGTTTTGTATTGGCACTTACACTGTTGGTGGCAAAGAACACTCGTTTCCTGTCCCTGAGCTCTGGTACGAACTTCTGTAGCAGGGCTTTCTGAACCTTCCAGATGGCTGGTGGTTCGACCCCGGCCTTCAATGTGATCTACACCCAAAACACAACACATCAAAGGTTTAAAGACACAAAGGGTTTGATTAAACACAGACACACAATCTGTCCAATGTCTCTTATAATTGACAGGAGGTGGGTGAAAAACGTCAATAACTGCTCGGCCACAAAAGATACATCACAATGTCATTTCAACAATTTATAGTCAACATGTAACGCCATTCACAATCCATTTTAGCTCCATATTATGAATTATTGGTCACACTTTAGTTTGGGGACCAATTCTTACTATTAACTAATTATAAGCTACACATTTCGCCTCAATATAAGCCTAATTTGCTGCTTATTATTAGTTAGTGAGGTAGTTGTTAAGTATAAGTATAGGGTTTGATTAAAGCATCTAAAATATGGTTATGCAGAACAAGGCATTAATATGTGCTTTATACGTACTAATAAACAATTAATATGCTTGTCACGGTGCAACTAGGGGCACCATCTAAAGTTGTTCAAACAATGAATGGAGGACGTTGAATGCCAGATTTGTCTTTTTATTTCATTTTTCCCAAGCCAATAAAGTGCGGAGTGCTCCCCGGTGCAAAAACATGAAGAAGTTCCATTGGGGAAAATCCCTTAAGGAAGACAATAAAAAATCGACTTCAAAGTACAAAAACAAACAAAAAAACCTTTGGTTCAGGGATTACAATGATTCAATAAGAATACTCCTCTATAGTTACTGCACACCAGTCAATGACCTCCTGACTGCTTCATTACGTGAGAATTTATACTCATGGGTTCAACCATTTCTCAGGAGCTGCAATATCACATGAAAATATGAAGTAATATCACATAAAAAGGATTAAACATTGAATAACACAATTTCCTTCAATACACCAATATCAATAGCATAATATACCATAATTTCAATTCAACAATAATTATAGAAAGTCAAATGCAAGAACTCATAAAAGATTTTCCACCCCTTTCCACTCATACTTGGTGTCTCCCACGCCCCAGGATGCAACACCGCAAAGGTATAAAATGGCTGACAAAAGTCTTATCGGGTCTTTTACTCAGTTCAAGATGGCCGCCACTATACATGCTGATTCAGGTAATAGGCAACAGTTTATAAGAAAACTTAAATGTCCAATAATTTTAGTGTTCAGGTGTGTAAATGTGTGTGTATAATTGATCTCTCCAACTCGCTGACACATCAAGGTAAATAAAGAGTTTTTAAAACCCAAATATGTGTTCATGTCTTAATGCCAAAAGGGCTAGGCAGAGGGAACAGAGGGCAGCTCTGTGACGATGCTAATTGTACATGCATGCTAAAAAGCAACTAGTTAATAGGGAGAATTAAAGTGTTACTGTTACCCTAAACTAAAGTGCTACTGTTACCGATTGTTTTAACTAGATGGCTTATTTAATTGGACTCGATCATGCAAGTGGTTGTTCCATATCAGAATTGGTTAAAAAGGCAATATCCCATGCAACCTAGGTGACAGGGTTACAAAGACAGGCATTTTCTTTCTCAGAAATAACATCCTCAATAAAATTGTGCACAATACGACCTGGAAAATGTAATTAAGGGTTCATTTTATGTTGACTTCAACAAGCTCATAAAAGTGGCAGCATACCTCCAGCCTTTCAATATCCTCATTCCTAACCACGAACTCGTCACGCTCCCGGTACATGCCCTCCCCTCCACTATCTGACAGCTCCTCGTCCATCAGGCCCTCGATAGCCACTGAGTTCAGCTGAACAGCTAGCTTGTCTGGAGGCACGTCCTTTAGTAACTCCTCCGTAGACATCTTCTGTACAGCCGCCTGTTGGTCCTGTGGCTTGGCATCGGTGGGCTGTGTGCTGGAGGTCTGAAGTTGCTTTGTATTGTCACCTGACGGTTTATGTTGACACAGGAAGAGGATGAACAAGGGTTTTCATAATACCAACATTTCAGTGATTTATTTACTAAATTAAATCCTAAGCAACATGCTTTTACCTTTACATACAGTTCTTGAAGCTTTCCTATTTATTATATTATAATTTAGACATGTTTAGTATTAATTACGAAAGAAAATGTCTACATAAAGGGAGCTTTCATACCTAACTTCTGCTTTTTGTCTGAGGGCTCGTCTAAAGATGACAGTGCAGAGGTGATACTTTGTTGAAGATCTTGGTTTTTCCCTACCGAGTCATCTTCATCAGAGGAAAATGACGGCAGTGTTTCCAGGTTCCTCTGGAGCTCTTCATCAAGTCGTTTTGTAGAAATGACACTATGAGGGTCTGGAGATATCAATGGGGTTGAAGGAGGGGGAGGTTTAAAAGGAATAAGTAATGGTTTAGGAGGCCTCTTGGAGGCCGAAGGCTTTCTAGTGCGATTGGGTGACCGTATCGGTGGAGATGATAGGTTTTGTCTGGATCCAGATTTAAGAAAGTCCACGAAGGAGCCCAAGAATCCAGTTTTAACCTCTGGCTGTTTTTCTTCAACCTCTCGTAACTTCTGACACATTCTCTCCTGCTGTTGGTAGCTTTCATTCGAGACCTCTGAGGTGGAAGTGGAACTTGCCTCACTGGCGTGTGAATTCTGACGCTTAACTTGTGTGCTTTTCTTCTGAGATGTGGGTTGACCATTTTCATCTTCAACCGATTGCTTCGAAGAACCCTTTGATCTGGGTCGTTTTTTTGGAAGGCCAACTGTAGGATGTTCACTAGGACTATCATCCGTTTTAAGACCTTTCAATCCCTTCGGCTGGCTTATATTATTTGATACGTTTTCAGTATTCGGATGACCTGATTGACTTTGCTCCTGGCCAGCCAACTGAAAGTCAGTGGAGGTTGTATTACTAATAACAAGTCCATTAGCATTCAAAACAGAGCCATGGCTAGAGTTTACAAAGTGTCCTTTGAGTAACACATTCTTTTTCTCATGAGTGTTTGCTACCTTGTCAGATATATCTTGTGCAGAGTTGCTTATCTCAGGTTGGTTATTAGAGTTTGAGAGCGTAAAAACTTGGTGTCCCTCCGTTTCATCTTTGGAGTATGTCGTTTGAGCACCAATTATAGTCATGGCTTGCGAGTTAGTGATTATCATATGCTGAGATGGGAAACTATCAAGTCTGTTCTCAGCTGACTGAAAATTGCATTCGGAGTCTACGGTATTGGCTACCGATGACAAGTCAGCATCAGATGATGTGGATTTGACAAAGTCCTGTGGTGTGACGCCACAGGCGGCTGCGGTGGCAGCAAGGATGTCATCGACATTTGACAGGATGTTCCTCTCATCTGCCAACAGCATGGAATCAGGAAAGCATACAGAACTGAGAGTAAAGTTCTGTTTTGCATCATGAGGATTCGACTGGTTGAAGCTGTCTTTTTGTGTTGGGTCCTGTTTAGTGGACTCTGTTGAGTTGGGCACTTGGTGAGAGACAACTTGCTGGTTGTGACGCCCATTAATGGTCAAATTAACAGTGTTGCTGTTCATTTGGAGATACTGGACTGGTACAGACTGCATGTACATAGTCTGCTTGGGCTGATTCTGGCCTGAGGTGAGTACAGGCTGTTGCAGGACAATCATGTGAGCGGGATCAAGGAGAACTTGGGCACTGGGAACCCGGATGAACTGTGTTTGGTCCTCAGACAGGTGTCTGGGATCGGTCGGTTGAACTCTGATAATCTGACCCTGAAGGTTCTGCTGCTGAGAACTGGAGCCTTTCAGAAGTAGAGTATGCTGTTTCAGCTGGTCGGCACTCAAGGGTGCATGGGTGGAGTGCATCAACAAAGGGTTACTATTGGGGTCGGAGGGAGTATTGGCACTGGTAGCGAGCTCCTTTGAGGTTTCCAAATGTGTAAGGATCTGCTCCTCAGTTCGGGAGTTACTACGAATGACACTTTGGGTGTTGTGCCTGTCTTCCATTTTTGAAACTACATAAACATAATTTTTGTGCTGTTCTGTGCTCCGAATTCATTGGCTGAAAGGGTTTGAGAGGAGGTCACCATAGAGCCTTTCTGTAAAGCCTGCACATCCTCAAGAGGAAGCTCTTCAGAACCCTCTTTTGATGAAAGAAACATTTGTTCATCTTGTTGATGTGGTTTTAACTCAACTGAGGACTGGATGTTTGGTAAGGCTTGAGTGTGAGCGGAAGGAGAGGAGGTTGATGACTGGACAGATGACAAGTACTTCTGCTGTAAAAAAGCACTGTCTGTCTTGCTATCAGGAGGAGACTGCATTAAGATATAGTCCTGTCCTGGGTTAGTAGATGATAAACTTCTGGCATGACTGAGTGAGAAGGAAGAGATGGGGGTTAGGGATTGACTTGACACATAGTTCTGCGTAGGTATGCTAGCAGATGCCAGCCCCTGGGTATAGAAACTAATGGTTGGCAGGCCTTGAGAGTTGCTGGAAGAATAACTTTGAGAAGAACTTCCCATGAAAAGAGTTTGCACCTGTGTCTCATACCCTTCTCTGTTTCCCGCAGGCGGCAAATCTTGCTGCTGACTCAAGGAATAAATCAGAGACTGGCTCGCAGATGTCTCAGTTTCAGATTGACTAGCAAATGATGGGAGAGTCTTGTAAATGGAAGGAAGCCTCTCAGGCAAACTAGACGAAAAGGCTTGTGTTTGGCTGAGGTTGCTCGACAGGCTTTGAGATGTGATATAAGTGTGCGAGGCACTAACGGAGACCAGGCCTGGAAGCTGCGTGGATGTGTACGGTTGTGACTGGCTAGCGATCACTGAGCTTTGTTTCTGGGCTGGGGAGGAGTAGCTCTGCGGCTGCATGCCTGGAGAGCTTGCCTGGGCTTGAGTGTCTGTGTTCTCACTGGGATGTTGAGCTATTTTGGAAGAACCATCTTTAAGCTTTACTCCAGATGAGCTGGAAAACCCAGGGGAGGGGGCAGAAGAAACGTAGGCCTGAGTTTGCTGCAGCGCTGCCTGAGAAGCTGTCTTCTGTTGTGTGGTGCCGTTTAAGGGTGAAGGTTCACCTGCAGGACTACAGGGCAAGGGAGTGTGCGGGGAAGGGTCCTGTTGATATGAAACATCACTCTCGTCATGCAGGTAACCCTGTAAGGAGTGCTGAGCACCGCTAGCCAGCTGCTCCTGAACTGGCTGGGTGCTAGAAGGCCGCTGGTGGTGCTTGATCACACTACATTCACGCTGAAGTGCTCGTTCAATGGAGCCTGAGAAAACCGGGCCACCGTAAGGCTTAGGGACTTGATGGGAGCTGCCCAAGGATGCAGACAGCAGGCTGAACTGAGGCTGGAGGAGGTGTGGGGCTGACTCTTGTGCTGAGCGATAGGTGGAGGACTGGGGTGGCAAGCCAACCCCTAGAGACGTACCACCAAAAGCAAGTGCAGTTGGCACAGTGTACTGGGAGGATTTGAGCTGCAGCAGAGGGTCATTAGGGGATAGCAGACCATTTGAAGAGCTGAAAGTGCTGTCTTGAGCTGCTGATGTGGCGGTGAAACTTCTGGTAGGAAAGGCACTAGGGTGCTGGTAGGATGAGAGCGCAGAAGGCGTCGGGAATGTTCCTGAAGGATGCAGGGCTCCGGTGAGATAAAGTTCTGTTGAAGAGTTTGCACCTACAGCAGAAAAAAATTAAGTTTGAGTGGCATTTAAATTGCACACCATCTCTAAACCAATTTCCTTTTGCAGTAAAATGACACTTTCTGTTACCACAACAATTAAGGGGTTCATATGAGGAATCAAATCCCTCCGTTATCTTATGAGAAAAGAGTTAATTGTGCCATTTAAACCGTAACTTTCCTTAGTCCAAACAGACCATCTATTGAAACTAACCTGCACAAATGTCTCATTCTGTACCTATTCATTCAGCTGTTTCAGTGTTTGGAAACAAGCCCAATTACAGTGAGATGAAAAGGAGAATGCAGGATTGATTCTATTATTAC
This sequence comes from Ptychobarbus kaznakovi, assembly GCA_027422405.1. NCBI lineage: Eukaryota > Metazoa > Chordata > Actinopteri > Cypriniformes > Cyprinidae > Ptychobarbus > Ptychobarbus kaznakovi. The sequence continues at coordinate 20,192,903 of CM049809.1, forward strand.
TAAACACCAGGGCCCGTATTCCTAAAGATTATAAGAATCCTCTCAGAGAGCTCCTAATTTAGCTAGGAGTCAGCTTAAAAATGATTCAGGACCAATCTGAGAGAATCTCTGAGCAAGGAAAAGACAAAAACTGACCCCGTTGCTAGCTATGACACAGTCTTTTGAAGACTGTGATTGGTTGGTTGTCCAAGAAGGAAATAAAAGAGCGCTTTTAATAGTAGGGTTTATTATAAGCCTTCACTTTGAAATTACAGGCAAAAATGTTCATGTTTTACTGTACTCTCTCTCACACACACACACACACACACACACACACACACACACACACACACACACACACACACACACACACACACACACACACACACACACACACACACACACACACACACACACACACACACACACACACACACACACACACACACACACACACACACACACACACACACACACACATATATGTATATATATATATATTCTGTGTGGTGTCGGAGTTGTTAGCATGTCTTTAATAAGATCGGTCACAAACATGATCCCTGCACAATCTTATGTGTAGCGTCTTATTTTCTCACTGTCATGCATTGTTTGTGTGCAACACATTTCTTCTCCTCTTCATGTTTCATCCATTTTCTCCACTGCTAAAGAAACTCTTAAGACTCTTAAAAGTCCTCGCCCGTACTCCTAACAATGTTGGACCTTAAGACCTTTTTAAGGGTTAAGATGTTTTCTGAATTACTTTTTTCTTTACTAGGATGTAATGTTAAGAGGAAACACCCACATTTCTAAGAATTGTGTTACTAGGAGCAACTCTTAGCACTAAGATTTTTCATGAATACGGGCCCAGAAGATCTAATGCTAAGAGTAAGAGGAAATAAGGAACCTGATTCTTTCAGTCTGACTATAACAGTTTTAGCGGTGCATTTCAGCCAGAAGGTTTTGTGAACTAATCACGGTGTAATGTAAACTTTTCTATGAGACTGTTATTGAAGGATGAAGAAGTGCAAACTATAAAAGACACAACAATATTGCAGCCTGTGTAAATGCAGCAATGCACTAATTCATTTCACATGCAAAGAGGGAGCTTATAAAAGAGTCTTAAAGGGATAGTTCACCCAAAAAATATTTTTTACAAAAATGCGTTGTTTACATGAACCGGAAGCGTGCGCATACATTGTGATACTGTCTCAGTAATGGCGGTGCACCGCTGAAGACAGGATGAGGAGAGGAATTGTTGAAAAAAGTAGGGTTGTTTTTGTTTTCTTTGTGCACAAAAAGTATTCTCGTAGCTTCATAAAATTACAGCTGAACCCGATGTCACATGGACTATTTTACCAATGCCCTTGCTGCGTTTCTGAACCTGGGAACATTTCAGTTGCGTTGCTGTCTATGAAGGGTCTGAGAGCTCTCGGATTTAATACAAAATATCTTAATTTGTGTTCCGAAGATGAAGGAAGGTTTTACGCGTTTGGAACGACATGAGGGTGAGTAATTAATGACAGAATTTTCATTTTTGGGTGAACTTTCCCTTTAAAGGCTAGCAGCAATTTCTTTTTAATAATTATTTTAAGCGAGGGTAGAAAAGTTATTCAAATACTAAATGATGAACTATTAATACATGGAATGTAGGGGAAATATTAATTGAATTTGTCCCTTCCATCAGCTAGTTCAATTCATATAACTCCAACTATCTGTTTCATGACCCTTTAAGGATGACTGGCAACTGTGAGTCCAATTATTACTGATAAGATGGTGCAGCAAAAACCTCTGTAAATAAGAGACCTAATGTATATTTACCAGTTTGCCAGGATGGGCTTCTAAATGAAGGTAGAAGAGTAGAGCCAGCAGGTCCAGCCTGAAGGCTTCTAGATTCAATAGCGGAGAGGAAGTTCATGACCGATGATTCAGTAGTGTTGCTGTGCTGATCCGAGTCGAACACTCCTAGGAGAGAGATATCAGAGACAGACAACAGGCTGTCAACGACTTTAAGGAGTAACTATATCTCATTACATTAACCTGTTGCTCACCTGTGGGATGCTGGGTGGTGGTAAACGTAGGCTGGTGAGTAGAGGCAAAGGTCTGCCGTTGGAGGAGCTCAGAGTCCAACTGTGTAGAACCATAACTAGAACTAGAAAGCAAAAAGACACCTTTAGATGGTATATTTTGTACATTTAAAAATCCAACCACAAACTTGAGCTCACGCAAAGATCTTTAACATTCAATTAGGATGGGCACATTTATATACAGTATCTTCACATGTAGCATTATATAGGCGTTTACTGTACACTTTCATGTAACTCTAAACTATTTAGTTTAACAAAAAAAACTATTTCAGACGTAATAGCAGATATTACGCAAGTTCTCAGTGATGCAGACTAGTTTGGTGGTATGTAATAGGTTTCTAGTAATTGCATAGATTGGTTAGTTATATGTGCATATTTATGCAAGTTTTCTGTAATAACATATCAATATTTTAAATGTGCTATGTATACTTCACAGCTAAGGAACTACAAGAAAACATATGGAAACTATTTGTGTTGGTTTATTTGACTGTTATGATTTTAGCAATGCCACATCTCTTGCTAAATAGAGGAAAGTCTGCATATATTTTGCCAAATAAACATCTGCGTAAGTAAATGTCACAGCTGGGGAGATTCTTTTGGGCTTGTTTCCTGGCTGTTTTTGATGGTCTCAGTGTGGATGTGTACAGGCATTGATTTGTATGAACTAACAGAGTGAATATCCATCAGCTAGTTCTAGTCTGTTGGACTCGTATTAACTGCTCTATTTCAGTTAGTGTGGCAGCACAGCTGGAGGATCAGGAAAAAACCCATCACTGGTGGCTTACGCTCAGATGTTCATTTTAATAGAAAAAAAACAACCAAACAGTTAATGCAACTACTGAACAGACTTAAAGTCCCACTATGAATGCTGAACAACCCAATGAACCTACTGGAACGTAAATGTGTGTCCATTTGTTACTGTATTATAAATTGCTTCTTTTACACTACACTACGTGCTCGCTGGTTATAAAGGTAAATTAACGCCACTGATTTCTGCAATTTGGTGTCAATGTAAATTTCAACCAAACCAATCAAAAACCGTAAGCTAAAAGATGGGAACTCTGATTTTTGCAAATGAGTGGCGTTAACAACTACCCGTGCAATTATTTGCATGCTAGTACGGTGTAATAAACTAACCGTCCCTTGTTCTGACTGGCAAACCCCCTGGTGCTTATTTCTGACAAGATAACACACAATACAAGCGTGATTATATAACATAACGAGCTGCATTATAAATGCATTCCTCTTGCATTATAACACAGCTAATAAGAATAAGGCCTCATAATTATAACCATAGTTATACGTTTTTATCTTTTAATAGTTTCCAGGCCGATGTGTCATGTCATGTGTTATGACGTATTAGAAAGATTTAGACATGAAACATACAGTAGATCACAATGTGCATTATTAGGAATTATGAATGGCTCTATGCAGTACACGCTTCATGATATTTCCAAAAAATAAGGTCGCTAAACTAAGTGGGACAGTTATAATGCGTCTATCAGAAGTTTAAATTAAGACACATGCACTTTATTAATAACTAGTGTTCTGGCTACCATGTTTTGCACTTAAATGCAATTTTAATATGCTATACTCTGAATAAATAATTCTGAAATTGTACATCTGAAATCGTTGCCTGATAAAGGAAGGCAAATAATGCATATAAACATGATGCACTACACGCGAGGACGCTTAATGAAGATCAGTGACAGAACTAAAGACACTTCGTGGAAAGTTGCAGACACGTGGCCCTTCTGCAACACTGATCGATCAATTGTTTACAAACCTCCTCAATGTCTGCAAAGACACTGACTGCTGTACAAGTTTATATATGAGAGAGCAAGCTGACACAGTCCTTATCTTGCGCTTTCGGATGATTCATAGGCAAAACACACAACACAATGAATAATTATGCATAAGAGTTTAAGTGCAGTGCGGGTTTAAAGGTGATCATCAGTGATTTCAGCAGATGTACAAACATTATCACGGTGTTAAACCAATTAAAACTAGCTTTAGATGTGTCTTGACACTTTTACGTGCGTGTATGTTTCGCTAGGCCTTCCATCACCGGAGTTTTCTTCGGGAGGCGACCCGCCCCTCGTACCTGGGTTTGTAGGCCCAGCCCGCGGTCTGAGCCGCCGCGCTGACCGGCTCTGTGAAGCTAGGGCTCGGGTAATTCCTCTCCATCATCCGCCGTGGATCGGGAATGACGCGCGTCCCCGATACAGCTACACATTCAACCGAGCGTGAGAAAATCACATATTCCTCAAACGGTGTGTGTCCTGCGGTGATCCGAGCGCAGGTCCCGGGGGTCTGACGGCTGATTTGTGCTGTGGATTAAGCGCAGGGCCCCCAAACAGAATCACAGAGAGATACGCGCTGCTGCCTCAAGTCCCCATATTGGCGTTTTCTCCGGAACATTCACTTCCGACTAACTTTAGATGGAAGTGTTTGCTTTTCTCCCCCCTCTGTCTCTTTCTCATATGACTTCTCTCTCTTCTCACAAACATACACGCGCGCGCAGCGTATATATATCCATGTGGAGACTTTGTTACTAAAATTAATACAATTATTATACCCTCTCCCTGTCGATAACCTTACCCCAAAATACCTTTACATTGTAATCAGAAACAGTTATTATTATGAATTTTCCATTTGTTCTTATACAGCTTATTGTTTGGCCCTTATATTAAGTTTCTTATTCTTCTGAGGAGATTTAGAGAAGCTCCAACATTAGCAAAACATACACACAGTGGCCACAATAACATATCTCAATGCCATTTTATTAGCTGATGACATATCAAATTATTTTTCTTGTGTCTCAGAACTAGCTTTTAAGACACGTTCAGACAGGTTTGGAAATACAGTGGTTTTCATGTTGTGCTTTGGCAAATACAGTTAAAACTTTACAATGTAGCATTTAGTTTTACACATACATCTATCATAGGGTGCATATAATAGGGCATAAACAAATAATAATTGATATCCTATTTAAACAACTTTTTTAGACTGGTGGTTTGATGTGGTCCACCATTTTTGTACAACCTGACAAAGTCTGAGAACCACTGTCCTTCAGCGTAACCACAAAGCATCACAATATTTATGACTGTACCTGGTGAAGTATATTGTTTTGTCATTTCAAAATTTAACACCTGTGTCATATTTTGCTTGAAAAGTAGGCTATACTATATTTCCTGTCAAATAAATGTTTGAAATGTTGTATAAGTTGACATTCATATTTTTAAGTGTGGCTAAAGTGTCCAAAAATATTGAAGATTTTTTGGGAATAATGATTTCTTACAAAGGGGGCTCAGCAAGGCTGCATTTACTTGATGAAAAACGGTGTTGTGAAGTATTATTATTACAATTTTAAATTTGAATATATTGTAAAATGTAATTTCTTTCTGTGATGGCAAAGTTGTATTTTTTAGCATAACTACTAAAGTCTTCAGTGTCACATAATCCTTAAGAAATCATTCTAATATGCTGATTTCCTGCTCAAAAACATTTCTTATTATTATTATCATCAATATTATAGTTTTTGCTGCTTAATATGTTTGTGTAAACTGTGATACTCTATTATTCAAAAGTTTGGGGTAAGATTGATTTAAAAAAGAAAGAAAGAAAATAGTACTTTTATCCAGTAAGCGTGCTTGCTTGAGCAAATATGATAGTAAAGAATATTTCAAAACATTAATATTTGTAATAAATAAATCAAAGAATCTTGAAAACACCACAGTTTTCACAAAAAACATTAGGCAGCTACTTTTTTGAAAAACATCTACATTTTTCAGTATCTTAATTATTACAAACTTTCCACCAATAGTGTACATAAAACTAAGTAGGTCTTATGTAAATGTAAGTTACACTTTCATAATCAACACACATTAACCTGCAAACAATATCTTACTCTCCACAGACCTTGAAATTGTATTATCATTGAACCTAAAAGTTATCAGCTTTAGTGATTACTATGCCAAGCATGTTCATCATCCACCAAAGTGTAACAAGACAACAATATGCAAAAATATTCAAACAAAGAAGAAAGTTTATTATAAAGTCTATTAATATCCCTATACCGATAACACTCTCAATTAAAAAGCATCAACGAGATGCTTCACCCTCCAGAAACCTTCAGTATCAGCCGCTTGTCAAAATGCCCTTTAAAGCTGGGCGTTCATGAAATGAAATCATAAACAAGATGAAAGCAATAGAGTTAGTTTATCTATGCACAAGGCTTAGTGCACACACAGCCTGACAGAAGTGTCATGACGTTAGGAGGTAATCTTGTTTTAGGTGTGATCATCACAGAATCACCAAATACTGATCCAGTACATACACACACTCTAGTCACACTCTCCTAGATTGATACAATGGACTATAGCACACTGAAAAAGCTGAAAATTATGTCCTTCACAAAAGCCCAGCATATTAAATAAAACATTATGATCTGTCTTTCTATTGATACAATTATTAATTTAAACTGGTTTACAATGGTTACAATTTTACATAAAAATGATGATTAAGTTTAAAAGTTAACTATCTATCTACACTATCCAGAAATGTTCAGTGATTTTAACTCATTGTTTATATTAGTGGTTTATTCCAGGATATTAAATCCAAATGCCTTTGGTTTAACACGTTTTCAGTTCATAGTCAAGAACAATGGTTTAGTCCATCCTGATTCAGTTTGGAAAATGATGATTGGTTATCGTCGGACGCTGCCTGGCCTGGACCTGCGGACAGATATTAGATGTGTGACCATTTTAACAAGAATTGCACTATAACTGCTAAATACATCGATGCTTGTGTAGAATATATTTTAAAACAGGCAGCAACATTCAGCAATTTGATGAAATTTGACTCTTTCTCATGCAATCCAAGATGTAGAGGAGTGTGTTTCTTCATCAGATTTGGAGCATTACATCACTTGCTCACCAGTGGATGCTCTGCAGTGAATGGGTGCCGTCAGAATGAGAGTCCAAACAGCTGATAAAAACATCAGATTAATCCACACCACTCCAGTCCATCAGCTACCATCTTAAGATGTTTTAAACTTCAAACCGTTGATAAAATACAAATTCTCTATCTATAATATTGCTTTCTCCAGTGTATCTTCTAAACCAAGAGATAAATATGCACAGATCAAGCACAGTTTACAAGCTAAAAAGGTTCAAAATACTAAACAAATATGTTGGTGGATTTTGATGTGAACGAACAACAGTGGATGGACTTTCTGCACTAGAGGAAGCGTTATTATAGATTACGGACTCATATTTTGGCCAGAAGTGAAAGTTGGAAATTAAAATGCTTTAATGATGGATTTGTTTCTTACAAACACACAGCTTTGTGCCTCGCTAGATTTTAATGGATGGACTGGAGCGATGTGGATTATCATGATGTTTTAATCAGCTGTTGGACTCTCATTCTGACGGCACCCATTCACTGCAGAGGATCCATTGGTGAGCAAGTGATGTAATGCTTCTCCAAATCAGTTCTGATGAAGAAACGAATTCATCTGCATCTTGGATGACCAAGATGAACTATTCCTTTCATTTAGCATTTACAGTGATTACAACACTGCTCTTGAGCGAAACAATTAACCATGAATTGCTGCCTGTTTTGGCAATTAACATACCTTTAAACATTAAACGGGTGGTAATAAGCAACTAAATGACATAAAGGTTTAATAAAATGAAACAAGATTACATAAGGGAATAGATCAAATTAAAAGGTGAGTTGGTACCCAGGATACGGTGGAGGCGGGGCATCATGCGGTCCATTGATGGCGATGGCCTGATCATAAGAAGGTAAACCATGAGCATCTGCGCCTGTGTGAGGAATGGGATGCAGAGAGACCTCCTCCAGTCTCCGGATGATCACAGAGGCATTGCTTCTGTTGGATCGGCGTCTGATGGAACTGCATTTAAAAGGGAAAACATTGCAATCAGTCTCTCCGGTCCCTATAGTAAATGACAAACTCTTAGGATATTTCTCAACATAGAAAATGTGTAAAGCCTTACCCTCGGAAGCCATGGTCTTTATTCCTCCCCTGGCAGAAGTACCAGATAATGAGGCCAACTATAACAATAAAGACTCCAGCGGTGATGATGCCCACCAGCAATGCTGTTACATCAACTTTTGTTTGGGATTCACCCTTACCTATGAATACAGGTGGAGATAGTGGAAGAAAAATCCAATAAAATACAGTTTGTATTTGATGAGTATTATTATATCTTTATATATGACCGTGCTTTGCGCATGAATTCTTTGAAATAATAGAAGTTGACCAGTAGTTCATGTAGTGCAGTAGTTTTTTAAAGACATCTCTTATGCATTTATTTGCTTAAAAATACAATAACTAGAGTAATATTTTGAAATATCATTACAGTTTAGAACGGTTTTCTATTTGAATATACTATAATCTTAAAATGTGATTTATTCAAGGGATGTCAAAGCTGAATTTTCTGCAGACACATTTCTATTATTGTTCCTTCAGAAATCATTCTCATATGCTGATTTGGTGCAATTATTGCCAATTGTTCAATTCCGTTCAAATTCAATTTTGAATTATACATGATCTTTCTTATTATAATTTAAGAACAGTTTTCCCTTTTTAATATCTTGTGGAAATTGTGATAATTTTTTTAGGATTCTTTGATGAATAGAAAGCACAAAAGAACAGCATTAACTTGAAATATAATTTTAGTTTTGTAATATGAATGTTTATAAATTAAAGTCAATATAACACATCTTTGCTAGATGAAAGTATCCTTTTCTTTTTTAAATCTCATCCCAAACTTTGGAATGGTAGTGTATCACGATTTCCACAAAAATATTAAGTTTTCAGCATTGATAATAATAATTGATGTTTCTTAAGCAACAAATCTGCATTTTATAATATATTCTGAAGATCATGTGACACTGAAGACTGAAGTTATGATGCTGAAAATCTAGCTTTGCATCACATGAATAAATTACATTTCAAAATACATAGTCATTTTAAACTGTAATGATATTTCACAATATAACTGTTCTTGCTGTATTTTTGATTAAATAAATGCAATCTTGGTGAGCTTAAGAGACTCTTTAAAAACATTAAAATAATCTAAATAAATCGAAACATTTTACTGGTAGTGTACATGTAAAGGATTACACATAAACCTAAATACACGAGCAAAAAAACCTAATTTTCTGTTGTTATTTTTTCCAGACAAACACAATGAAGAAGTGGTTTAAAAAGAAGTGGTGTGAACTTTAGTGAACTGGGAATATTAAAATAATACGCTAAGACCTGAACAGGTTTCTTTCAGTAGATACACATTTGACTGAGAAGATGAAAAGAGTTGAGTGTGTTTTTCTGTTAAGGGTAAATCACTCAGGTGTATGCATGACAAAAACTCACCATCTGTATATTTCTTCCAAAAGTCATTCTGTCAAACCAAAAATTAAATGCAAATTAAATGTATGAAATTACCAAACGGGTGTTTTTGAATGCAGGTGTATTAAGCACAGATGTTAGGAGTGAAAGGAGTGTGTCGCTCAAACACACTCAGGTATCACTTTTTAATAATCATCCTCATTGGTACTGCCTAAAAATGAGAGTTGTCTACCCAAATCCAACCCATGGGCAAGTACACGTGACACTGTTATTTAACTAGGAGTGGTTGTCACAGCCTGTGTAATGAATACAATGCATTAGTCAAGAATAATAATGGGATTACTCAACTGTATCAGGGATATTCTCAAAGACCTCCCGAGCCTCCTCATAAGTGCATATCTCCTCAATACACTCTCGTTCTAGATTACCTGGGGTGAAGACCTCAAAGTCGAAGCGGTTCAACAACAGGTGGCGTCCTAAAAATGTGTTGGCCTCCTGGTCCACAACAAACACTACGGCACCAATACACATGTCAAATACAGTGTCACCCAATAATCAAAGGTAATGTTACATACACTGAAACAGAGATGACCGACTTTGATAGAAATATAAAGTAGCCTACATCTGAACATTACCATAACAATACAATGAACTGAAGTACTTGATATCATTACCTTGTATATAATAAGTCTCATAAACATACATTTATCATATCTTAGATCATGATAGGATTGTAATAGGAGTATGTGCTTTCATTATAATGTTCAAAAAGCATCGCTCACCTTTACTGTCTCGATCTGCGGGTATTTGAAGAGGTTTTCTCACACACGCACAGTGTCCACATAAAGTGAAATGACACAGCAGGAGGACAAATATGAGCATTTCTACTCAACTGCGAGGAAAGGACAAAAGTCAGGCTACTCGACGACAGACTGAAGTCCACAAACACACTCCGTACTGTCTTATTTCAGAAGACTAATCCAGTAATAACAGTAGTTTGACTTGAATAAATCAAATGTGATTTTCATAGAAAAAAGGCCTCGGCTTTAATGGTCGAAATCGAAAGTATGTGAGGGAAGCAATCAAACGACTTACCTTTCAATGTTAGTTTATATTTCCAGAGTTTAGCGTTCAACTTTAATTAATTTCCAGAGAGCACATGAAGACATTTATGGTTTGGACGAAAAGCCATTTATTGTGTTCCAGGAAATGACAGTTTCTGTTTACATCACAAAAAAAAAACGTTGAATTGGGAAATACCTGCTAAGACCTGAATAATCGCTCGTCTTACCTGGAGTGAGAGCAGAACGAGAACAAATCCCGATTTCACCGAACTCTACTATGGCGAAGGATGAGCTCATGAATATTTATTACGTTTACATGACGTTTGCGTAGAACGTCTGCCTTTCGGTGAACCAGGTAGGCGTTCTACGCAAACGTCATGTAACGTAATAAATATTCATGAGCCCATCCTTCGCCATAGTAGAGTTCGGTGAAATCGGGATTTGTTCTCGTTGACATGTCATAACATGTCAAAGAATATTGAGTCACTTTAGCTTCGCCATAGTAGGAGTCATAATTTATTCCCACGCGAAACTGCACGGTTGCTTTCAGATACGAGGTTTACTGTCAGTGCTAAACATGCTGACATTCACGATGTTTGTCATTTTTCTAATGCTGAAGACAGTTTTGATTGTAATTTAGATTTCAACTTTAATAAATATGTTTTCACCACTGAGAAGACATTGTTATGTTTTATGAAAACAAAAGGACAATGATCTTTTAGTTTGTTTACCACATTTCATATTCGCACAGAACAATACAATAATATATACGAATAATTCGAAAAAGGATAGTTTACCCCAAAATAAACATTACTCACCGTCAAGTTGTTCTTCTGTTGAAATGTTATTTAGAAGAATATGATTAACCAAACAGTTGCTGGACCCCACTGGCTTCCACAGTATGGAAAAACAAATGAAGTCCACAGGGACCATCACCTCTTTGGTTACACACATTTGTCGAAATATCTTCTTTCGTGTTCCACAGAAGAAATAATCATTATTTTTCTGTTCTTTCTTTTTTTTGGGAATTAATGTAAATCATTTCAGCCACAGGTGGATGCTTCTTTCATGAACCACAAGGTGGCACTGATAAATTGATGTCCACAGTTCTTGTGGTTAAAAGCTTTGAATAAATGTGTAATTTTTATAATTGTGTGATAATTAATCAAAACATTTTATAGAACGAAATGGAAATTGTAACACAAAATATATATATTTTTAATGAGCAACAATTAATTAATTAATTATTTCCTGAAAACAACTTTTGACCTTTATTTTATAGTTTACTCTTGTCTGAATATGTTATATAATATCACTGAGATACTAGTTTTTATAAAATATTTTGAAATATTTTTTGGTTTTCATTTAGTATTTTAGTTAACGTTTTAGTAATTTTGTTGAATTTTTGTCATTTTAGTTTAGTTATGTTTTAGTATTTTTGAACTAGCTGATATAATCATTTGTGCATGTGTAGTGTGTGTAAAGTGTATTATGTGTGTGTGTGTGTGTGTGTGTGTGTGTGTGTGTGTGTGTGTTGTGTGTGTGTTGTGTGTGTGTGTGTGTGTGTGTGTGTGTGTGTGTGTGTGTTCTGTGTGTGTGTGTGTGTGTGTGTGTGTGTGTGTGTGTGTGTGTGTGTGTGTGTGTGTGTGTGTGTGTGTGTGTGTGTGTGTGTGTGAGTCTGTGTCTGTGTGTGTGTGTGTGTGTGTGTGTGTGTGTGTGTGTGTGTGTGTGTGTGTGTGTGTGTGTGTGTGTGTGTGTGTTGTGTGGTGTGTGTGTGTGTGTGTGTGTGTGTGTGCGCGTGTGTGTGTGTGTGTATATAATAATAAGTATTATTATTTTAAGTAATGGTCAATGTTTTTATGGTTTTGGTTTTAGTTAACTATAATAACCCTGGTCTTAATGTTTATATGTTTGGAATACAGAATTTATATAAATAAATAAAAACAACCATCACTAGTAGAAAAATAAAAAACTTATATATACACTGAGAAAAATGTCAATTTCTAGTCTTCAGACTTAAGCTGACATCTAAAATTCAGATTGTAAACTGAAGACTAAAGCCCTGTCTCTGAACCCTGAGGAGTGCAGGATATAATTAGACTGCATGTTTGTAATTAACCTCAGTTATATCTGGTCCAAATTACTCCCAAGAGCACTGTTAAATGTACAGAAGCATGTGTCTTTAACTAGAATAAACAGTCACCAGAACCATATGAATGTTCATGTCATCTATGAAACACCAACACGACTCAATGCATTACCATGCAGCTGACAGATGACGTCATGCTCCATAAATAAATACATTATTATAAATATCTTGAACATATCAAACAGCACAGACAAACCTCATCACTTTATAACCTGATCGCCTCATATCTGTGCTCTCTGGGGAAAGCAACTGCTCCTCTGCCTCACCCAGATGATCTCCAAGCCAGGAAAAGTCCCCAGTTTAACAGCAGTGATGTTTTTGTGCTCCTCCTGGAGACTGGTGCTAATTGAACAGTAATAGGCTGCACTATTTCAGCAGGGGTCTGGACACTGTTGCAGCGGCATACTATGGCAAGCCGTTTTAACATTTAATCTGAAACCTACTATAGATGGGTCACTATTTTCGAAATATTCGATTAGTCGATTCATTCATAGAATATCGAATAGGTTCTGCGATTATATTTGTCTAAATATTCCCCATATTTTCGGTGCTGGTGCGGTGGTGATGCGTAAAGCAGAGGTAAGCGCCAATAACGCACCTAAAACAGTCAAAGACAACAGAAGAACACACTCTCTCACACGAACGCTGTAGACTTGCAACCAAGAACGATGTCAAATAAGAGTTCTGTGCGGACCACAAATATCCCCGGCTGGATTCGAGGTGTGCTGGATCCGTACTAGGATAGGCACGGAAAAGGAATAACGCGTTCTACAGAGCCTCTAAAGGGACATATGGTTAGCCGCATGCTAGCGATAGCCTGTTACATTACAGTACATACAGTTTCACTTACCAGCAACAGAGTAGGACGATGGCGAATGATTTACAGATCCTGAGCACCACTGACAAACATCTAATCTTGTAAAATGTGTGGTAAGTACTGCCGCTCCATAGTATAACGCGAAAGTAAAGCGAAAGTAAAACGGTCACGTAGCCAGAAATGTTTAAGGTGGGTGGGCCTACATAAAACTGGGTGGGCCAGGTGTGTAGCATATGAAAACTGCATGTCAAATTGCCAACAAAAAATACAGCACCAAGGTTCATTACACAGTACTTCTAAAGCATGCATCAGCATTAGTAATTTGTTATGGTAATATTAATTTCAAAATTTACTAATAGGACATTTATTCAAATTAAAAGCAGTATCCGTTAACATTTGCCTGAGCTAGTTAACAAAGATGAATAAACACGGTAACAAATGTATTGCTAATGTTAGTTAATGCATTAACTAACGTTAACTTTATTAAAAAGTATTACCTCACTGTGAAACAACGGGGCTTCGTCAATGATTTCATAATCAAACGTCTCTGTCAGTTCACGCACATCGAGGACCGCAGAAATGTGCGCAGCTGCAAATTATGCAGTTTGTTGTGGCGACCAGGATCTAGCACAATTTTTATGTTTCTTTCCACAAAGGACGCATCTGTGTCGTGCAGGGGTCATCAAAAATTGTACCTATACTAATATGATGTTTCAAACACACTTGGTTCAGAAGTTTCCGATCGATAAATCCAGCACCCTCGGGTGGTCTGTCGTCGGGTTTCATTTGTAGACGGTCCGTATTTATTGCTAAGACTTTTACTTTTTAAAGAATTTATCTGATTTATGTAAGGCTATTTTAAAATGTATCTTCACAAACGCACGCATTTTACTATTATATCCTTACGTCGTGAACATAGGTCATAAACATAACATTGTGGGTGGGACTAACAGAAACGAACAAATCATCATTTTGACAAGCGTATGATGATATGCACCTTTAGGAAGAGGGATTTATTTATTTGTAATTATTATTATTGTAATTTTTTTGCTATATATTCTATTAAGTACTAGTACTTGCTGCTTGTGCTTATTCTTTAGCTACTAGTACTTATTTATTAGATACTAGTTCATATTTATTAGATATATAAGTGCATTGAAGAAGTGTATCGAAATAGTGACTAGCTATTCTACTGTTACTAGTAACATATTTCAAATGTTTACCATTGAATTCTATGGGTATCTGTCATTTAGATATCAACTATTCATTATTCACTAGATACTTAAACAGTGGCGGCTGGTCAATAGACGCTGGGGTAAGTTAGCCCCCTTTAACATGTTACATAAGTAAAAATATATTGCAAATATTAACTAAATAAAATCATTTAGTCATAGATCTACTGTTAGTTATATTATAATTTATTGAAAATCAAAAAATCTAAAAGTGTATTCATTAGGTACTAGCTCTCCCACTTGGCGCAGAGCGAATTTTGTTTTTATCAATATTGTTTGGCTCATGTGATTGGACCGTTCTCAACGACTCTCATTCCACTCAGCAGCAGCTCGTCATTGACAGACAGGTTAATTAATGTGGAAAGCGCAATATTTAATAACAAAAATACTTACCCGTTCGGACAAGGCATTCGACGACCCGTACCATTTTTTGGAACATTTTTTTAGCACCAGCCGCCACTGTACTTAAATACTATTACTTTTCATTAAATGCTAGTAGATGCTAGTTATTAATTAGGTACTAGTACTTATTTATGCGACACAGTATCTTTTGTCATTTTTAACAAATCTCATACTAACTCATTTTTAATAAATACTATATATTTAATAAATAAGTATCTATTTAATAGGTACAAGTATTTAAATAAGCAGTATTTAACAATTAATTATAGGTACAAGTATCTGAAATGAGTACTAGTACCAAAGATATGACTAGTACTAGTGCAATATGTACTAGTCACAACTGGAATACATAGCTAATCAAAACTGAAAAGTGATTTGCCCAGAAAAGTCAATGGCAATTTTTTTTCAAGGTGTTACTAGTAACAACCGAATAGTAACTAGTCACTACTGAAAGTACTAGTGTCTAATAAATAAGAACTAGTATCTATTTAATAGGTGGTATTTTTACAAATAAGTACTATATCTGATAAAATAAGCACAAACATATGTAGTATCTATTTAATAGTTACTAGTATCTAATGAATGAATACCAGTAATACGAACTATCTATTGAATAAGCACTAGGATCTTTTAAAAAGGTACTAGTAGTACATGAAGACTAAGCAGTAGTAGCCAACAAAGAAGTACTAGTTCCTAATAGATGCGCAGATTCTGGATAAACTGAGAATCTTTTTGTTTTTGTGCAAAATCAGATCACGATTCTCCCACGAGTCTGAACTAAACAAAATAATGTGTGACGAAATATTAATTGCTGCAATTTATTCAAAAGTTTCACACTTATACATATTTAAAATATATTTAATAAACCAATTTTAGTGGTTTGAGTGAATGATTCAATGACTCACTCATAAATTCTCCACTTGTTTCATTACTGGACGAATCAGCGTCTATGAACGAATCTCTTGAATAGATGATTCAGTGACAAACACTTTTTAACAGTCACTTCTCCACTCAGTGGCGAGACAATGTAATCTTCACACAATCAAACTTATTAGCACCAGTTACTTTCAAAAGGTGATTTGCTTTATTTTGATAAAGCAACCATATAGAAATCAGTGTTTATATCCGCCAGTATTTCTGTGATAATATTAATGACTGTAAGATAGAAATAATACTGTGTAGTTGAATAGACTCTTTATGAAGCTGTTTTTAACCTAAACATGGTAACTATCTGCAGTGCACACAGATTTTTCTGGTATGATTTATTCAGTGCTAGTAGCAAAAATGAGTGGGCCTACTAATAGCATGAAAACAGATTCTATAGAATATATTCTATTGTATATATAGATTTTCCAGATTAAATCAGGGTGACCATACGTATTCTTTTTCCTGGACATGTCCTCTTTTTGGATCCAAAATATGCATCTGGCCGGGATTTCTAAAATGCCCAAAATGTCCAGGATTCAGCTTTTGTTTTCTAAAGTCACCATTCATTTCGCTTTTTTGTTTAAAGCCCTGCGCGGGACTGTTTTCTTAACCCCGCTCCTGCTGATTACCCAAAAATACATTAATAAACTGCATATATATTTAGATAGAATGGAAGATACAGATAGTACTGCATGTTAGCTTGCTTGTTGTGCCAATAGCATATTTATTTAAATCCATATATCTTACAAACAAGAAGCTAGGTCGAGAGCTGTAATTCAAACCACGTCATTTTGTGAAACTGATTGCGAACGTTCGTTTGAACTATGCTGGTAACGATGCTTTTGGGAAACGCACCCCTGGTCGGGTCCCGCGTTCTGCGGGAAAGCCGCTGGAGTGCAGACCTCTAGGAAGCCTTTTAGCTGTGTTTACGATCAATCTGCATAACAGTCCCTGCTGAACAAAACAATAGAACCCTGCCCAAAACACAATAGAAAATGTAATGAATTTAATGGCTATAATGGGAATTATTTTGGTTTTAATGGAAACTATAATGGTGTCCACTGGTGTGTGATGGATTTTATTGGTTAAATCCTATTTGAAAATGTCCAAAACACACCACAAAAAGGAATTTTGTAATGGTTTTACAGGAAAAAGCTAATGGTTAATAATGGTATTTTAATGGAAACCATTGGATTTTCTGTGATGGTTTCTATTGTTTTTTTTTTAGCAAGGGTGACTGTAAAATATGTATTTTAGGTATGGAAATGACTACTTTACCCCCCTCAAATCCCCCCCTCATCTGCATCCTGCCCCCACTGTTCTCTTTTTGTAAAACTAAAATGGTCATCCTACTTAAAGGTGCCATAGAATGCATTGATACAGTGTTTTAAATGGTTCTCTGATATCTACATAGAAGGTATGTGGCTTAGGTAAGAGGGGGGGGGGGGGGGGGGGGGGGGTCTCGCCCGGAGAGTAATTCAATGTAGAACCGCCACTGGAACTTCTGATGGTTCCGCTGGTGCTTGTCTAGAACGAGGCCGGGTTTATGGGATGATGGGGCGTATTGATCCGACTGTTGCTGTTGCGTCACAGTCAGTGTTATGTTCTGATTCGCCTGTTTTTCAGCAGTCTTTTTTAATCACGAGATTTATATAAGAAGGAGGAAACTATGGTGTCTGAGGCTCACTGTGTGTCATTTCCATGTACAGAACTGTTATTATTGAACTATGCCAAAGTAAAGACAGTTTTTCATTCTACGGCACCTTTAACTGTTAAAGCGGCTTGCCATACGCGGCCGGCTGCACTGCACTGAACGCTGAGGCAGTTACAGCGTCTGTCCGCACCGGACCGAGCCTGGCAGTGAGCTGATATAATAAGAGTCACATTCCTGTCTTTATCTGCTGTGTAAGACCAGACGACGCTGAACTCGTCAGAAACATGCGCTCTGCTCTGGATGAATAATGATGGATAACTGGGGGCTGCTCCTGGAAATGCGATCATTTCTCTACGATGGGAAATACCTCCTGTTATGTTACTGGATGCGTGTTTTACAGCCTCGGAAGTATGCCAAGTTTATAATCGCGCGCTGAGGAAAAGATTTGTTCTGTTTATTTTCCACTTTCATCAGCTTTGGCAGAGCATTTTAAGCTCAGCAGAAAATCACTCAACTATTACTCAACTGCATGCAGGCTTTTTATTAAAACGAACAGGTTATCACACACAAAGTTATGAAATATGTACAGAGAGCCCCCCCCCCCCCCCAAAAAAAAGGGAACTGCACACTTTAGAGCTTGAAAAAGTCATTGAATTATATATCAAAATAGCTACAGGAATTTATTTTTATCAAATATGAATAGGTAGGCTAATTTAAAAAAAATGAATTAACACACTGAATTTGTAGACACATTAATGTTTTTACATTTGTGGAGAAAAAAATATATATTTTGAAGAGGAAATATTAAATTTGACCCACCCCCTGAATGTTATTATTTATTAAATGTGTTTTTATTATTATTTCAATGCTTTTAATTGTAATTAAATTTGAGTTAAAGGTTAAATGTTCCAGTGCATCGTCTTCAATATTAAGTTAAACCTAAGGGCTAACTGAATGAAATCATTTGAGTGCTACTATTATGACATATCTTCATGTAAAATATGGGCAACTATATGTATATGTTCACATACCCGAATATGGAATAAATTTACCTTTCAGATGAATCTTTTAGAGGTATTCTGATTTGTCCATCTTCGTTTATTCAATAATTTAACCAAATTACTAAAAACACTATTTTAAATAAAAATAGCTGATTTAGGATGGTATTTAAACAAATATTGAATAACTTTGAATAAAATGTTTTTGTAATGACACACAGGCCTATACGTGATGACTACACCTGTGTGAGCTGGAGGAGAACAGAACTGACATCATACTTCATACATCCACTAATGCAATGACATTCATCTTTAAGTGTCTTAATGCTCACCGTATAACCAGAGATAAGAAACATCACGACTTCTCTCACAGCAGAAATATGATTCACCCTGTATCAGATCATGATAAAGCGGGGTCATGAAATCGGACAGAGGATAGAGAAAAGGAGATGTAACTGGTAAATCTCACACAACACATCGTTTGGGCATGAACTCTAAACCTGGGATAGTGAGTGCCAATGGAGAGAGGAAGGTTTGCATTTCATTGAAATATTTCTCTCAGCGTCAAAATCAACTGTGCTGAATTTGACTTGCAACTATTAATACGTGTAAAGGATTAAAAACAATCATTTCTTACATCCTCTCATTTCCAGAGCTCATCTTTGTCCTGCTAATAAAGACACATGCAGTAATGACCAGGGAACTGTCTCTTATTGACTTCCTTCATCATTCACATCTCTTCAGTCTTTGACACTCGATGGCTGTATCCCAAACTCTCCGAGTAGCTGCTTCTTTTGAACAAATAATTACTTAACAACAGTTCATTTATAGTATGAATGTGATTCGAACATACTACATTCGTCATGATCTTCCAGCATCAATTCACAAAATCTTAAAAACAACTTCATATTTATACGACAATTTCACATCCATTAAATGAAATGACTCCAAACCATATTTTCTTTCTTTAAAAATTCCTTGTATAATATAAAAAAAATAAAACAGTGATTTAATCTTATAACATTATAAGTATGATATTTGCTACATAAATCGCATTGCACCTATTCCTCTTATATCATTTAATATTATTATTGTGTTGTACTCTGACACGAGTTTATTACATTTTTGTTTTTATTGCATCATTTTTGCTTCTAGAAAACATTTAAAAGAATCAAATCCAGTGGCTTCGTGGCATAGCAAGGTATCATCAGTTCAGATGTGCACCTCAAAATCGGTCACCCGGGTGTTTTCGGTCTACCTTTGGACACACTGCTGTGTTCACGCACTGCTATATTTAGGAAGCATGTGATTTTGGATGCTGCCAAGGTGTCTTCCTGATGTTTAAGTAAGTTACTGAGAATACTAATGCGGTCATACGTCATTTAGATTACTCATACGTAAGGTTATGACTATAAAACAAATGTAAAATCAGGACGCTTGTTGGAGAGGTGCTATTACTTCATGTGACTGGACTTAAAAGGCTTTTATCAAATCAGCATTTCATGTCCATTTATACGAGGAGTAACTCATAATAAGCAGGATAATTTTCATTCAGTCGGTCACTATAATAAATAAACCCTTCAGAGAGATAAAACACCAGCGGACCCTGAAGAGGGTTTGTTTTATAATAATGTCCATGATTCTTTCTAGAGCACTGACAGTGAAGCAGACACATGGTCTTCATGGCTGTTTTATAATAATGACCATCATTCTTTCTAGAGCACTGACAGTGAAGCAGACACATGGTCTTCATGGCTGTTTTATAATAATGACCATGATTCTTTCTAGAGCACTGACAGTGAAGCAGACACATGGTCTTCATGGCTGTTTTATAATAATGACCATCATTCTTTCTAGAGCACTGACAGTGAAGCAGACACATGGTCTTCATGGTGTTTTATAATAGACCATCATTCTTTCTAGAGCACTGACAGTGAAGCAGACACATGGTCTTCATGGGTTTTTAGGACAGTGATGACAGAAGCAGACACATGGTCTTCATAATAATGACCATCATTCTTTCTAGAGCACTGACAGTGAAGCAGACACATGGTCTTCATGGGTTTTATAATAATGAGAGCACTGACAGTGAAGCAGACACATGGTCTTCATGGGTGTTTTATAATAATGACCATCATTCTTTCTAGAGCACTGACAGTGAAGCAGACACATGGTCTTCATGGGTGTTTTATAATAATGACCATCATTCTTTCTAGAGCACTGACAGTGAAGCAGACACATGGTCTTCATGGGTGTTTTATAATAATGACCATCATTCTTTCTAGAGCACTGACAGTGAAGCAGACACATGGTCTTCATGGTGTTTTATAATAATGACCATCATTCTTTCTAGAGCACTGACAGTGAAGCAGACACATGGTCTTCATGGGTGTTTTATAATAATGACCATCATTCTTTCTAGAGCACTGACAGTGAAGCAGACACATGGTCTTCATGGCTGTTTTATAATAATGACACACAGTGATTCTTTCTAGAGCACTGACAGTGAAGCAGACACATGGTCTTCATGGCTGTTTTATAATAATGACCATCATTCTTATAGAGCACTGACAGTGAAGCAGACACATGGTCTTCATGGCTCCATCATTCTTTCTAGAGCACTGACAGTGAAGCAGACACATGGTCTTCATGGGTGTTTTATAATAATGACCATCATTCTTTCTAGAGCACTGACAGTGAAGCAGACACATGGTCTTCATAATAATAATTCTTTCTAGAGCACTGACAGTGAAGCAGACACATGGTCTTCATGGCTGTTTTATAATAATGACCATCATTCTTTCTAGAGCACTGACAGTGAAGCAGACACATGGTCTTCATGCTGTTTTATAATAATGACCATCATTCTTTCTAGAGCACTGACAGTGAAGCAGACACATGGTCTTCATATAATAATGATCATGCACTGACAGTGAAGCAGACACATGGTCTTCATGTGTTTTATAATAATGACCATCATTCTTTCTAGAGCACTGACAGTGAAGCAGACACATGGTCTTCATAGCTGTTTTATAATAATGACCATCATTCTTTCTAGAGCACTGACAGTGAAGCAGACACATGGTCTTCATGGCTGTTTTATAATAATGACCATCATTCTTTCTAGAGCACTGACAGTGAAGCAGACACATGGTCTTCATATAATAATGACCATCATTCTTTCTAGAGCACTGACAGTTGAATAATAATGACCATCATTCTTTCTAGAGCACTGACAGTGAAGCAGACACATGGTCTTCATGGGTGTTTTATAATAATGACCATCATTCTTTCTAGAGCACTGACAGTGAAGCAGACACATGGTCTTCATGGCTGTTTTATAATAATGACCATCATTCTTTCTAGAGCACTGACAGTGAAGCAGACACATGGTCTTCATGGGTGTTTTATAATAATGACCATCATTCTTTCTAGAGCACTGACAGTGAAGCAGACACATGGTCTTCATGGCTGTTTTATAATAATGTCCATCATTCTTTCTAGAGCACTGACAGTGAAGCAGACACATGGTCTTCATGGGTGTTTTATAATAATGACCATCATTCTTTCTAGAGCACTGACAGTGAAGCAGACACATGGTCTTCATGGGTGTTTTATAATAATGTCCATCATTCTTTCTAGAGCACTGACAGTGAAGCAGACACATGGTCTTCATGGGTGTTTTATTGGATGTGTATAAAAACAGAAGCAGCTGTGTCAAGCAGAGGGAGAGAGCGTCTGAAGGCTGCTCTTCACGGTAGACAGATTCAGTTTCCAGGAGCTCAGTGTGTCATACAGCTGCTGCCACTGCTGTTTGCCAAAGGTGCGGTGCGTGCTGTGGCTACAGGAGGTGAGAGACAAGCCAATCGCATCAGTATGGGCAGATTTTCAGACAACACTTACTACTACTGCTTACCATCTTAGTGTATTTGTATGTTTTCAATCAGTCTGAAATCGAAAGTAGGTAATGACTTACCTCACCACAACCTTCCGCTGTGTCTGGTCGATCTTGCAATAGACCATTTTAGTCCGAACAGCTAGAAATTCACATGAAAACACAGGTAAGTATGTGTGGTTGTACAAAAACATTTACATATACAGTTGAGCTTAGGTTAGTCTTTATTTTCCCAGTCAGAACACAGCAGCCCAATACATAAATGACCACATAACATGTAATGACAAAACAGTTACTTTTAAAACACACAGAGTTTGAATAGTCAGCAAAGGGAGAGCAGAGCCGTACCGTCAATGACGAAGGCCTCCACATCTTCAGCACCGATCTGCAGCTCCTGCTGCATGGTGTCGAACGAGATCTCCTTCATCTCTACCGCCATGCCCATGAACGTCAACAGCCTCATCTTCTCCATATTCTGCTCATGAGACAAACCTGAAAACACAACATGAAGCATTTGGTGTTTGATTTGATCCTCAAAGCAACATTACGTGTTTTAAATAAATCACAATGACACTACACCAATAAAAACAACAACACATTTTTAAAACATTTTGATGAATTTCATGTTTTATATATTTTTATATAGATTGCCAATAATTACAATCTGTAGCATAATGAATGTAAATTGGGCTATACATTTAAATATTAATAAAAAATATGCATACTTTAATGGCAATGGCTTCAGGCAATTATTAGTCATAGTAATGATCAATATTGTATTGTTGCTAATTAAATTAGATCATTCACAAAGCTTGTGATGGGAAGCTTCGGTTACGCTCTATTAAGATGTTATTGGATGTAGGTGAAGTCGACGCTGATGTTTCACCCTCTCAACAGAAAATCTGTTTATGTTAATTATAAAATCATTCCCTTTAGGGTTCAGAGGGAGGCTCAGCGGGTGAACAGTTACATCAACACTTGATCAGGACTGGTCTGAAAGCTGTCGCTGGTCAATGGCAGGGAGGATCCTGCTCTAATTAACATCTGCCTTTTAAAAGAACCAGAACTGCTGAGACTCAAATTCCAGCGGCCCAGTGACACCACAGATAACAGACACGCGAGTGAGTGTGCTCAACACTCCAGTGCATCTACAAACAAATACAAGATGAGCAGCAATGCACACAAGACATTATTAAATAGTATTTTCAAGATGAAGCAACACTCATCAATTCTAATTAACAGAAGCTTTAAAAGTACAAAATAAATGCTCTTTTCTTTTATACAAATTAAAATTATACAAGTAATAATGTAACAAAATATAAAATGTGACCCTGGACCACAAAACCAGTCATAAGGGTCATAAGGGTGTTGTTAATTTTTGACTGAAAGGGATTGAGACAACCGACTACCGATTATTAACCGTTAACAAGCTTTCCAGTGTTGTTAAAAAAAAGAATATGAGCAATTTACATCATCATATTATTACATCACGCACATGACAGCACTGCTGCCAGCGGAGATGAAATTAGGGAAATGTTCATTTCGGTTACTTCTAACACCGACAACCGACTCTCGGCTTAACCGATTATTAACCGTTAACCAACCCAATGACAGTTTTTTGTTACTCAGATCCTGATTATTTTTAATTAGAACTGAATTAAATTAGAAAGAATCATCGAAGTGTCTGTGACTCGTTAAAAATACTAAAATTTGTTTTCCGGGGATTAATTTCACATGCGCAAAAAGCAGAAAAAAACAGAATATGAGCATTTACATCATCATATCATATTACATCACGCACATGCAGCACTGCTGCCAGCGGAGAAAAACATAAAGCTAGGCGCTATATATTATAACGAATAAATAGGCCTATACTAGAAATACATTTTCACTTAAATAATTTAAGAAAAACTGTAACAAGCAGCCTACTCTAAAAAATCCTGGCTTATTTTTTTAACCCAAATGCTGGGTTCAGCCTTTTGGGTCATTTTTTCAGTGTTTGGGTAGTTTTTGTGTTACCTAGCCTGTGGGTCAAATGTAACAACCCAATGTTTGGGTAGTTTTTAGTGTTACTCAGATCCTGGGACAGAGTAACCCAGCGGTTGGGTTATTTATCGCGGGGATCTTATGTCGTCTTTTGGAGAGAGCAGTTCTAAGCGTCATCGAATTGAAGCATTTCTTCGGTAAATACAGGTTTGTGTACATTTTATTTTATTGATAAAACCGTTTCTGTGCTGTATATCGTTCAATTTTATGCAGAGAAACATACAGGCGCGCGGTGTGAATCACTAAACAAACGTTGCTCGCGTCGGTCTTATTGCGTGATGAAGAGTCTGATGCTTTGAATAAAATAAACGATATTTATTAAGATACAGAATACAAATACTTCAGATGTTAAAATATGTCCTCAGAGCTGTTTACTGTTATTTTTGGGTAGGCTATGAAGGCAATCGCAGTACATTTCGTCCATGAGTAAAGCGCAGGGCGGCAGTCTTATCCGTGATCAGTTCCCGCCGAACACGACTCCGGCTCGGGCGCGAGATCCAGCGCCGTTACGGCAGAATTACAGAGAGTGGTCGATTTACTCGTGAATTACGTCTGTTTAATCTTTACTTCTAATGCTTGTTAAACGAGATTAAATGGGCAATGTGTATAGCTTACATAAAAACGAGATAAACAATGCTGTAAATGAGAAATAAAGGAAGTTATCACGTCAACCAGTGGTTGTGGGGTATTTTACAAAAGTTTAGAGGATTTAAGTTAATCTGTAAACATTATTTCATGCATAAAGCTAAAAAAGCTACTATTATAATACAAATGAATCAACCCATTAGCTGAGTTAAATCAACACTTTATGATGGGTTAAATAAACAACCCAATTTACTGGATAAAATTAACCCCAAATGTGTTCTGTCCTCTATTTACCCAGCCCTTGTACCCAGTTTTTTAGGTTTTTCAGGTGTACTCACTTCTGTGAGATACTGTATATATATATATACATATATACATACATACATATATATATACATATATATGTGTGTGTGTGTGTGTGTGTATATAGGGGATGTATATGTAGGGGAGTCGTGGCCTAATGGTTAGAGAGTCGGAGTCGTAATCGAAAGGTTGTGAGTTCGAGTCTCGGTCCGGCAGGGATTGTCGGTGGGGGGGAGTGAATGTACAGTGCTCTCTTCACCCTCAATACCACGACGAGGTGCCCTTGAGCAAGGCACCGAACCCCCAGCTGCTCCCCGGTCTTCCCACTGCTCCGGGTGTGTGTTCACAGTGTGTGTGTGTGTGTTTTCACGGTGTGTGTGTGCACTTTGGATGGGTTAAATGCAGAGCACAAATTCCGAGTATGGGTCACCATACTTGGCCGTATATCACTTCACATAAACATACACACTCTTAATTATTCTTAATTCATACAGTATTTTAAGGTATCAAAATTAAAATAGCAGATAAATGGAGTTGATTTTTTTCGGACTAATTTACACATTATATGTGTACTTTGCATTTTTGCTTATTAGAGTGTCATGGTCATGACTGAATCCTGTAAAGTCATTCAGCAGTCTGTACTCACCGAGAGACTCGATGAAGTCTTTGTTGCTCTGGTAAAACTTTACATATGCAGCAAGCTTTGCACTGACAAAGATAGTCAGAAGCTGGAAGAAGAAAGAGGCGCTTTATTCAGAGAATTTCTGAAAATGATTTAAAGTCTGGGTTCATTTAAAAACATATTTTCTTACATCGTGGATGAGTTCTCCCTCCAGGAAACGCACTGGTTTCAAGGCTAGGAGATGGTCGAACAGATAGGTGTTTGTGTCTTTCAGGGCACGGACGATGCACCTGGAGAGCAGAGCGTACATATAGATCACTAAACAAAGACCAAATCAGATCAAATCAGAGAACTGACAAGAGAAGGCCATACCTGTGTGCATCCACCCGGGCTTGTGAAGCATTGTCCTCTGTGTAACTGCCCAGTAACTCCACCATCACTTTAGCTGCAGCTTCACTGAAAGACAAGAGTGTAAAGGTCAAATAAGCAAAAACACAATCCCTGGACACAGCTGACCTGAAATCAAACAAGCAGGTACCTCTTCTTGCAGTCGACCAGCGCATCATACACCATACGGAGCAGTGTGTGTTTCTTCTCTGTATTCAGATTCCAGTCTGTGATCCACTTGCGCACCTGCACAGAACACATGCTGGGAATCGTTTCCTAATTACAGAAATACTAAGAAATGAGCAGTTTGAGGGTTGAAGCTAGTGTTGGCTATATAGATTATTCTCACAAAGAAATGTTCACCTTTAAATATGAGATGAAGCATTAGCTGGACATTTAAAGACTCATCCATCTTGTGATGCATTTTAAAAGCAGGAAAGGAAATGCTATGGTATTTTTGGCATCGCACTGATGTTCATACCTGGTCCAGGTCTGTGGGTATGAATGCAATGGCATTGCAGGTGGCCGCCACTTTAATCAGACTGCAGTACACAGTGTGCCTCACCGGCGTGTTCTCATCCATACCATGGAACAGATTGCTCAAGCTGAAAACAGAGTTTAATTAAAACATACGAACAATGATTGATTTCAACACTAGAGTGAAAGCAGTACTCACAGCTGCATCCTGAGCGAGGGCCGCTCACCCTCACGAAACTTCACCAGCTTCTCACATAAACTCTCAATGAGAGCTTCCTGTTTCTCCGTCTCCAGAATCAGCAACAGGGACACGATGCTGTTCATCACACTCTCCACATCTGCAGAGGAACACAAGAGCGCTTGAAAACATGTCGTCGCATGCTACATATCTGTTCTAACTTCAGTTATCATACCTTTGTCGTCGTCTTTGAGGCAGACATCACAGGCTTCGATGATCTGCGCCAGATCGACGTGCAGACCTCCTTCTGAATTCTCCTCCGAGATCTCAGCTCCTTTAGACTTCAAATAGGCCCGGAGCTCTGACGCCTACAAACGAATGACAATCATAATCCCATCATGGGGTTTCCAAAAAGCGCACAACCTCTTCAGACAGCTTACAATCTGTGTAACTTCATATCAGCCTGTGTGAAATATCCGTTGACAATAATAACAGCAGCAGATACGTGACTGTTGATTCACAATATCCTGCTGACATTGATGAAACCGAGGTTCTACCGCAACGCAATATAACAACACCGAGCTCATCACGTAAACAAGTGAAATAATACACATGTACAAATACAAACTGTACCGTTACGCTGTATTGAGATCAGCTAACGTTAACAGATGTTAGCATCAACAAGCATGCTTACGCAAACATGCTTTTACTTTGCTGAAATACGTCTGCAATAACACCAAACATGCTTATGAACTATTTAATCATACCTGATCTTCCTCCGTTATATCGATAAACGCCGGGACACTCATTTTATTAATTATTTTAAGAACACAGATAAGAATCCACGCTCGCAGCCTAGAGTCGCTGGCCGGAAGAGGATCTGTAAACTAGCCGGTGATGCTGACGTACTTCCGGGTCACAGACTTAAAGGGACCGCAAAACGCGCGATTTGGAAACATACCTACTGTACACACTGATTTACAGACTAGTGTATTGTTATACTACTGTCGTGTTGTACTTTGATTCTGTTCCCCTGTTGTTATTGCAAAAAAAAAAAAAAAAATAAAAAAGGAAACAGTTACTAAACGCAGTTCTGAATCTGTTCCGTGTTCTCCCAAAACAGACGTTAGCTGTATTTACCTCATGACTTTCAAAACACATATGATGTTGATTTCGGTGGAAAAATACACTACAGGATCTTTGTTGTGACCACAGCTCCAACATGGCACAGCACAGGGGTTTTCATTATATTCATTATACAGCATTCTTAAAAATACATTTCCGCACCTAATTTGTCATTACCGTGACACTTTTGTTTACTGTAAATTCCTCATTTACTTAAGAGTAGACATGTACTCATTCTCTTTACTGTAACACAGTCACACCCAGCAGGACACAGTGTTTTTTTTTATATATACATACATAATACAATATAAATGTATACACATCTCTTGGCTGTTTTTGCGAGGCAAGGAAATATGATTATTTTTCAACCGTTTAGAAGCCACAGGCCCCTTAATATGATCATTCTCATAACCCCATTTTTAAATGTAGTAAGGAAGCTATGTATTTGTATGTATACACGACAAGTTTAATCATCTTTAGTTTATTATTTTTTACACAGTTAGGTTTGAAACATTTCCAAGGACACTTTAGCAAATGCGGCTCCCTGTTTGAAAACTCCTGTCATAATACTATATAATATACATATATCATCATAAAGATAGTCAGTGCTATATCCTTCAGAAACCATTGTGAAGGGATATACCAACAGAGACTTCACTGAGTGAGTGAGTTGAACTACAGAACTGAATTAGTTAATGAATCAGTTTTTAAGCAGGTTCTTTTTAATTACTTGGTTGATCTAGGTGACAAATTCATTAACAAATCATATTTATTCACCGGTCGTAGTTCAACTCACTGATTCAATGATCTGTTTGGAGCAGTTGCTGAGTTAGCTGCTCACTGGGGCAGATTGGCAGTGAGTAATGATGAATAATTACTATTGATAATAATGACTAATATTTGCATAAAGCTATAGTATGACATTAGAAGAATATGAATACACAATAGGCCTGGACTACTTGTATGCTTTTTTGTGTATGGGTTTTAGGTTGTATGTTTAAAGTGTTGCACATTGTCCTGATATGGATATATATTATTGACCCCTATCAGGTTGAATATCAGCATCACACAAAAGCAGTTTTCATTTGAAGATGCCATTGTTGAAGTGCTCTGTTTGCTATAAATTGAACAGTATGAGGTGTTGGCTCCCACAAAACATTAAGAGCTTTTATAAGGTAACTGAAAAGACTGCATTTGTATCTCTTGTCAGTGGACATGATTTTAAAACTAAAGTGTAAAAAAGTGAGTGTATAAATCATTATCATAATTTTATATGGAATCTAGGTAAAATAAAAAAGATTGATTTTTGAGTCTCTCATTAATAATTTTTTAAAATTAAATAAAGATACCTATTGTAGTTTTAAACATATCAAAAGTATTTTATTTCTTATTCCTTTTCCCACTTATTAATTTGTCTAGTGTAAACTTTTTTAATTAGGAAACATTTTCTCATTTTCTGTGTTCAATGCATTGCTTGCATTTGTATCCTTCAGGTGTACATCATGCGTGCATTTTTTGCACATCCCTAAGCACAGACGGGAATTACTGGCACGGAATTGAAGTGAAAGGCATGTAAACGCTTGAGTACTCTGCATTCAACAGGTCATTCTGGGTTTAAAGTTTATGAGTCACATAAGTCATCTGGCCCTAAATAAGGTCTATCTCAGTGTCTGAGTAATTCTTCCAGCATCCGCTTATCAATCTTGCAATTAGAAGATTAAAGCCAAGCTGACCTTGGACACATAAAACAACAAGGGTGATGGTCTTTTGAAAGTTAGATGATAGTATTACATTTCGAGCGCCAGTATGGGACCACCTTGACAGTTCCTTGTATTTCAATCCAAGGATTTATGCGTGTCCCTCAGGTCAAGGCACTTCTGTTGTCCAATCCTCAGATATATCTTCCATGCTGTGTAAGCTTTCCTTACTGTATTTCTGTAGAGAAGATCGTATAAAAGCCGTCTAAATGAATGAATATACAAGCTACCCTCATGCATGAAATAGTTTCCTTTGCCTTAAATCCTAATTGGAAAAACACACTGTTCTCAAAGGGTTTGAATCATATGCACCCTAACAGTTTTAGGGGCTTTTCAGAATTATTCACTGATGTTTCTGAAATCATTAAAAAGTTTCAATTTGATGATGTTGTGGTTGGCTGTTTGCTTTGAGTCACAGGGAGCGGTCTGAGATACTGACACACTTATACGTGTGGCTCAGTGGTAGAGCATTGCGTCAGCTGCGCAAAAGGTTGTGGGTTCGATTCCCAGGGAACACATGTACTAATGAAAATGTATAACCTGAATGCAATTGTAAGTCGCTTTGGATAAAAGCGTCTGCTAAATGCATAAATGTAAAATGTAAATGTAAATACGTGTGACCTCCACGCAATGCCAGAGAGAATGTGGGACATTCACAGACAGAGGAAACAGCAGTGATGGACCAATGATCACTGTAGTTTCAAAACTACTAAACACTTTTAGTGCATTTTCAGTTTGAATGCCACTTAGTTCTTCTGTTGTGCCAAAACTAATGTAACAATCATTTCCAAAACAACAACAAATATTCTTCTTGATTTTTTACATTCGATTTTAGAAAGAACTTAAACATTTAGGGGTATAATCAGCTTGTCACTGGGGCAGTAAAGGGTACCTTCTTTACCCCTGAAGGGTGCACACATTAGTACCTTAGAGTACTACAGTATGTGTACTTACAGTGCTCTTACCCAAGAAAGCATTGGTAGTGTATGGTAACTATGCATGGGTTGAGGTTTAGTTTAGGGATAGGTTCAGGGTTAGTACCAAGTTATTATTACCCAGCATTGTACTTGTTACAGTGTAATAAGTAGTATAAAGTTTAGTAAACACAGAACAGGTCTGTAAAATAATTTGCTTATTATGAACAGGGTGAGGAAAGTACGAAGGATACTAGCACATTTCTTCTGAGAGTGTATTATTTGTCCTGATGTCTGGAGATATGTATAGACATCAGTTGTCAAATGACATGGCTGGTTAGTGCCATCTATGTGTGTCTATGCGAGATCAATAAACCCCATCTCATGAGAAAAACATAACTATTTAACAAGGTTTAATATGAATTCATACAATATAATTCATACAAAAATTGTTTTTCTTTAGAAATATATAAGCATACATCTCCACTCCTAACTGTCAGTGGGCTGTAGGCAAATTGTATAAAAATGTACGAATGAGATTGTATAAATTCATAAAAATGAGCCACCAATTCGCCAAAACTTGGTTTTTACTATTTTAATCCCCAACAGCTTTACAAACCATATTTACACTTTAAGTCCAGGTTTACTTTTTGAAAAGTATTTTTTTTCATAGGGTTCAATGTTGGAATTTCCTATTTCTATTAAAATGCTACTATTTTTCTACTATGTCTATTTATTTAATTATTTAATGTTGATTGATGTGTATATGTTTCTGCACGTATAGCATACAGGACAACGAAAACGAAGAAGAAACTAGATGGAGAGCTGATGCTGTTTGTGAACGTTCACTGGAAATGTGGTTTCAGAGAGCTTCATGTTAATGAATCCTGTTGGAAACTGCGACCAAATGTGGCCAGTGGAGTGGGAACACATTCTAGACTGACTGAGCTATAGAAAGACTGGATCCAGTTTACACTCTTAAAACATAACAGAAAGACAGTTTTACTGGATCCAGTTTACACTCTTAATGCCATAGAAGAACCTTTTTGTCTACATGGTTCCATACAGAACCTTTAACATCTGAAGAACGTTTCTGTTTCACAAAAGGTGCTTTGTGGTGAAAGAAGGTTCTTCAGGTTATAAAACGGTAAGAAAGTGATGGTTCTTTAAAGAACCTTTGACTGAATGGTTCTTTGTGGAACCAAAAATGGTTCTTCTATGGCATCGCTGTGAAGAACCTTTAAAGCACCTTTATTTTTAAGAGTGTCAGTATTTACAAAAGCATACTTGAACATTTCTGACTGGCTTAAATATTTGTTTCTGCATATGTCAACGTGGGATGAACTCATCTGATTTCATGAGAAAATGCAACTATTTTGCGAAGTGCTGTTTTGTGTGATTTTTTTGTATAATGTGATTTGTACAAAAAACATTTTCATAAAAGTTCCACCCCTAATCCTAACCATCAATTCTGGCAGATTGTATGAAAATATATGAATGAGATTGTATGAATTCACACAAATTCATCAAAATGTAAAGTAGTTGCTGTGAAATGGTGTTGGTTGAACATTTGAGTTCAGATCTGAAGCTTATTCACACTTTAAGTCCATTGTGTTTGATAAGGTTCAGTGATGCTGCTTCTTAAGAGGTTCTCAAAAATGTCTTAATTCACCCTTCCATAAATGAAGGCATTAAATGTTGTTAAATCAGAAATATTAAAGTATTAAACTGATAGTCATGCCATTTAATATTGCATGCATTTCTAAAAATGAATATCTTTCTCTGTATGTTGTGTTGTTTTCACAACACAAATATCTCAACACCCTTAAAACACCTTAAAGAGTACTTAAATGTACCTCCATAAAACCTGCAGAAACACTGATGATGAAATGTCCCATTGACACGTATATTTTCAATCAAAAACACAAGTATTTTTATGACTATTTCTATTAATTTACTTTAAAAAAGATGTTATATAAACATGTTTCTGCACATAAATAGTGTAGGGGACATCAGAAACGAACAAGAAACTAAGTTGTCTTACTGATTTACACCATGTTCCTGGCTCTTTTTGATTATTTCTTTCTGTGTTATGATGAAAATGGTTTGCTATTTAGTGCAAAAGATACAAAATAGTCAGTCCAGACTCTGGTTCCCACAGTCTGTGTAACCACCTTCCTCACTCCCCGTATCAGGACCGTTCTTCTATATCAGCAAGGTCAGTGACCTCATCAGAAAGCGCCACGCCTGAGTGAATCACACACACACCGCGGGTGACTTGATTCTCGGTGTGCAGGAACAGACGGGGGCTGGACAGGAATGTGAGATGAATGTCCACTACCAAGGGTGGAAGATGTCCCAATCTGCTGCGTGCATTAGCACCACAGGAGGTTTCTCTGGAAAGTGTGTGTACTGATTGCTGGGGTAATTCTCGTTAACACGTCTATATGACTAAAGTGACAACCCTGTTAAGGGATTACTAAATGGATTCTCTTGCTGTGAGTGTTTTATGAATCACTAGGCATCATGCATGAGGAAATAACATCTGGGACCAACATCTGTCAAAGCAGGGCTACGTATGGAAATAATATATTAGAGTCAATAATTTTTTTAGGAGCCAAATGACCTTAAGCTGCATTGCACAATTTTCAATCATTGTTTGCTTAGCTTCTTGCTTTGGCAACGGTCACTGCTTGCTAAAAGCACACTGCCCACTGCATTTATGTCAAGAAATGCTCAGGTTCTTATAAAGCAGGATGGATTCTGATTGTTTTTATCATTCTTCAGCTGGAGAAATTGACCTGAAAGTGATTCCAATGATATTGTTCCTCTGTATTGTTATTGTAATAGCTGTAGTATGAACGTCCCAATTCTCATTATTAAAACATTATGGTTATAGTTATCAATCTTGATGTGAACGGGCCTTAAATCATTTAAATCATCAGGCCTTAAAAAGGTTCAGTCAGCGTTTTCAAGCAGTTTTCTGTTGGTCACCATCTTGAAACTTGAAATCTGCTCGAGGAAATCTTTTGCAATCATGCAAAATTCCTGATTGCATGAAATCACTTTGACCACTTTTTGAAGAGTAAAAGGTGAACACAGTTATTTTTTTTGGGAATCAGTTTTATTCCAGACACAAGTATATACTATATAACTATACGATATCACACTCAAAAAAACATTTAGTCCTGAATTTGTGATTTATGTATTGTCACATCAAATTTACATCAATTTGAATTAAACGGTTTAAACATAAACTAATAAACTTAATGTGATGCATATTTGACTGTCATACATATAATGTAACTGGTAAGAGTCCTGCACTCAGAATCATGGCATAGTTTATTATGAACTATTTGCATATTTAATTTTATTTAAATAATCATGTTTTCAAAATGCTAAGAATTGCTAATTGCTAAGAAGCAGCATAAGTATGAATATGGTTAAATATGGCTAGCTGTGAAGGAAGCAATTAACAGCTAAAATGTGTGAGATTTAAACAAATTGGCTTTTTTTTATAAATATATAAACATGGTTATTGTATATTAAAAACACATTCAGTTTATTACACTAGTACACATTTCAACTTACAGTGTTTTAAAGTGACTTAAAAAATGAGTTTAATATTTTATTACCTAAAGAAGTAAGTTGAAATTAGGTAAATTATAAAAACATGTTGACTTGACTTATTGTTTACTGTATATAATTTCTTACAGTGTATAAATAATACCCGTTTCATTTATATACAACTGCCAAATATGCATCACATTAAACTTATTGCTTTGTTTATATGAAACTGTGTAATCCAAATGGATGGACTTTTTATATTCAAATATATATCAAATCAAGTCAGCATATGCAAAAAATATGTACGCCCCCCAAATTATATGGGCCCAACTCGGTTAACTTGTGGATTTTTCTGACGTAAATAATGTTATGAGACTATTCACAAGCTGTTTTAATTACATTATAAATGCTTGGAAATAATATTTAACTTTTTCAAGTGCATTCATTGCACGCAACTTGACGCAAGCCACCCAGTAATCTCAATAAGCTTTGCCTTTGTGCTTTTTATTATAATACAAAGTCTCATCCTTCTGTCAATTTTAAGATCAGATACAAACAATACATGTGTTTTGCGCTCTTTTATTTGTAGTGAGGTAACTATATTCGCCTCAGTTCAAGCAGCATGTGAATCAATGATATTTACCTCTTTAATATTTGCAGTACGAAATAAACATGAATAAATATTTGAATGCACAGTTAAACGAATGTCTCGTGAAATCGATCAATTAGAGTTTAAAAAACATCTAAAAGCCTAAGTTTTATTGCTGTTTTTCATTTGGATGCCACAGATTTTTTTGTGTGTAATTTTCACATTAACTTCAAGCAATATAACATGATTTAATTATCGTAATTTTGACTTTATTCTTAAAATAGTTTGACCTTAATCTCATTTAGTTAGTTATTTTTCAGTGTGACACTAAAATGCCGCTGTAGGGTATTTATGCTGCATGCAAACACAATCTTGGCACAGCGGCCCAAAAAACAAACAAACAAACAAACAAAATAAATACAAATAAAATAGTATGAAGTTGACGATCCTGACTCCCCATATCTCCTCATTGGATGCACCTTTAGAGATAAATACATCTTTACGGATTACATGGCTAACGAAAGAGTTTTTAAGTTTTGATTTGAATTTAATTGTAAAGTAGTCATTTATATCATTCTATAAATATATTTATAATGTCAGTGAGGCAAGTATTTGCAGAGTTTCGGTTCAGTTTTTGGGAAGTGTTCCTGGTCAAGATCAAGACCACCCTGTTTGTTTTCTTTATTTTACAAAAGCCAAACGTTCTGTTGATATTGTGAGTGTGCACACAAATAAAACTATTTGCAGCTTCAAATGATGTATATTCTAACCTTTATGAGGAAAAATTACAGTGTATTTTAATTTTTATTTTTTAATCTTATTCAGAAATTAAGAAAAAAAATGCACGTGATCTCCTCCATGTCCTTCAAAGCGCACTTCAGTTTCCACTTTTAGCTCAAACGATTTGATATGTGTAACACATTTATATTGTGAAATGCATTAAGTTTTTTATGTCTCAAATCATATTTATTTGAGAAGGCAAACATATCAAACATATGCTCAACTCACTGTCTGGTGCTGGCCGCTTGGTATTTAAACAAAAAAAACTTAAATTTAACAAACACTAAATGTTCCAATCATGTTTGTAAATTAACTTAAGAAACGAAACAAAATATAACCAGTTTGTCATTAAAAACAAAAATGGCACGGACTCGGGCGGATAATTCTGATTAGCTGTCGGACAAGGGCTGTGCAGGGCCCTTGTTTCATTTAAAAGTCCCCCCTCGGCTCGGTGGGCCCTCAATCTGTCCGGGCCCATATGCACCTGCACACCCAGACCCTATGCTCCTGTATCAAATACACAGTGCAAAGCCATGGTGATTATCAGCATTTTATCTAGCAACATCCACTATTTCCCAACACTGTGTTTATAATATGCAGTGATGAAATCACACGGAATGGGTTTTTGGTCCGAGTTCTCATAAGATGTCTCATACGTTGTGTGCTGGGTGTGCAAGGGTGAAGATGTTGACTTCTTTACTGTAACTCAGCTGATCTGTGATCTTTTGGCCTCTGTGGACTGACTCACATGCACCTGCTGTTACAGAGACACAGATAGCAGGCTTTTACCACAAAGCAAAAACGGCCTGATGATGAACATGCCAAAGGAAAAAAACGCAAAAAGATCCAGACGCTTCACCCTCCACTAATCCCACAGATATGAAGATGTCTAAAGAGGATATATACGCATGCCTTTCATTTTGAAGTTCAGTTCTGAGTTCAGTTTTGCTGTCAGCTCTGCTTCATATGCAAATGCAATATCTACATATATTAAATTTCCACATATGAAATAGATTGTGATACGAAGTAAAAACCCATATGAAACAGACATTTTCACATATTATAGGTTTATGAATGCATAATAATTTTTGGATATGTCAGGTACCTATCCATCCTAAAATCTGTCAATGCATGTTGATATTATATACAGTAGGTAAATATAAAAGATGAACATTTAGAGACATAATTACAAAAATATGTATAAACATTTATACATGTTAACATATTAAACACTTGTATAAACAGATTTTTTGTGTGTTTTGTGTTGTAATAAAGATGAATATATAATTAATATATATATACTGTCACAGTTTCAGTGCTGTGCACACACAAGAGTCACACGAAGACGAAGATTAGAAGGGAATAAGGTATTTAATCAGACTCACGATGGGGAAGTTCAGCAAACAGACAGGGTAACATCAACAATAACCAACAAACTAGAACTCAAAGGACAGGAACAAATATAGGGCAGATAACATGGGGCTGACAGGTGGACACAATGAAGGTGCTTAACTTATAATTAGACAATGAACTAATCAGAACAGGAACAGAACCAAATATGGGCAAACAGAAAGGGAACACAGGCAGAAGACAAAACTTGAGTCCAGTGGGTTGTGACATATACAGATATTATATATTTATATTATTATATACTAATATATTATATATGCTTGGTTACATGCTGTATACATGCTTGTTACATATAATACCATATAATAAAAACACAAAAGAATTGAAACATTAGAGTAGACACTTTATACTAAAATTTAAATGAAAATGTAAAATACAAAAACAAACATTAAAACACATGCACGCACGCACGCACGCACGCACGCACACGCACACACACACACACACACACACACACACACACACACACACACACACACACACACACACACACACACACACACACACACACACACACACACACACACACACACACACACACACACACACACACACACACACACACACACACACACACACACACACACACACACACACACACACACACACACACACACACACACACACACACACACACACACACACACACAGAGGGTCATGTGATGGAAGGAGATGTATTGATGAGTGTGAGAGTAATAGCCTGAGTGATTTGTGTGTCTGTTATTAGGAGCCTCCTCTCTGTTGCCATGCTGACTGTACTGTGATTTAATCTCTGAGCAGATGTAATCTCTCTTCGGACTGATAGACCCTGGATCATCTCACGCATCCCATAAACTATCTTCAGGTCAGCTCAAAGCATACTTTAAGAAACATACTATTGTGGATGTTTAAAATCACTCACTTAGAACCACTATATATTTGAAATACATTTGGAGAGAAATCCCTCCATAAACCCTCCCAGCTTTGTGTTTTAGTTGATTTCTGCACATTCACACCAGGGAGGCATTGTCTTGGATCAGTGACAATGTTCAATCCTAGGTGGGGTTTCATTTCATTGTTTATTTGATGAGGTGTATTTGTAAAAGGGCCAAAGAGTGACAATAAGCCAGTGTTCGTTTTTCTGGTTGTTTGTACTAATAGATTCCTTCTGATCTAATTCTTTACCAATTGCTCACCACACTATAAAAATTATTGTCATTT
Organism: Ptychobarbus kaznakovi; assembly: GCA_027422405.1. Classification (NCBI taxonomy): domain Eukaryota; kingdom Metazoa; phylum Chordata; class Actinopteri; order Cypriniformes; family Cyprinidae; genus Ptychobarbus; species Ptychobarbus kaznakovi. The sequence goes on from CM049809.1 coordinate 20,231,425, forward strand.
TAATAGTAAAAGACTTTAAAAATACTATGGTAAAAGCCTGTTAAATTTTGAACAGTAAGTTCCATTACTGTATACAGAAGAACTGTAACATATCTTAGTAAAATAAAAAAGTAATCTTATAGTTTACAGTGAACGATCGTAAGATGTTCCCAGAATTCCCTGTGTGACACTTCACATTAGTGGTTTTTCACTGAAATAACTGTTCCTCCTAGTTTTGTCTCATCAGTTATGTACAGTTATGGGGCTCTCATTACCACCTGTGTTATTGGAAATTAAGGAAGTGTTTGGGCTCCATCGAATAGGCTAAGGTTTCACAATCCAGTGACTATACGTGTCAAAAGGTCCACAAAGGTCAAAGTGATTTTGTGCATCAAGTGCATTTGGAAGATTCTTAGTCCCTAGTAGGTTGGTATTTTACAACAACCCGAATTCCGGAAATGTTGGGACGTTTTTAAAATTTGAATAAAATAAAAACTAAAAGACTTTCAAATCACATGAGCCAATATTTTATTCACATTAGAACATTGAAAGCATAACAAATGTTTAAACAGAGAAATTTACACTTCTGTCCACTAAATGCGCTCATTTCAAAATTGATGCCTGTTACAGGTCTCAAAAAAGTTGGCAGGGGGGCAACAAAGGGCTGAAAAAGAAAGACATTTTGAAAAGATTTAGTTGGGAGAACATCTAGCAACTAATTAAGTTAATTGATATCAGGTCTGTAACATGATTATCTATAAAAGGGATGTCTTTGAGAGGCAGAGTCTCTCTGAAGTAAAGATGGGCAGAGGCTCTCCAATCTGTGAAAGAGTGCGTAAAAAAGATTGTGGGATACGTTAAAAACAACATTCCTCAATGTCAAACTCTAAAGGCTTTGCAAATCTCTTCATCTACAGTGCATAACATAATCAAAAGATTCAGAGAAACTGGAGAAATTTCTGTGTGTAAGGGACAAAGCTGAAGACCTTTGTTAGATGCCCGATGTCTTCGGGCCCTCAGATGACACTGCATCACTCATCGGCATGATTCTGTCATTGACATTACAAAATGGGCCCAGGAATACTTCCAGAAACCACTGTCTGTAAACACAATCCACCGTGCCATCTGCAGATGCCAACTAAAGCTCTATCATGCAAAAATGAAGCCATATGTGAACATGGTCCAGAAGTGCCGTTGTGTCCTGTGGGCCAAGGCTCATTTAAAATGACTGTTTCAAAGTAGAAAAGTGTTAATATATGGTCAGACGAGTCCAAATTGGACATTCTTGTTTGAAATCATGGATGCTGTGTCCTCCGGGCTAAAGAGGAGGGAGACCTTCCAGCGTGTTATCAGCATTCAGTTCAAAAGCCAGCATCTCTGATGGTATGGGGGTGCATAAGTGCATATGGTATGGGCAGCTTGCATGTTTTGGAAGGCACTATGAATGCTGAAAGGTATACAAAGCTTTTAGAGCAACATATGCTCTCCTCCAGATGACGTCTATTTCAGGTAAGGCCTTGCGTATTTCAGCAGCAGGACTATGCAGAACCACATACTGTTGCTATTACAACAGCATGGCATCGTAGTAGAATAATTGGCCTGCCTGCAGTCTAGATCTTTAACCTATAGAGAACATTTGGTGCATCATTAAACAAAAAATATGTTAAAGACGACCACGAGTTCTTCAGCAGCTGGAAACCTATGTCAGGCAAGAATGGGACCAAACACCAACACCAAAACTCCAGAAACTCATAACCTTGATGCCCAGACATCTTCAAACTGATTTGAAAAGAAGAGGATATGCTACACCATGGTAAACATGCCCCCGTCCCAACTATTTTTTTAGACCTAAAATGTAAAAATGTCTCACTTTAAATATTTGTTATGTTCTCTATGTTCTATTTTGAATAAAATATTGGATCATGTGATTAATATTCTTTTAGTTTTCATTTTATTCAAATTTAAAAAACGTCCCAACATTTCCGGAATTCGGGTTGTTTTAAAATCTGTTAATTAATTATATAAAAAAGTAATTTAAGTTCAATCTGTAATATCGAAGATTTTGCTACCATATTTTTGGAGTATTTTTATTTATTTTTATACAGTGCAAACAAATTACTCATATATGTTCTGGGTGGTTACTATGTTGAGTCTACCCTCTCATCTTCGGGTCTCTTGAAATACTTTGTGTTCTTCCCTCAGGTCTGTTCGGTTTTCCCGCTTTTATTGTCCATGAGGCAAAAATCCCAAATCTGATAATTTAGAATAGTAATAGCAAATCTTTCCCCAACAAGATGCATGATTTGAGGTGTCATACATGTTCACAAACTTCCCAACTATGCCTTGAAGGTCGATATCTCTCTTTAAAGGGATAGTTCAACAAAAAAAATTTTTTTTTTTATTTTGTCATTATTTACGTACTCATGCCATTCTAAATCCATGTTTTTCATTCATCTTTAAAACACAAATAAAGATATTTTAATGAGTGATGTATGTTTCTCCACTGAAAGTCAGTTCCAACAAAATACTTAAAAAAGTGCATTCATACAATAAATCCATATGAATTGAGTGGTTTAATCCAAGTCTTCTGAAGAGACACAATCACTTAATATGATAAACGGATTTAATTTAGGCTTTATTCATATGTCAACAAAGCTCAATGTGAAGAGAATGCATGTATCAATGTTTACATGTGAATAAAACCTAAATCTGTTACATAAAGCAACCAGTTCCCTTCAGAAGAGAAGAGATATGGATTATGATGAACAAAGTCTTTGTGAATTTATTGAAACATCAAAGTTGGGTGAATGCAGTTAATGGACTGAATACTCTCAGGTTTCATAAAACATGAAAAATAAATGTGTGTTTTTTAAATGAATGTCAGAAATAAAAACAGACTCAGATAATACTGTGAAACAGAATGGTTTATTGTGACAATTGTGACCCTCTCTGTGAAAACCCAGCTAAAGTATTTATTTTGTGATTTGCTGTTTTCTACAAAAATCATTCTTCATATGGTAAAGAACATTCTCTGAAAATGTAACCTTTATAGCTTTAATATTGACCGAGTAAGGTCATGAAATTATAGTGAAATTAATGGTAGAAATCAAACTTTGATGCTTGTTTTCTCATAATTAGAATTTGAGACTTTAGCCTGGATTTCACAGAGAGGGTCACAATTAGTGCACTTGGTGAATCTCCCAAATCAAGGAGTAGTCCTAGGCATAGATCAGATGCTGACTTGCTGTAAACTTACATTTTAGTGGTGATGAGTGAACAATTACCAAGAATGTGTCCGGAGAAATAGTAAGGATTTGTCTAGACGTGCCTTTAGAGCGAAAATCACAGATAATGATTGTATTAGAGTTTTTGTTTTTATTTATTTCGTTAAGTAGTAATTTAAAGCTTTCTATAGATATATTTATCATGTATGAGGCATTTATTCGCTGTCTTTCGGTTCATTTTTGTGAAGCTGACCCTGACCCTGCATCGTTTTGACCATGCAACGTTTATAGCTCAGAAAGGTAGTAAGGACATCATTAAAATAGTTGATGTGACATCAGTGGTTCAACCTTCATTTTTTGAAGATACAAGAATACTTTTTGTGCGTAAAGAAAACAAAAATAACAACTTTATTAAACAGTTTCTTCTTTTCCGTGTCAGCCTCCACCATGATGTCACATGAACAATTTGAACAATGTCCTTGCTACCTTTCTGGGCCTTGAACGTGTCAGTTGCATTGCTGTCCATGGAGAGCCAGAAAGCTCTCAGATTTCATCAAAATATCTCAACTTGTGTTCCAAAGATGAACGAAGGTCTTGGGAACGACATGAGGGTGAGTAATTAATGGCAGAACTATACTTTTTTTGGGTGAACTTTCCCTTTAAAAATAAGCAGTACTAATACTTAATACTTAGCAGGCACCACTACTAGATATTTTTCATCATGTGAGTTGTTTTTTAAATGACCAGTTATTTCACCATATTTGTTGACCTTTGTTGACATTTTGACACGTATAGTCACTGGATTATGAAATCCTAGCCTATTCTATGGAGCACAAACACTTCCTTAATTTCCATTTTCTCTGTTTTCCCTTCTTCTTTGCAGCCTTTTTGAAAAGGGTAATTCCTCTGTTACAGGACATTGCAGAGCGTATATCGGTAAGTGTGACATGTGATTTTGATTTTAGAGATGTTGTAATATTTGTGCCCATGAAAACGATTAGTGACGTGACAGACAAGCAGAACACATCCAGTGGATCTGTGGAAAGAGATGACTGAGTCCTGGCAGTGTTTCTCAGTGTGTTGTGAACGGATGGGAAAACATTGTGTTAGACAGTTTCACACACGAGTGAAGAAGCGGAGGGAGGGCTTGACTCCTTTAATGTTCCTGTTTAATGTTTCTAATCTTCACTCATGTTTCATGCACAGATATGTGTACAAGGATTTGTGTGAAACTGAATTTCTTTGTCACACGTCTACGACATGTACAGTTTAAAGAAGAAAGTATTACTTGCTCTCTGTGACTTTCCTTTAGATGCAAAAGTGTCACATTTATTTCTATAGCAATTTATACAAGACAGATGGTTTCAGAGCAGCTTCACAGTAATGAACAAGAAAACAACAGTGTTAATGATGTATCATTTCAGTTGTAAAACAGCTCTACAGAAGACAACAGTGCCATTATTCAGCTCTATTTTGTTCAGTGTTGTTTCAGATGAGTTCAACAACAGTGTCAGTGTCTTAAAGTTCATCAGTGCTGAAATGGGTTCAATTAAACTATAAAGAAGGTCTACAGAAGGCAATCGATCCATTATTCATCTCAAGTCAATTCAATTCAGTTCAATAAGGCTTCATTTACACTGCATGTCTTGGTGACCAATTCTGATTTTGTGACTATCCGATTTTTTGGGCGACGTGCAAACAAGCCAAAAATAGCATATATGACATCACAAATCAATTTGAATAGTACATAGAGTTTAATTTATTGACAATGAATTCATACAGAAACGTTTTTAATGGAATAGTTGACATCTACATCTATACATCAAAGTAATTATAGCCTAGCTAGAACAAATTCTTCAGGACAGTGATGATCTTCAGCTTCGCTGAAAACGTAAGTGGAATAATACTCAGGTGGTAGATATTGTTAAGAATGTCACATCTTCTGTGTTTTTTAGTAATTAAATCCAAAGGCATTCATCAGTAATTGTATATCAAAGACATGTTTGTGTGCATTTTATTTTGTGGTTTCAATGGACTGAATCGCTCTTCTGTGCACGAGCCGTCGTCACTTACAGCATCAGCAACGAGCACGTGATTTCAAAAGCAACACATTTCAGCTTCAGATCGCCTTTTATTTAACACAAACGAACGAAATTAATACTCTGCTACTCAACGAGAGATGTCTCCTTTGTTACAGGTATGCCTGCACCGCGAAATGTTACAAATACTCACTTTTAGATGACGTAGGAGTCTCATTTACAGGGGAAGATCAGATCTGACCGTTTACACGGCAGGCACAAATAAACATTTCCGATTCATATCTGATTTATTTCCACATATGAATGAGGCCTGAAACCGATCGGAGAATATCGGAATCCATGTGACTTTTTCCTGCGTACACGGTCGTGGGCCATATCCGCTCTGTGCCGCATGGGAGGATAAAATGGGAATTGGGTCACTTGAACTATGCAGTGTAAATGCGGCCTAACAGTGTCAGTTCTTTCTTTTCAAATACTTTGGCTTTGCCACTTGATTAACACTTAGAACCTTATACATTGATTCATATAGCAGACACTTTTTTCCATAGCAACAAATAATTGTCATTGTCCTGGACGTCTTAAATGAAGTGAATGTCATCTATTCTGCTGAATTGTGACATTGTTATTCAATCAATTGACCTCTTTGAGACCTCTTACCTTTCACTGGCCTCTGCTGTCAACAGTTACACCACTATTATTCCCAAGAGCTCCGCTAAGTGTAATTGAGCAATAAAATAGGAGAGGCCGTACATGGTGAATATTGTTACAGTTCACGTTTCTCATGTTGCAGCTCAGCCTTAAGTGCTATTATAAAACAAACACTTTAAGGGACGGTTCACCCAAAAATGAATATTCTGTTATTAATTACTCACCCTCGTGTCGTTTCAAACCTGTAAGACCTCCGTTCATCTGCGGAACACAAATTAGGATATGTTTAATGAAATCTATGAGTTTTCTGACCCTATATGTTCAAGGCCCAGAAAGGTTAGTAAGGACATCGTTAAAATAGTCTGTGTGACGTCAGTGGTTCAGCCGTAATGTTTTGAAGCTACAAGAATATTTTTTTGAAAACAAACAATGAAAACAAAAATAAGGACTTCATGCAATGGTTTCTTCTCTTTTGTGACAGTCGATGCGCTTTCATGACAGTCAGCAGCACCTTACACATGCGTCATGTTACGGTTGAACCGCTGATGTCACCTGGACTACTTTAACAACGTATACTCACCTTTCTGGGCCTTGAACGTGTCAGTTGCGTTGCTGTTAATGCAGGGTCAGAAAGCTCTCGGATTTCATCACAAAGATCTTAATTATTAAGAATTCTTATCTTAAGTATTCCGAAAATGAAGGTCTTATGGGTTCGGAACATCAATTATTAAACAAATTCAATGTAGCTAAAGCAGCTCTAAGGCAATAATATCATTAATCAGCTCAATTTAGTAGATATGATACAATTCAGTAACAGTCTCGATGTTGCAAACTTAATCAATTATATATATATATACAGTATATATAAATCAGCTTAAGTTCAGTTCGGAAACACCCTTGATGGGCAGTCCAGCACAGTGTAACTTTAATAAGGTTGCTGAATGAATTGTATACAAATGCAATGTGAAATCTGGTTTCTGGTCTCCAGTGAGGAATTCCCCCAATATATTTGGCTGTTATAAAGCAGACTGGACTCTGTCTCACTCGTACACCTCTAGAGTTCTCAGCAATCAGAGGTCATGTCCATGGGTGAAGAGGTAAAGAAGGGGTGATGGCTACCGGACTGAACCTTCTTCAATTGTATTGTATGTAGTGACTGTATGTCACTCTTCACTGGGACTGAACCTAAGCCCAGAACAAATTAAGACATCTCCCTAGTAATTGGTTCCAGGAGACTGTGGAGCGTTTCAGTTGGAGGTCAGGACCTGTGAGAAGTCATTGTGGAAAGGAAGTTGAGATAGTTTTGTCTTCCCTATTGTGACGTATATCCGAGTGAAATGTCTCATTGAACAAGAAAAAATCTACCTGGTCTCATAAAAATATGTACCTCTGGGTAGTTTTCTGCAAGACCGTTTTTACGTACCTTACTGCACGTTTGAAAGAGAAATGTCCACTGAGTAGCGCTACAACACAGGTTCAATACGTGAACCCTGGCACGTTTTATTATGTTGATATAAGCACGTATTTCTGTGTTTCTATTACGTTGCTGCAGATACGTATTGCGGCGGTTCAGAATTCAAGTCGCTAAAAGTTAATTCTCTATCGTGTTGGAAATATACCCTACACCAAACCCAACCCTAAACCTACCCGATAGTGTTGACAAATGCAAAACTGATATAAAAATGCATTTGTTGATGAAACCGTGCTATTTGAACTTCCTTATATGCAGATTTGTAATGTTTTGTCGAAACGTAGTTACACTGGACGCTCCCGAACAAACCTACCATCTATGAAAACCATAGATATGAAGCTGGATATGTGTGATGCTAACGTTCAAAAGCATCAGTTTTCAAATCTCCCAGCATATTAATATCGTTTTGAAGTCATAACATGATATTCTTCAAGTAATTGTGCGAAAATTACCTATGCTTTATTAATCGAAAGTCTGTAAATTTGTGTGAAAACGAATAAAAGGCTTCAGAGTTTTACTGCCTCTAGTGTTCATTTCTTTTGGAAACTGCAGTGATATGTACTTATTGGTACATATTTCACATCTCGCTAAAAAGTGCCCCCAGTTACATTTATGCCATGAGTGCAGGTAGGAAAACCTGCACTCACGTCATAAGAGAAGAGATGTCTGCATGAGTAAGGGGAGGTTATTTTGATTAAAGATAACGAGGGCACATGGTGGATAAAAAAATGTGCAAGTATAACTAATTATGTCCGTTTTGATTCAATTGTGGTTTTAAAGCAACTGTTTGTGCTTTTGAGTATTTTCGTGATGTTGGAGCCCCCTACAGTTATTCGAGTGGATCGCTGCACACGTGCATTTGTTGCTGCCGTAAAGCAATCCTTTTCTTTTCGCTGAATTTCGTACCTGTTCGCCAAACCTACACACTGCCAGAACAGACGTTTGAGAGACACGAGTGAAAGTATCAACAGCAATGCGCTTAATTAGAAATCAGTGTACCACCAGAAAGAGACCAGCATTTTTTCACATACCAAGTGTCATAAAAGTCACCAAGTTTCGTACCATTTCGGTGCAGCTACAATTTTTTAAAACTCAAAATGTAAATTCTCCAGTCAGAAGTGACCGAATACCGCAGAAGGATTAAATGTTGAAATGTCACATTAGAGTCAGCATCAAGTTTTTACTAACAAAATAAAAAATCCCCTTTTGCCTTTCATTCATATGTTTATTCAAACTGGCAACAGACAGTGCTGGTATTTCACAACAGTGTTTCCCAATGAACATCCCTCAGCTTAACTGAATCTTCACTCTGACAACACAAATCCCTAAGATAGCACTCATTTATTCTTCCCCACAGAGAACACAGTGTCAACACCGTTATCTGCATTCATTACTGTACACTCTAAACATATAATGCATGGACATTTGCGATCCAAAGGAGAGGCAAATGGTGAAATGAATGGGCTTATTATTCACACTTAAAAATAAAACGTTCAAAAAGGGTGTTTTCACAGCTTTGCCAATAGAAGAACCAGTTTTGGTTCCCCAAGGAATCACCAATGCCATTAAAAACCTTTATTTTTAAGAGTGTAACTTTAATCAAATAAACATTTGAGTGAAATAAGTGTTACAATAAATTAAGTTCTTTGAGGAACATCATTTACACAATTAGGTTTCATGGTAACTAAACAGCAAACAAACACCCCCACAATATATTCATGCACACACGTCCAGGCATTACTCAGAAGAGGACTGAAAGTGCTGTTCAAGTAAAAGATGAGTAAGGTACACAAGAAGTGACTTTTTTCACAACCCTGAGCTCTGACTCCTCCTCTGGAGATGGTGGGGTGGTTTTTAGAGCTGATAGACCCAGACAAATGAAGTTACTCCTGCTCAAACTCTCCCATGCGGTTCTCCAAACACGCTTCCCATCTCAGAAGCAGATAAACGTGCATCCTGCTGGGACCTCTTCAAGATCTTTTCTTCGAGATTTAAGACTTGAAATCTAGTCTGCAGATATTCAAGGGTGTTGCAACAAAGAAAATCCTCCTAAATGCTGACAGAGACGTGTGGCCTGATGGGATCGGACGTCAGAGACCTGAGCGCCCTGCTTCCAGCGGTCCCGAACACAAACTGTTCCCTGCCCGTCAGCGGAGCTCCGCAGTGGGGACCGATGCTGGACTTTCACCCTGCCTCCCCGTACGGATCTCTTCCCTCCCACTCCTTCGTCAAACAGGAGCCGGGCTGGGACCCCCACGAGGATCCGCACTGTGGTCTGGGGGCCTTCACTGTGCACTTCTCTGGGAATCTCGCAGGGATGCACGGGGCGTTTGCTGATTCTCCGTCCAGCCAGAGTAGGATGTTCTCCAGCGGGTCTTATCTGCCAGGCTGCATGGACAGCACTCCTGCCCCGCGTACCCAGGGTGAGACAGCCGTCCCGCTCGTGGCTCATGAGCCACACAATCTGTTTGTCTCTGCTGTTGGTGTCATGCAACTTCAGAGATGACATGAGATGTTTGAGGTTTTGCATGAAGCTGGTGTTTACTGAGCCGTTGATGCCCAATTACTTATACAGGATCTCTTGTCATTCTCAAATTATTACTTCTGAAAAGTGCATTTGAATTAAATATTCATGTTATATCAATTTAAAAAAGATTTGTATATTTTATTATAAATATAGTAAAATAAATGAAATTATTAAATCATCACCATTATATTCTCAGTTAAACATGCATTTATTATTAAATGACTTGCAGAGTATCAGTAGTTTATTTTATTGAATAATCTGAAATCATCTAAAAGATTCACAAAGACATACAAAAGTGAAATATCTTTGAATATGATTCATACAGTATCTGATAACCAAAGAAAATCAAATACACTTTTTGATTTGAATGTAAAATTCTGCATAAAGGTTTTTATATCTGCTTTGATAGACGTCCTGGATGGTGAAGGGCACTTATGATCTCTTTAAAACATTTGGGAAAGCTGAATATTGATGCTCTGGCAGCTGATGTTCTAAACATAACTAGATTAAAATGATTCTTAAAGAATTAAAGTAGTATTTTACATTAAACCAGACAAATAAATATTGCAAACCTTTTGGACATAATGTGTTTATTAAAAAAAAAGGTCTTACAATTTAGTAACATGAAATGCCATTCTCTGTAGTGTTATAGCTCAATGGCTTATTAAGATTGGACTTTATTCATTTATTTCATGCAACAATTATTGCACATGTAAAATAAGTCTCACACAGTGTCTCTCTCTGCAATCGAGTATTCACTTCTTCTTTTTCTTGATGACTTACAGCACTGTGTGAACATCTCGAAGAGCTTCTCTCCTTTAAATCTGAGAGCTCACAACACAAATGTCTGATGTTAGTGTGCTTAGATGCACAGTACAGTACAAAGATTCCCATATCTACTTCTGCAATTTATCATTAGATTAACAGATTGATTCATTGCATAAGCTTCTTGTCTCAAGTGGGTTTACACACCAGATGAATTAAAGTCTGTTGGAGAGGGATATTTAATGCATTTTGTCAGGAGTATTAGTGGAACCTTTTCTATGTTTATATTAGGTCATGTTCAGAGGATTACTTGCATTAGAACACTTTTCTAAACAAAGAACAATGCACAATTCTTCAACAGGAAAAATAGAGTCAGCTGAGATGCATTCAGTGAGAACAAAAACACTAATTCGTTCTCTGTTTTTCTTTGTCTCGTCTCTCAGGTTATGGTACCGTAGCATTAGATGGAGCTCCCAGCTACGGACACACACCTGCTCACCACATTCCACCATTCCCCAACAATACCTTCAAACACGAGGACGCCATGTCCCCCCAAAGCACCATGGGTAAGGGAATATATTCTCAGTGTGGCATATGTAACGAGAGTAAATGCCTGCTTGATTCAGCCAATGGGGCGAGCCTGTAGGCGGAGTTATGAATATCAGGCACTTCACCTTTCAATGCTTTACACTCCCTTGTGAACTTGTAGTGTACTTCAAATCCTATACTCTTAAGTACAGTATATAAAAAACTATACTTGCAGATAATACAATGAAGAGTAGACTTTTATGCACACATATCTTGATTTAGTGCACTTTATAATAATGTAAAATACATTTTGTTTTAATCTATTGTCCTACTTTAACCAAGTACACTATAACTAACATACTAAAACACATGTAACGTATACTTGATTATAATTATAACTAGTGTATTATTTGATATTACATTTAAAGTTAATATATTTTAAATGTTCTAAATGACAACTTCATCATCACAGATGTTTAATTACAAATATATTTTTAAATACATGACATACAAGTTTCAATAGAATATTAAAGTGTATTTTAGTTTACCATAAATGCTTGTCAGTATGTTTAGCCAACACGTTACGTTTTTTTAAACCATATTTCAAATGATAATAGAAATAATTCTGAAATGGGCTTTGTGGATTAAAGAACACTCGTCCATTCAACTAATTCCAATCAATTTAAACTCTAATACATTTTCATTTAATTGTAAATATCATGCAATTAAGTGTCCAAAAAGTGTCAGTATATTCTTTCAAAGTGTATTATGACCAAAATAAGATCAAAAGTATGCTACAGTGTACTTCTTTTTCACTAGGGCTGTGTAGGGTTTTTGTGAGTATAGTATGACAAATAAGACGTAGCGCTATCTGTGTCATGTGTTCCCGCCTCTTGTGTCCTTATTTGGTTTGTTTCCTGTCCTTGTTTAGTGTGATTAATAGTTAAGTCTGTTCCAGCCGTGTTTGTCTCATTAACCTGTGTATATTAGTTCCTGCCCGTTCAGTTTCGTGTTGTCTCGTCTACTCGTTACTCCCCGGTGTTCCTGTCCGTGTCAGCCTTGCCTTGTCCTACCCAGCCTTGTTTGTCTACATTAAAGACTATCATTTGAGTTTACTCCTCGTCTGCTTGTTCCTGTATCCTCCTCGTGTGTGCACCGTGACACTGGAGATCACTGTATCCGCACGGATCATCTTGAGGTTACGTGTCAGATGGAGTTTTAATGTCAGGGCATATTTTTCCCCTCTCTCTCGAACACTTAAAACACTGTATGCAACAGTTTCTAAGTTCATTAAGCATAAATTATGCTGCCATAAATTAGCGCCACTCTTTTTTTGTGCAGCTGAGAGGAGGAAGCAGAATTGTGGATGAGGATAAGCATGTTTAGTGCTGCCGAGGGACTGATTCCTTGTCTATTGCCCTAAGAAATGAAGAGCGAGCTCTCAGAAACTCTGCTGACTGCTTTATGGTCTCAGGGAGCCCTGCGCTGTTTGGATAACCGCAGTAAAGACGAGGACACGCTCTCTGTTAGCTCTACTGTAAAACGCTTTGTTTCACGTGTAAACAGGAAAACTGAATACGAGGTCTTTGAAGAGGACGTTCTTTCAGATATTGCTGATATATATGCTCGTTGAGGGTTGTAATATGAGCTTTGATTTTGTGAATATGCAGGTGAGCAGCAGTACTCCGTCCCACCACCTGTCTACGGCTGCTACAGTCCTCCTGACAGTCAGACCCTGCTTTTGAGGAACGGCTTCAACAGGTACCTTCTTTACTATTGATTATAACATTAAACACAGTGTGATAACACACGCAATTAAGCATCACATGATGTCCTAATTATGAGTTTTGAAACTGTACTTGAGGCAGTATCGAGTTAATTGTTGAGTTAATAACTCCCAAGGTGTGATTCATCATTCATGAAATAATAATAATAAAAGCGCAATAAATTGCATAATAGAGGAAGCAGCCACGAATTACAAGAAGTTACAAAAATATTCCGAATTGTTTATGCAACTGTTGAAATAAAGGGATATTCCTAGATATTATCTAACGACAGCATCTGAGACGAGCCACAGAAAACAATTACTGCTCAAAAGGGTTGCTCAAGATGACTTAAGATTATTTCAAATAAACAGGCTTTAAATGGGTCATGAAATGCATTTTCAGATCTATTATGCTTCTAGACTTTAGCTTATGAAGTTTTTTTGCATCAAAAAAGTTCAAATATTTGTAAGGATGATCATTTTCTATCCTAATTTTCACTCTCTGTCATGAACACACATTTCAAGGGGTGTGAACTTGCAGTATGTTTTTATTGTAGAGTAACCTCTAAATATGAAGAACATTTGGATTTTCAATTTCATGTCTCCTTTAATATAGTCTACTAAAAATCTATATATCTATTTAAAAAAACTCTAATTCACCCTTTTGCCTTTGAAGTACCAGGATTCCCACGGATCATGCAAATAGTTTTAGATATTAGAACTGCATGGCCATGTTATACATTTTTGTAGTTGTGCCAAGCTCTAGCATATTTTATAGAGTAGAAATATTGTGTAAAAAATCTAAAAGGTCATGGGGCCTTCGAATATTGTTGTTGACAAAAAAAAGAGCAATGATGTAAATTAATGTTTTAGCATTGGCAGTGTAGGATATACTTCTGGTTATACTTCTGCGTAACCAACATAATTTCCCTTTCACATGCCATATGAATCTTAAATGTTGTACTGGCTTTACATGGTCATGACAGGAGTTTAAAACTTGGATATATATATAAACGGTATATAGTAAGTTGGATATATATATTAACAATACACATTGTTCACATCTTCATGCCTTATAGTCAGTCCTTTACATGCGATCTGCAATCAATAATATAATCCTTTACTTTCACACTCTGAAGCCCTCCACCTCCACCAGCTCCACCTGTCTAGATCTGCAACGGAGTGTTTATGCTCACAGTCGGTATATTTATTGGCAGTAAAATGTCCATACCGGCTCATCAGCAGCATAGCAGATCTCGTCTCCCAAAGCCCAATCCATTAACATACGAAAACTATTCAGATAGTTGTTGATATTTGGTTGAAATAATTGCTCAATTGTTTCACAGCTTGTATTTTATAAATGTTTATTCCAGTGCAATGCTTTGCCCCATATATCTCCATTGTATGTCACACTAAATACCGTTTTTACTCTTTCTTTTCTGTGTAATTAACAGCACGTCATATATGCGGTTGATAGAGCTGAACTTGTATTGAACTCAGAAGGAAAGTTTTTAAAAAGGTGTATTAGTGTAAGAAGTAAAAGATGTATATTGCAGATTTGTGTGTTCGCCGTGGTTTCTGAGTGACTGAGTTGAGCGTTAGTGAGGTCCATGTCTAGATGGCTCAGATAAATCCTGAGTTAGTCTGCAGTGAGTCTTGCTGTCTGCACAAAGGTTAAGAACTGCACAGCAGCTCTCAGCAGGCCAAAATACACTCACAGTGATCTACTGCCCATTTCCTCCAAATTCCCTTCCCTTCTCTGCCTGGCCCTCCCCAGAGACACGAGAGGACGGAGAGAAAGAGTTATGTGTTCAAAAGATGAACTTTATTGTGAGGAGAGAAGGGAAACCAGAATATCACTATACATACTGTATACTACACTACCATTCAAAACTACACTTTTCAATGGCAGCATACATTTCAAGTATACATCACACTTGAAATATATTCCTTAAAAGAAAGGTGAAGAAGAAGAAGCAGTTAAAGAGAAATGTAGCTTTTCATCAGTGACAGGAATGAGTGTGTATTCTTCAAATAATGCTCTCATGTTGTTTAGAGAGAAGATCACAGGATCCAAAATAAGGCATCCAGTTTTGATAAGACGTGATCGCAGCATCCACACTATTGCGCTTGCTGTCTGGAGCGCTTTTGGAAACCATCAAAAAAACAAAACACTCACTGAAACAAACTCACTCGCTTGCATCAGCCTGGGACTGTTGCAGTGTGTTCCGGTGACCTCACAAACAGCCATTTCTTGCCAACAAAGTAAGATTGGAGGGGAGTGAAAAGGGAAATTCCACCTTATTTCCCCCAGTGTTTGGCCTAGAACACTGAACACTGGTATGAGCTGTAATGGAATTATTTGGAACGCAATGTGGCAACCAATCATAAAGTAATAATGAAACACCACCACCAACTTCTTTATTTTCTGATAATTTTATTCTATTCTATTATTATTTAACTATTATTAACTAAATAATTACAACTACAATAACTATCGGTTACACTTTATTTTGATAGTCCACTTTAGACGTTCAACTACGTAACTTTGTAACTACATGTCAACTAATTCTCATTAATTTGCGACTACATGTACTAACTCTCAGAGTAGACGGTTAGGTTAGGTTTAGGGTTAGTAAAATAAGTTGACATATACTTGAAACGTTTCTTATAGTTAGTATGTTGTGTGTTGTGGACCCATCAAAATAAAGTGTTAGAAATGATTAAGTCTACAAATACTATAATGACTGCTAGGTGACATGTAGTTGACATGTAGTTGACAAAGTTACTTTATTATTGTTAAATAATAATAAATAATAGTGTATTTTGATATGTTTTGTACCTCTGAGAAACTGTCTGACCTTCAAAAATTGCTACTTCAGCCCACAGAAAAGGGACAGACAGCATATGAGTCAAGACCATTTCTCCAAATCCTTCCCACAATACCCAGAAATCTCTGATTTCACACTATTACATGACTGTGCCAGGCACTCGTCTCGCCAGCCAGGTCCACGTGAGAGCTAGCTGAGATACAACACTTCACAACGATGTGTGTGTTTCCACTGTGCCAGACAAGCCTCCAGTTTTACTGCTTCCTTAGAAAACAGTTATGAATCATTGGTGATGATTAGAAAGAGACACCAGCACAACACACTGCTGACAAATCTTCACTTCTACTCAGCGTAGGAACCAGAAAAAATAACATGCATGAAAAAACATTGACTTTTAAATTAAAATGATCTTTCTTTTAAATTTATTTCTGTCTTTTGATTTTCCCCTCCTATTTTTGGGGTTGTGTTTCTTGAGAAGCTGAGCAGTGAAAGTGAGGTGTCATGACTGTGTTGTGTTTCTTGAGAAGCTGAGCAGTGAAAGTGAGGTGTCATGACTGTGTTGTGTTTCTTGAGAAGCTGAGCAGTGAAAGTGAGGTGTCATGACTGTGATTTATCTCCTCTGTTCTGTTCCGGCAGTGATAATCTCCATCAAATGACATCTCAGTTGGAACGTGCTTCCTGGAATCCTGTCAGCCCACTGACACCCAGCATAAAGAGGTACAGACTCTCTCATATCAACACCTGTGCCTCAATAATAACAATTATTAGAACTTCCCTTCCCTTCCTTCCCTTCCCTTTCCTTTCCTTTCCTTTCCTTTCCTTTCCTTTCCTTTCCTTTCCTTTCCTTTCCTTTCCTTTCCTTTCCTTTCCTTTCCTTTCCTTTCCTTTCCTTTCCTTTCCTTTCCTTTCCTTTCCTTTCCTTTCCCTTCCTTTCCTTTCCTTTCCTTTCCTTTCCTTTCCTTTCCTTTCCTTTCCTTTCCTTTCCTTTCCTTTCCTTTCCGTCCCTTTCCGTCCCGTCCCGTCCCTTCCCGTCCCATCCCGTCCCTTTCCCTTCCCTTCCCTTCCCTTCCCTTCCCTCCTTTCCTTTCCTTTCCTTTCCTTTCCTTTCCTTTCCTTTCCTTTCCTTTCCTTTCCTTTCCTTTCCCGTCCCTTCCCTTCCTTTCCTGTTCCTTTCCTTTCCTTTCCTTTCCTTTCCTTTCCTTTCCTTTCCTTTCCTTCCCTTCCCTTCCCTTTCCCTTCCCTTCCCTTCCCTTCCCTTCCTTTCCTTTCCTTTCCTTTCCTTTTTCCTTTCCTTTCCTTTCCTTTCCTTTCCTTTCCTTTCCTTTCCTTTCCTTTCCTTTCGTCCCGTCCCTTCTTTACAAAATGTTCCTTTCCTTCAGAAAGACAGCTGATATTATTTTGAAACCCCCTCTCCTCCGCTCTCCTCTGGCCTGTTTTAATTAGTGTCTGTTTTGAAGGTAGGCCTCACTGTCCTCTGATGTGACAGCACTTTGAAACTAAAGTACAGAGTGAAGTAGGAGCATGAATCATGCTGTGGTGGCAGCAGAGGAACCTGCTCAGTCAACCAGTCCAACCCAGATTGAGTGTTGACCTTGGATGTGTTGAAGGGGCAGTCCAGGCTAGCATGTTTGTGTGTGTGAGAGAGAGACAGAGAGATGTTGAAATGAAGAGATGTGGCATTGTGGGAATTTTGCTTTGTTTTTTAGTGATTGAGTGAATGTGTGCTTGTCTTTAGACAGATGAGTAGGTGACTGGGACGCTGGACAGAATATTTATGCCGGCTGTCCAGATAAAAGATTTGGTATCCACCTTCTTCCCCCCCAATGCCATGACAACAGGGTGTTTATCTACTGAACGGATGAATGGTTGAGCTGTGGGAGGACTGGAGCAGCAATGGCTGATTGTGTAGTTTGAGATGTGTCGGACAAAGAAAAAGCTCTTCAGCTCTTCATCCGTTACTGCCCACACTATAAATCCCCCTCCAGACTAACAGTCCCCCTCGCTATCTTTTATGACAGTTGAGGCTGTTTTACACAGTTATTTTTAGATATAACAACATCCTTTTGTTAATAAGGAGGAAAAGCTGATTCATATATAGCAGAGTTATTAAGACATGTTCAAATCTGTCTTTTCTGAGAATCTTATATCGGTTATAGGGTCATATTTACATGTCGCACTGAGATAATATGTCAGCACTGTTTGAGCAGCCTCTCTGTTCTCTGTGAGCAGTTATGTTTTATGTTTATGTGTTACTACTCTCTGTCTTTGTGTCCGGTCACAGTGGTGGTTATGAGGCCGAAGCGTCTGCAGGAGCTCCGCTGGTGTACAGCTGCAGCACTCAGTATCACATACACACACATGGTGTGTTCAGAGGAGTACAGGTGGGTGATTGAGACAAACTCATACACATATCTACTTGACCTGTACACACACAGATTGGATTCTCACTATATAACATACAGTGCATTGTAATTAAAGGGATAGTTCACAAGACCTCAAAATAATTTCCATATACAATAAATTACTTGTCTCAGAGCGAGCAGACGAAACACACAAAAAAAGCAGTCATTGCTTTCGGAGGTGGATGCCTGCTGTTTGGGAACGAAGTCATGCAAGACAGTTCTGCGAGACAATTATACAGAAATACTTTGATGACAGACTTTGCTCAGGCATTGAAGAATAACCATAACAACATTTCAGATGCTGGCCCATCGCACAAAGTCTCATGATTTCCTAGATGGGCATGGAGGAACTTTTTTGCAAAAAGCATTTCCATCTCCCATTAAGTTAAAAACCAACTCAAGCGAGTATAAAACATTCTCGCAAACTAAAAAAATTTTTTTCTTCGAAATTTGTCATTTTTATCATTCTGTTCTGATGCGATACTTCAAAATGCATGTAAAAACACGTGATGGAAACATACTGCTTCAGTCTGTAGTGTTTGTATGGCCTGAATCAACATCCAGCAGAGCTTGAGAAAGATGATACTGTCCAGAGAATAGTGTGCATGTATGTATGTTTATAACTTTAGTTTAAAGCTTTCCTCTAAAGGCTTTTAAAAGCTAAATTGATATTTAACAGGCCACAAGATAAGAGGGTTTGTTCAGATGCAGAACTCATCCGGGCTTTGGTAACGCAGAAGTTAAAACAAACAAAGGCTCAGAAGTGCAGCAGAATTGGCAAATAGAGTTTGTTGATTGCCAATTATTCTGTTTTAATATTTTCCCCCAGGATGTGCTGAGAGTACCAGGCATCACTCCTTCCATTAAATCACCAGAGAGCAGTGAGAAACGGCCTTTCATGTGCTCTTACCCCGGCTGCAGTAAGAGATACTTCAAACTGTCCCACCTGCAGATGCACGGAAGGAAGCACACAGGTGAGACAGACGCCACCATATGCGGATTATATATATATATATAAGTTTCCAGTTTCACTTTGGGGTCACAAACAATCCAAACTGCTTTTATAGTCTAGATCTTTTTTCTCTTAAAAAGCAGCAGGTAAGATTTACAGTGTTATGCAATATGCATAACAAAGTCATAAATCATGCAGGAATCAATTTTTTTCAGACCTCCAATAAGAGAAATGAATGGCAGGGAAAGAAATTAGAAGATGTGAAAATTTCTCCATCACTCAGAAACATACATTTATGAGATCAGGTCCCTGGACACTTGAATTCCAGCTCACAGGAATGTATGACTGTATTGTAGTGACAGAGTGAGTGTGATAACAACCATTATTCACAACCATGAATCCGCACGCACACACGCACACACACACGCACGCACGCACGCACGCACGCACGCACGCACGCACGCACGCACACGCACGCACACACACACACACACACACACACACACACACACACACACACACACACACACACACACACAGAGGGTCATGTGATGGAAGGAGATGTATTGATGAGTGTGAGAGTAATAGCCTGAGTGATTTGTGTGTCTGTTATTAGGAGCCTCCTCTCTGTTGCCATGCTGACTGTACTGTGATTTAATCTCTGAGTTATATTAATCTAATCAAAGAAAGAAAAGCCACACCCTGAAGACGACACTTTACAGTAAACACGAGTCAATGCAGGACAATTATTATTATTTGGAAAACATTAGAAAAATGGGTAATAGCTTCAAGTGGCATTAAGGTTTACACAAAGTTACATTAAGGTTTCATTTGTTTCATATTACTTAACATAAACTAACAATGAAAATACTTCAAAAGCATTTATGAATCTTAGTTATTGCTCATTTCAACATTTACTAATACATTGTTACATTTTTGTAAAAAAGTAATATTATTAAATGGACCTGAGCATACTAATGATAACACAGATGAATTAATTCTGTAACAAATACATAGCTTGTTGTGAGATACAGTTAGTTAATGCAATAACTAAAGTCAGCTAATGGGGCCTTGTTATGAGCTGTTACCAAAAATCTTTTTATTCACACAAAAACTGATATATTTCTTGTTATTATTACAATTAATTAGAAGACAGAAACTGCATTGTAAATCGCTTTGGATGAAAGCATCTGTTAAATGAATAAATGTAAATGTACAATGCTGGAAATTTATTATAAAATGTATTTATTTTTTATCACAGAAAACCGTGGTGACCATAGTTTTGATTACAATATTAAAAAATAATAGATAAATATGGGATCTGTGTAAAAGGCTGTTGGAGATTTATTTTGAAGACACATGTTAATATCAGTTTACCTCTGTCTGGAGTAGATCTATATTTTGGTGGAAATAATGTAATCCTAGTAAAGTATTTATAAGAGCCTCCTCTCAGTTGCACAAGAATCAGCAGAATTACTAATAAACATCTGGAGGGAGTAATTTATGATCTCATGGCATGTACAGTTTGACAGATAAATCTATGATTGATGACAAGAGCATCACAACAAAATGAATGGTCAGTTCAAACGGCGTCCCCTTGTGGAAGCTTCGTGTTAATGACAGAGTCCAGTAATGTTCACACACACACTGTGATGTTCTGTCACACACAGGTGAGAAGCCCTACCAGTGCGACTACACAGGCTGCGGACGCAGGTTTTCCAGATCTGACCAACTCAAGAGACACCAGCGCAGACACACAGGTAAGACACGTCCCTTATGTGACAGAGAGCACTTATGTGGCTCTGAGGTCATTCATATTCTACACTCATAACAATAAAGGTTTTTTATTGGCATTGATGCTTTTGGTTCTTTATAATGGAAAAAGGTTTCTCTAGATTATTAAAAAAAACATGAAGAAGTATTGCCTCATCCCCAATTCCAGCGGTCATGAACCCATCACTTGAATAAAGTATGTGAAGCCCACCGCAGCTATCTTTGCTCCTGCAGGCGTCAAACCCTTTCAGTGTGAGACATGTCAAAGAAAGTTTTCTCGCTCAGACCATCTTAAGACCCACACTCGGACTCATACAGGTAAAACAAGTGCGTAAGCCTTTTTTTCTTAGACTTCTCAAAATCCATTTATTGCATATGCATTGATTTGATTACAGCGCACCAATAAAACGTTTCCTCTCCGGTGGCTCTCAGGTGAGAAGCCGTTTACGTGCCGCTGGCCCAGCTGTCAGAAGAAGTTCGCCCGCTCAGATGAGCTGGTCAGACATCACAGTATGCATCAGAGAAACGTGAGCAAACTCCAGTCTGCTGTTTGAGACACACACACACACACACACACACACACACACACACACAGTTACACACATGTACCTATGTCAGTCATTGTGTCAACTGCACTGATCTGATAACATGAATCACAGCATCCCTACAAGAGACAAAATGGTGCGAATGCATAGAAATATGGAGTTTTATTGAAGTTTGCCTTATTGTATTTGACATGCCATTTGCCGAAGAATGTGTCATTGCATTATTTTGGGTCATCTCATTTTGTAAATAAGAACTTTCTCCATTAGTAATAGATATTTTTACATACAGTATATGGACAGTTGATTGCACTGAGTATACTTGTATTTTTTTTTGAATGGCAAGATGTGCTGGGTCTCTTTAATTTCTTAATTTGGAAAATCAATTGTGGATGAGTGAGAAATGGCTAGTGTAAAAAAATCATATGCACTGTAATGCCTTTGTATATATTTGTTAAGTGACAACAGTTTTTCTTAAAATGACTTTTATAATAAACTACATTAATAAATTCTCAGGAAATGGATTGTTTTACTATACACGTATAAATGTGTGTGTATGTATGAGACATATGAGTGTATATACATGTGTACATAGTTTATTTGCAAAAACAGATAATGCGTTTTTTATGAATTTTCATAACATTTTTTTATTGTGTTCTGTGTTTATTGTGATGTGTATTAGTTAGTTTTATTTTCTTAGATATGAGAATGAGCTGTATTGCCATGTATGTTTACGCATGAGGAATTTGTTATACTGACAGAAGCTATATTGCTAATATTTAATCAAAACAACCCAACTGCAGGTTGATATTAATTGGAATGCAAGATAAAAAAAAAGATTTTTGAACAGTTTTAAAAACCGAGTTTTGCAAATGAACTTCAAACATAGATGTATATAATATAAACTGCATACTGTACACACACATCAGAAATTTTGTGTATATTTTTCAGTGCACAAACTCAATTTGTATGAAATGTTTAATCGGTAAGACTCATTCTTATAGCAAATAATATTGTATGGAATTACTTTCAATAAACTAACAACTAATAATTTTATATGAGCCAAAAAAGTACACTGGAATAATTTCTCCCAACGTTTGGTTGAGCATTTATTAAAAACTGTACAAAAACAAAACTGCATACAAACGTACACCAATGTGAATACAAGCAAGCAAGACCCCAGAAACCGTTCCAGACGAATGCTCGTACTGTCGTAGTGTGGGGTCACAAGGAACGCAGCTCTATATACAGATCTAGTCTTCGTCCCGTTCAGCAAACACTGTATACCATCATGGATTGACTTCACTGCACACAAACGGTTAATGATTGTCCTAAAATGAACAGGCGCTGAACACATGCATGGATCAGGACCACGGTCCAGGCTTTCAATGGCCTTCACGTTTCTATATACAAAATGTTACTGGGATTTGAACATTTGCATTATTCCTTATTGCCACTATGAAACACAGAATTGTTCAAAGCTTATTGGGTGTGAAAATTTTACTTGTTCTTGCAGAAAAAAGAAAGAAAAGCAAGATCTCTTCAAGATCAAGGAATCAAAATTAAAATCTTGCTCAGACATGAATATATACAAACACATACACTCAAGCATCTAGAAATCAATCGCATTTACGTAACATCAACATTACAAACGACAGCCTAGACTAGACTAAAGTGCGTTATTGCCCAGAAATACTTTGCCATATCAGAAGGGTCTTCTCGTCCTGAGGCAGCAGGTGTTGTCGAGAGGTCAGCAGGAGTGTTGATCGGTTTCAATCGCGTATCGGCATCGTAAAATTACGTCGGTCATTCCGATCAAAAGGGAACATTGCTTCAGTCATTATAGTTCCCAACATCAACCCTGATTTGTCGGTTAAGCTCCTCCCCTGCAGCAGGTAAGGTCTTTCATTGGTTCATTCAAGAAAGGAGCTGATTGGTCGAGAGGTTTGAAGGATGGACCCTCTTTGAGGTGTTCCTCACGCAGTCAACTTCATTCGTCCTATAAACAAAGAGAATCATGTGATAATTACGAAACACTGGGCTTAAAGCATGTTGTTGCAATGGAAACCACACTGAGCAAAAACAGAAGAAGAATCACTATCTTACTGCAACTTCTGCACACTATATTTAACCATATTTCGAGGTCTAGAAAGCTCGTCTTACGGTTTAGACAGTCAGTCAGGTTTAGTTAGTCATTTTGTTACTCATTCCTCACAAGACAACACTGCTGAGAAACCAAATAATACATAGGTGATATTTTAAGGCATCATAGATCTTTTCTACACAAACACAACCTAATTATGCCGCCAGATAAAATAACACGCTTTGGCCAAATTTTAAAGGCAGCTTCACGTGTAGCCTTTACAGAGGATCTAAGATTGCCGTTCACACAAAGATGAACATTCGGTGTGAAAAATCTGTGCGATAAACATTTTTTGAATGAACTACTGTTTATGTATTCATTCAGACATGATAATTTTTTTTAAAACAGTGATGCATTCTAATCTCTTTTCTATTGCTTTGAGAAGAAAACTGACCAACCAATAAGATTTGGGGTTTTGCTCACATGCACAGTGTAGGGATGTGCAACAGCGATCGAGTATTCGAGTACTCGGCCGTGACAGTGATGATCGATCATGAAAACGATTCTGATTGGTTATAGCAGCACTTTGGGCGGCACCCTGAGCTCTGATTGTTTAGCTTGCCACAGCATGCAGTCCAAAATATAGACGTGAGAAGAGAGAGAAGCTTGGCTTTGAAGTCACGTAGTGATGTCTGGGTACATATCTGAATAATATAATATAGGATGTGTTGGGATATTAACATTTATTTACATGCTGAACTCACTGCATATTTCCAGTGATTAGTTTCATGCTTATGCAATGCCCGATATTGACTGAGTTAAGACGGTCATATTGCTTTTAGATGTTTCTTTAAAAAAAAAATACTGATCCTATAATAATGCAGCAGTGATGTTTTTCGTCATATTTGTTCAACAGTAGGCATACTTCAATTAAAATAGTTTTCGTACTATGGCTCCGAAAACACGCAGGTGATTTTAGGAAATTACTTGATAATGTAGATGAAAATAGAGCACAAATCTGCCATAAACATTAACGACATAAGCATTATAATGATAACTTTATAGAATGTGAAATCTTAAGTTACGCGAGAGAGAGAGAGAGAGAGAGAGAGAGAGAGAGAGAGAGCTTCCGCAGTGATGCACTTTCAACAGCGTGAGCTCTCTCTCTCTCTCTCGCTATAGTGCGTAACGTAACTTAAAGTTCACTGGAATTTCATAAACATAGCATTATAATGAGAACTTTATAGGATGTGAAATCTATAGTAAATTCCATCCTTACCCGTGTTTCAGCTGCCTTGTTGAAAGCGCATCACAGTGGGAGCGCGCGCTCTCTCTATCTCTCTCGCGCACACGCGTAACTTAAAGTTCACTGGCATATGCATTCTTTTGTGCAGATACAAGTTGTAATGTTACGTTTATGTTATGCATCCAAGTTATCCGATTAATATCATAGGAAGTGTCATAGAACGGGTTTCAGTTCACTGGCATAAAGTCAGCCCCAGCAAGCAATAGCTGTCATTTCACCTCTCGGTTAACTATAGACCGCGCGCGTCACCTCAGGCAGCTATTCTTTTTTAGATGCGTATTTAATAACATTGCTGCATCATAATCATAATCTAATCTAATCATCATGTGTTCACAGACATGTTTTCATGTCATTTTTATTTTTAACATTCATTATCATAATGGTCTTCAGATATTATCTCAATTACAGACACGCCTCGCCCCCACGTGATTTAAGAGAGATTAAAACATCTCTCAGTTAAAAATTTAGTTTATATTAGTCCGAACAGAAGCTTAACCAGTAGTTCATTCAAATTATCCTTATTTCACTGAACTTTTCACACCGATTGTGTGTTCTTGTATTAGAAAATAGTTCACTAGATTTTAGAACAGAGCTACTGTAATCAGTATTGAACTCATTTACCCTCACATGACAACAATGAAATCACATTTGTTACAAAAATAAACATTATTCTGTCACCACCACAGTGCAGCCCAGCCAATCAAAAGCAGAGCTGTAGGTGAAGACAAACAGAATTATTTTCACCACTCTCTCTCACACACACACACACACACACACACAACAGTGAATACAGTGCACAGTTGCAAAAATCACAAGACAACAGATATAACTCAATTGGACAAATACAGTAAGCTTGTACAAGGCCAAACAAAACTAAAAAGACAACAAAACGGCAGCTGATCCCCACCCACACACACACACACACGCACGCACGCACACACACACACATCCTGGGGTTAAATACGCTGTGTTAGATGGGTGGGCGTTGACGAGGTGACACGTGGGGCACCATGCCATGCTGAGCGGTTCATGCCAAGCGACCAACCACATAAAACCCCACCTACCTGCCCACCGTCCCCAACCAATGGGCTGCTTCTGTCTACCTGTCTATCTGGAAACCAACCAATTACAGCGTCACAATGATAAGCACAGACGTCCCCTTCACATAACGTGACCTGCACTCAACGCACTGTCAGATGCTATGATTATCAAGACTGTGATTATGAGATTAATGTATTATGTCAGATTATTTACAGTCTTATATAAGCAGGTATTTCTGCGTCATGTGACCGTTGGTTTTACAGTGATACTGTAGGTGTTTCTCCCTGTGCTCACCTGTGGACAGCTGACTGTGGGACCTCCGCCGGGTTGTGGGGGTTTTAGAGTTGGAGGAGAGGGTTGAACCTGCGCTGCTGGCCCTTGAGATGGGGAGCGGCGCAGGGGTCACGGGAGGAGAGTCCAGCTACGGGAGAAAAATATTATTTTGTACATGTTGACCTGCATTTGTAGCACCTTAGGAAAAGTAAAACATTTTCCCAAACTATTATTTTTTTTTTTTTGTTACACAAGTTAACATTTTATTAAATGTTTATCATTAAATTTATTTTACTTTTCCAAATTTTAATTTTATTTATCTCAAATTATGTATTTCCATTTTAATTCTGCTGGATTCAATTTTAATAATTAAACCTTAATAATCAAAAAGCATGTCTAATTAATTGAAATCATGAAACATACAATTTAGCAAAAAGTTAACAAAAAAAAATACATATTCAGTGATTTAGTTAATAGATTAATTAACTTTTAATAACCAGAAAGCATGTCTAATAAATGAAATTCTGG
The DNA here is from genome assembly GCA_027422405.1 of Ptychobarbus kaznakovi. NCBI lineage: Eukaryota > Metazoa > Chordata > Actinopteri > Cypriniformes > Cyprinidae > Ptychobarbus > Ptychobarbus kaznakovi. The sequence goes on from CM049809.1 coordinate 20,258,102, forward strand.
ATTAATAATATATGATACACAAGTATCATAAAAACAGCACAAAATATTAAGCTATTATAAAACTATTCAAATAAATAACCTTTTAAAATGTAAATCAAATGGCAAAAAATTTTTCAAACAAAGAGTTGTACGGCAGAGGTTTACGCTTATCATGGGGCCCTACATTTGTCCCTTTAATATTGGGTTCAAATTTGTGTTACCTATGTGAGGACCACACATTTTCTAAATTAATTTCTCTAATTTTATTACACACAAATCACATTAATAAATATGAACAGGAGCTGAGGAAAAGGAATAATGAGTGTACTGCTGAATGAGGCCACTGCGATCTAAAAGGTATTATTGATCTCACACATGAACACGTGAGGATGCGTGTGTTTGTGATGGTGTACCTCCACGCTGTCATGAGTTGGAGAGGAGGATGTTGAGGAGTTCTCTGCTTGGCGGCGTGAAGAAGACGAGGGCCCGATCTCAACCGTCCGAACACGCTGAGCGAACTTCAGAGAGCAAACCGACTCACTGACGTTACTCTCTAGAGGAGACACCTGAGATACAGAGAGAAGAATCCCAGTTTATCTCAGAATCTCAAGAGTTGTGAGAAACAGTATAGGAGGGAATGCTAAACTGTGGCTACGTTCACATTCACATTGTCAGGTTTTGGGATTGACAACCGCATTTTCTTTACCGGTGTTAGTTAGTCTCGAAATGTCCCGTTCACACAGCAGCTTAGAGTTGTGTTTAGAATACTATCTGTATGAACGTGCAACAGGAGTCAAGCTCGTATTCCTTACCAGTAAACATAGCGACAGTGACCAAAGTCAAATCAAAGATGGCGATGTCCTTAAAACTGCTAATCTTATCACGTTCTGACATGACAAGAGTCCAATCGAGCCGCGAGTTCTTCGTCAAATCTTCCTTTAAAGGATTAGTTCACTTTCAAATTAAAATGTCCTTATAATTTACTCACCCCCATGTCATCCAAGATGTTTATGTATTTCTTTCTTCAGACGAAAATAAATTAAGATTTTTGATGAAAACATTCCAGGATTTGTATCCATATAGTGTACTTCAATGGACTCCAAACGGTTGAAGGTCAAAATGACAGTTTCAGTGCAGCTTCAAAGGACTATAAACGATACCAGACGATGAATAAGGGTCATATCTAGTGAAACGATCGGTCATTTAAAAAAAAGAAAATAAATGTATATGCTTTATCAAACACAAATGCTCGCCTGTTTGCAATGCGCGTGCGTCCCAGACTTCACGTAATATGTAATGACGTTGAAAAGGTCACGCTGGACGTAGGCGGAAGTACCGAGTCAGTGTTTACAAGTTGAACGTGCAAATATTAAGTCAAACGCTGTTTACTAAAAAAGTGAGTTACAACTCAACGAGTTTACAAGATAAAACAACGATGTCGGACGATTTTGAACTTGTAGGAGAAGATGAGATGGAGCCTACGTCAAGCGTGACGTTTTCAACGTCATTACGTAAAGTCTGGGACATAAAATGACCAGGAACATTTATTAGGAAATTAAATGTGTTTTGATGTCATTTCCCCTTTAATACAACAGACCTTTTGATTCCATTAGTCCACATCGAAGTTCTTTAGCATAAGAGGTGATTTCTGTGGCGATTAGCATAAAACAACAAGAGAGAGTGTGCACAAACTGCTTAAAATACCTGGTCTGCTCGTGCTGTACCAAGTACAGTCTTTATCCCTAAATCCATTATAATCCACTCAAAATGTGTCGAGGTTAAAATAAGCCTCTCTCCATTATAACCCTGCTGACCCAGAGCGCGCTCACAAACCTGCACCATCATGAGGGTCTTGCTGTCTCCGCTGAGCGAGTCCTGCAGCAGGTATGTGAGGCGGGAGTTCCTGAAGGGCACGTGTGAGTGTTTGGACCGCAGGGCGTTGATGACGTCGCCCAGCGCAGACAGTGATTTGTTGATACACTGAGCCTCACGCAGACGGCTGCCCTCGGCGCCGGATTTGGCAATCCGCTCAGAACCAGCCAGATCCACCAGATTGAGCTTACCTGCAAAAATGAGGACAAAAAGTGAAGGTTTCGTATTTGCATTTGAATTACTTCCAGTCTAAACGAACATTGTGTGTACCTGAGGTGCGGTGGCCTGTGGAAGAGTTGAAACCTGCCACCGTGACGATAAGGAGGGCATGAGAGCGAGAGCTGTGCTCGTTTAGATTAGTGCACGCTGTCGCCCTGTTCATGTGACCCAGGTCAAACACCTGCAGGGTCAAAGGTCAGCGGTTACAAACAATGCATTAAACTGAAATGGATTGATGCTCGTCTGTATGACACTGATTATTGAACACATCTGAACTACTTTCACTAAATAACTTCCCAAATGTCACTATTTTATACTATAATTATTCTTGTTATACTATAGTAATAACAGTAAATTATGCATAATTACAAGCAACTAACCTTAAAGCAAACCCTAATCCCATAGTAAGTACATGTTGTTAACTAATATTACTCAGTATTTTATTGTATAATTATACTGTAACAAGGACACCTTAACCCTTTAAAATCAGAAATAATAACTTTTTTTAATGTTTGAAAGGAAACACTTTCTCAAAAGCCTGATGTATCATGCTTTAACATGATTTTTTGATAATATGACAAAGTTATGCTTACTATACATTTACTTTATTAAAATCATTAAGCCTGAAGGTACACATACTAAAATGCCCTTTGTTAGCTATAATAAGATATAATATTATACAAATAAAAATATTATAAATCAGATGAAGGCATATAGTAGATTTTTTAGCAAAGATTTGATAGAGGCATATCCAATATGACAACACATTTAAAATAAAGACCAAATATGTTTTTAATTATATAAGGTATACTTTTAAGTAGTAAAAATATATTTTTTCACAGTTTTCAGAGCGGAGTAGCAATGGCTATGCTTTACTGTGTCTAAAAACTGACCTAACAAGGAAACTTGGTTGCTTTTTCCATAAAAAAATCATCTAATAATGGCGATATTCGTTAATTTGAATGAAGCTGGCTTTAAAGCATGAAGTGACGACAGGAAGCATAACTCTGGTCGGATGCTGTGAGCTTCACCTTGTTAATGTCCTCCACGCTCTCCACGGTGAACTCTGTGAGTCCTGGCACATACAGCTGTCCACTGCCGTCTGGACACATCTTTATATCCAGCTTCTCACTGGGATTATCACCCAACAGGTTTCTGTTGGAATCAGAAAAACACAATTCATTTTATCTGCGCAAAACTTAAAGTGGGGCACAGATTAACATTACGCAGGCAAGCTGAATCAGAACCTATGCACATCTGTTTGAGTTACACAACACGGCAGGAGGCAGGACAGGGTGAGTGAACAGAAAAGCGTGACGTGTGTTCGGTTTATGTCTTGCAGAGATTTTAAATCTAATCTGTTTTTACATAACTGCTGACCGGCAGAATCTGTGGCAGGTCACACACACTTCACTGTGACATTGGGACAATTCAATAAAAGAGTGCTGAATAAGCTGCAGTGATGAGCACGTCACACTTGAAACCGCTCCTGTAGAGCATTTGATCATCATCATCATCATCATCTCTCCCTCCTGCTGTCACCGAGCAGCTCTACTCGTGTCTGTTTGGCTCACCGAAGTGTCTCGTTGTAGATTTCCACCATGCTGACGGTGATCTTGTAGTCCCAGTCAGGCTTTTTCTCACACACTTCAGAGAAGAGCAGCCGCAGAGCACGCTGGTTAATGCCAGGGTCTTCAGGGACACCCTGCATGAAACACACAGACATGAGACTGACACGAAAACTACACAACTTGTTTAAATAAATATTTGTTTTAAATGCAAGTAACACAATATGATGTTTAACAGTATGAAAGATTGATATTCATTTAGATTTTTTTTTTTTTAAAGATTACATGTAACGGTGTTACTGAACTACACCAATAATCATAAAAACCACACTGGCGTTAAAATCTTTTTATAAAACTATTAAATCTATTTCAAATTAACCTGAAAAAAGTATCAGTTTCCACACAAAAAACAATTCTCAACAAATTTAGCATATTATAATGATTTCTGAAGATCATGTGACACTGAAGACTGCAGTAATGATGATGAAAATACAGCTTTGCATCACTGGAAAAAAAATACCTTTTAAAATATATTCAAATAGAAATGTTATTTTTAATAATGCTAGTTTGCAATAATCACAATATGAGTGTTTTAGAGCAAACAAATGCAGCCTTAATTGAGCAAAAGAGATTTCTGTTGAATGCAACTATTAGACTAGTTAAATTTTAGACTAGTTATTAATTAGTTAAAATTAATACTAAAATATGGTTAATATATTACCATTTTAATATACAGCAGCATAAATAAGACCATAACAAAAACCTCTAAATATCAAATAATTATCTCAATAATAATATTAAATATTAATTAACATGCACAAACATGCACTATATAAATAGTTTAAATATATTTTATAATATTAATTAATTAGCGAGTATTTAATGCATAAAACAATTTTTTTACCTATTTTTTTATCCAAAAATATTGCCATAATGCAAAAAATCTAAGGTCTTAATGGGCTTGATTTTCTTTTAGGACAATATAGTATTTCTTTTTTAGTTCGAGGGTGAAGTTTGGGAACATGTCACATACCTCCATAGTATAGGTCTTTCCCGAGCCGGTCTGCCCATAGGCAAAGATGCATATGTTAAAGCCATCAATACAGGAAGTGACCAGAGACTGCACTTCCTGGAACACCTGTCCAATCACAAGAAAGCGTATAGTAACTGATATAATAACTGATACAGAAACAGAAGTGTAGGAGAAAACTAGCTCGGGCACTAACCTCCTCCTGAGTGACCTGAGTGGGAAAGACTTTGTCAAGTTCAAAGGTCATGAGCTTGCCCTTGTTAGACAAGTAGAGAACAGCATCATCATCAAGGTCAAAGGTCACTATGTTTTTGGTGTCAGCAGCATATGTTTCTCCAGCACACACAGGACGTACTCGGCACAACACACGAATGTTTCCTGAAAAACAAAATCTTAGATTAGATTATCTGATTTCATAGAATCAAACTACACAATTCCCAGAAATCTCTGCGGCCTCACCTTTGAGGTGCACCAGTTCATTGTGGCATTTCTTCCTCAGGTTCATCTCCCGCTTGTATTTGCGCAGCAGTTCCTGGTTTGCACTGCTCACCTCTCCAATCACCTGACAGATCTGTAATCACAGACAGACACGACCGATGAGCTGCGGTCAGGCTGATGTGTCTGAGCGCTCGTGTGCGCTGCGCTCACCTCCTGCTTCGCCTCAGTGATGGCTTTCTCCAGCATGTAAGGGAAGTCCTGCACCTGTCTCTTCAGACAGTTGTAGTCACAGGTGAGGGTTCTCAGGGCCGGCTGCAGCGTCAGGAGGTTCATCCGCACACCTGTTGCACAACAATCAAAAGAGAAATGATAAACTATAACAATTACAAAAAACTATTACAAAACATAAACTGAAGCCTCTTTGAGAAACATGAATATTTGGTAACACTTTAGTTTAGGGACCAATTCTCACTATTAACTAGTTGCTTATTAGTATGCCTATTATTAACTTATTGGCGGTTTATTAGTGCTTATAAAGCACATATTCTACATCTCTAATCCTACCCAATACCTAAACCTTACCATTAATAAGCAGCAAATCACGAGTTTGAGGCAAGTCATAGCTAATAGTTTGTTAAAAGTGAGAATTGGACCTTAGAATAAAAGAGACAATTTTTTTTGGGATTGTGACATTATGATAATTCAGTAATTTTTTTTTAATTGTCAGATTTTTTTAAAATACATTTCTAATATTCCCTCGTTAGTGTGAATAATGCTGTTTTTTTAGATCTATCTATCTATCTATCATCTATCTATCTATCTATCTATCCACATTAAATGGTAAAAGAAAAAAGGAAACAAAAAACTATTTAAAAGTTATTTTTTTAATTAGATTTAGTAAAAAATAACATAACACTAATACAGTTGTACACTATTAAAATGAGTAATAAATTATGGCACAATAACACTTTTTATATAAAGCAATACAAAAGACAGTATACATAGCACTATGATTTAGGCACTTTAGTTTAAGTATATTTCCTGGTTGGTTTACTTTAAGGTGTCCTTGTTTCAATTTAATTACACAAATACGTATTGAGTAATATTAATTAACAACATGTACAATTATAGGATTTGGTTTATGGTTAATTCCTTGTAATTGTGCATAATTTACTGTTATTACTATGTAAAATATTTAACAAGAACACTAAAAGTGTTACCTTTTTGTGCATCAAAGCAAGAATATGAGAGGAAATCATGAAAATCCTAATGGGTTTTGTTTAAGGAAAATATAATTACTTAGGCCTATTTCTATTTTGACTTGAGTGTGAAACACGACCTGGACTCAAACACACACACGGTCTCACCTGCTAGGTTCTCGTGGACGGCCTTCATCTCGCTCTCGGCTCTGATGAAAGCTTCCTCGATCGCTCTGTTCTTCTCCACCTCCAGACTCTGCATCTCTGCCTCCAGCTGACCCTGAGCTCTCTCCATCTCCTCCTCATACACCAGGATCTAACACACACACACACACATACGGTCAACACATCTGACCCCAAGGTCACTGAGCTCATAAGTTCTATGCAAATAGTAAATTATTTAAATGAGGAATTACATAAGTTAATATAAAAGGAGCTTTACAATGACAGATTAAATCGCCAACACACTGAATGTATGATTTGTTGGTTGTAAGCTATAACAAGGACACTGTCAGTGTAAACACCTTTTTACAGACACTGATTTTATTTATTCAGAGGTCATGAGAAAACCAGTTATCCAAACATCTGAAATGGCAAAAGATATAACCAAACAGTCCTCAACTGTAACCCTGTTCAGATTGGACTGTGGTTATAGTGTTTACTTAAAATTACTACAGCAGCATTACAGAACCAAGAATTTCTATATAAAGTATAAATCCGTTTATTTTACTAATTTTATTAAGTTCAGATATTATAATTTAAATAATTTATAATTTTATGTAAGATATTTGTGGACGCCAAAACATTGTATACATTAAATATCAATTTCACTGCTGCACTTGTTATGCACGTATTATCTACACAACCAGCCAAACATCTGATATCTGTGATATCATATATCAGTGTTATATTGGTCATTACGCTTTCTAAAAACATTTCAGCTGACATCTACCTTCCACCTTAAAGCTAAATCATCACAACACAGTTTAACACACCACAGATGAGCACAGAGATATCCTGAGTTCCACCTTATTTTAATAAAATAGCTTTACTTCTGACCAGCATAACAAACCCAGTCATAACCATTAGTTATTAGTTAGACTGATCTAATGCAGTTAGTTAAGTGAAAGAAGACCTGTGGGTGGGTGGAGGGCTGTTGGTCACACATGGGGAGGGCATCTGGGGTCACGTACCATCAATACATATGAAGAACACAACGGGGTGACATTGACTATTTCACAGTACGTCTCTACAGTTCACATCACTACTGCAGGTAGAATAAATTATAACCCTGAAGGGAATGTGAGCTAGTTACTCTGCACACTTTCAGGGGTTCACAGGTCAAAAATGAGCATGAGCCAACATCGATCTACATTCTTGAATGGCACTTAAAATGGGACAAAGACTCAAAAGTCTGCTCACAGTAAACCACTTCCTATAAATGACAGTTGGAATCTGACTCATGACACATTTTTGACCTTTGACTCCTGCAGAGTATTCTGGCCGACCTTGGAGAGCCTGTGGGTGACCTCGGTGTTACCCCCACCCACCGCCTTGGAGAGCAGGCCATACAGACGGCCACGGTCCGTCCTCAGCTGCAACGCAAGTGAAGAGAGAGAGCCGTTAACCTGCTCGGTCACAACACCGATATCAGAGAGGCCTGAAACTAGAGCCTGGTGATTACACCATGCAGAAAACACAGACAGAATCATGGGGTCCAGTCATAACAAAAGGAATTTACAATGTAATGTGGGATGAATAAATCAAAAGAAGGGCTGAATAATCAATCAAATAACCATACGGACTAGTGTCTGTGAATAGGTTAAAGTACCAAAAGGCTGCTATGTATGTTCTGGGAGGAATTCTGTGTGGATGAGTGGCAGAGTTTCACCTACTAAACATACTGAATCGTGTGTGATGCTTATGTTTTCAGCATCTGCCGTCTCACTATATGAGGACATGAGCACAAACTTCATCTCCAGAGCTGCTCTGAGAGTCACTTCACCAGCATTTCATTTGTTAAAAACTATCACCAGATACACAAAACAACTCAAAGGGTCTTCACTACAACCAGCCAAAATAAAAGTTAGGTTTAGGTTATGTTATGACAGAAATATATTACTACTGTACAATAGAATGTACTTCTCAAAGTATTAACAATAATACAGTTTGTTCATTTATTTTTCAGGAATATCACACAATATATGCATTTTTCATTCATGTTTTAAGCAAAAACTTGATGCAAACCTCTGTTGTGCAGCACTTCCTTTGCCAAAAAATGATTTTTTCAAATTTCATTACATTTTATTATGTAAGGTTAATTAAAGATTAAGATTAATTCTTTATGCATTCATTTGCTTACCATCATTTTTGATAAAAGTGTATTAAATAATAAAAACACATTTTAAAAAAATTAACAGATTTCTGAAAAACAATTCAGAGAGTAATATTGTTAACGTTTTAATTAAATATTAAATTGTTAGATTCTTTTTTATTCATTTAAATTAATTAAAATCCAGCCAATTTAAAACTGAAAACAGAATTTGGGGGAAAAATACAAAGGATTTCATAGGATTCTATCAAACTTACATCAAACCACTTGGCCTTTGACATGAGCCCAGATATCAACAGACCACTACAGACAGGGTCAGGCCTGAGCAGTATTCAGGACACTCAAAGCAGCGCACACAGGAATGAGTGTGGTACCTGCTGGCGGAGCTGACTGCTGGTTCTCTGGGACTCGTGCAGCTGCTGCTCCAGCTCTCGGAGGAGCTGCCTCTGGACACTCAGCTGCTCCTGCAGCGTCTGGTTACGGGCCTGAGCCTCCATTAAAGCCTGCTTACACTGAGCCGACTCCACTTCAACAGTCTTGGTCACATACTGCAGGAGGAGTGAGAAACAGATTAAATCACTTCAGTTCGGAGAAGTGCATCTTGTTTTTGGTCAGAGGCAGAGAATCAATATATTTGGTGCATTCTTTACAGCCAGCGCCCTGGGACTTCTCTGTGTATTTGGTATTGTTTATGTGAAGAGAATATGCTTAGTCTGAAGTGGTAATAGAGGTGACTATGCACAATACACTATACACAAGGAAAAAATGGAAATAATGCCAGATACTATGTTTGCTATTCTGGGGCCAATTTGTGAATCTTCTCTTAATTACAATAAATGTAGTTTATTTACACTACCAATCAAAAGTTTGGAATAATAAAGATTTCATTATATTTTTTAATTAGTTTGCATTTAAATTTTAGTTTTTAAAATTTTATCAAAAATATAGTACAATCAGGACACGATTCCAACATTTGATGTTTGGCTGAGTGAGTTGGTGAACATTACATATAGAGAAATTATTTATTTGGAAAAATCTGTATTAGACTATTTGGGTATATGATCGCCTCATACCTTTTTGTGTTCTTTTTTATTTATTTATAAAAAATATATTTTAGGTTATCCACTGCTGTGATCTTTTGATTTAACTGCCTTATATTACTTTTATTATTAGGAACAATTTTATTTGACATTTAAAAAAAAAAATTTTGCTATACTATTGTTTTCTATAAGAAAACTAAAATTTGTCAACTAATTAAAAAAATATACAAGGAAGACAAAAATCCATAAATTTACTAGAAAATTTCAGCAAAAATCTCAATAATAGACCTTTAAAAACATTTCAAAACTCATTTCAAAAATCTCATTTCGAAGCCTGTATTCTCTGGAGGTCATATCTGTTAGCTGTATACGTCATTGGGATGTATAATTTAAGAAAAACAACCATTCCGATGCACAGTAAGAAAGAAATTACAGTAATGTGCGGCTCATGAGGAATAACAGTCGTTTATATATTATAGGTTCGGTTTCTTAAATGAGACATCCTCAATGACATCAGCAGCTGACAAATGCAACCTCCGTACAGAGCAGGCTTTGAAATGAGACACAGCTAATGCTTCATTAGCACACTCTCACCTTGACCTGTGGTGTCAGAGCAGCCTGGCAGGACAGAGCCTCCTCAGCATCATGAAGCCGTGATGTCAACTGCTCCTCGCTCTGGCTCCTGAGACGTGACGCCTCTTCCAGCTGCTGCTGGAGGTCCTGTCTGTGCTGCGCCGCCTCCTGCAGCTGCTGCTGGAGCTGAGCTACTACACCCGTCCTCTCCTGCACCTGCTGCTCCAGCGCAGCCAGTCGCCGCTCCCGCTCGCAGCACTCCTCGTCCTTACGACACAGCTCTCCGCGCAGGGCCTCCACATCCTGGGACAGATGCAGACAGAGAGAGGAGCATTACAGGACAACTGTAGCATCAAGTAATTATGATGTGATTACAGAAACAACCAATCGGATTGTGTTTGAGGTTTAAGTGATTTCTGGTTGTGTGAGTACCTGGCTGTGTGGGCAGTGGCCGGTAGAGCAGGTAGGTCTGGGTCTGACTGGCCCTCAGCTCTTGTTTGAGCCGCTGGTTCTCACTCTCCAGCACCTCGAGCTGTTTCTCCAGATCTGTCGCCCCCTAGACACACACATATACATTTACTTAGCTAAATGAGGACTTACTATTATCTTCTAATAGTTTTGTATACTAACTAGAATTACTATTGGCAAATTCTAACCCAAAGCCTCTCCATATCCCCTAACATAAATCATACTGGGGAAAACATTGAACATTCTTTAAAATCTTTTGTTTTATGAATGTGTGAATACCTTCGGATCAGTTAATTTGAGCAAATGTTCATTACAGTAATGACACTCAAAGTAAAAATATGTGCACTGCATATGCATTTAGAGTCAGTAAGATTTTTAATGTTTTTGAAAAAGTATCTTATGCTCACTAAGGCCGCATTTATTTGATCTAAAATACCATACAATTGTAAAATATATTTTTTAACGGTATAACTGTTTTCTATTTGACTACATTTTAAAATGTTATTTATTTCTGAAGCATTTTAGGATCAATGTTGAATACAGACTTTGCTGCTTAACATTTTTGTGAAACAGGGATCCACTTTTTCCAGATTCTTTAATGAATAGAAAGCTAAAAAAACAGCATTTATTTGAAATGGAAATCTTTCGTAACATTAAAAATGTAATGCATCCTTGGTTTCTTTCTTATTTTTTAAATGTGAAAGTAATTTTTTGAATGATTGAGTAACTTAACACTTCTTTTTCTTTAATGCATTAAATAAATGTTAACTATTTTTCCGAAAGAGGGTGAGGTTTTATTATGTTTAGCTTTCTTTGGGGACAAAGTTGTAAAGTACAGTTAAGTACACTCACACCCATCTCATCTTAAATCTTCCAGGGCTGAAGGCATACATGTCTCTGCTATCAACAAAACAAAACTAGATCACCAGGTTAACACTCCCTCCCCTCCCATAAAACTAAATCAGGTCGGTGTAAACCTGCAGGAGCATGAGCTCTTTATTCAACAATAGAAATGTGGTTCACACAAGTGTGCTGACTTAAGCCCACCAGGATCAGGTGATTCATACAATGGCACTGAGTGTGCAACAGCTCTCCCTGTCCCTAATAATTCAGTTTCATACCAGCTCAGAGCGCAGTCTCTCCACCTCCTGTGTCTGATCCACTAGTTTCTCCTCCAGCTCCCTGACCTACAAAACCACAAACCAACAGCATTATTCAGCCAAATCCCTTTACACAAAGGAGTCAGTTAGTTTCATGCATCCACCCTCATGATGTATCAATCTATTTTAATCCAACCAGACAGAAACAATGAATATCAATGCATAAAAGATCACAATACATGGTGGCTCAGGAATGTAAATGATCTGGTGGTGCTCTTGTGAGTCTGGCTGGAAAACTGAGCCCTATTCTCTCTCTCTCTCTGTGTCTGTGTGTGTGTGTGTGTGTGTGTGTGTGTGTGTATTAGTGTGTGTGTAACGTACCTGTGTGCACAGCCCTGTAATGAGATTTTCTCCCTCGTCTTTTTGCAGTGGCTCCTGTGAGTGAACTTTACTCACTTGTACAGCGCTGGAAAATCCACAGGCCTCTGTGTCAAAACACTAGAGCTCCTCACACCTACAAAAACACACACACACCCCCCCACATACACACTTTATGGTACGCAAGCAGATTTTACTTTTGCAAACTTTAGGTCACAAGATAAGTAATACATGGATGTATTATACAAGCATTCATTATTAATGAAATACACAAAAAATAAATATTTTATTACTGTACATTTTATTAATAATAATGTAATTATGCAAAGTTTCAACAATCTGAAAAGCAAGTCCAACAAGCTTTTTTTAAAGGAAACCTACTAATTTATTTTCAAACCCATATACAAGATGCCCCCCTTAAAGGCCACAGGACAAGAAATGAATATATTCATTATAAATGCGTTAATTATACAATCTCAGTACTCTCTCTCTCTCACCTGTAGGTGACACAGCTTGGTTGCGCTGGCCGTCCTGCAGTCTGAGCTGCTCTTGAGGTTCTTGGTTAATGGACGAATGCTCCTCGTTCTGCTGGATGTCTTGGTTGAGCTGGTGGTCGTGTGTCTGCAGTCGCTGTAGCAGGAGTCGTTTTGCAGCGTCTTCGCTGTGCAAACGTGCCTGGAACTCACAAACTCTCTCTTGCAGCGTCTGCACAAACACAAGAAACGGCCAGCCGTGAACCTTACACAACCTGAACTATGAGGGAAACAGCAAAGCAGACAAGAGGAAGGGGGTAGGTATTTCTGAAATGAAACGCATAGGCTGATTTTTCTTTTTAGAAGTGTTCATGCTAAATAAAATAAAAAAGCCTAATTTATTCAACCTACTCATGTAATTCCTAACCCATATGACTTAATTTATTCCATGAAAAAATAAAAAATATTTAATAATGTAATGTATAATGTACAAGACTTTTTACATTTTTTTTCCCCTTTTTGTGTCACTATGATTTTGCAGTAACAAAGAACAACCAGGACAGCTACAAACATACGTGATCAACAGAATAAAAGAAAATCACACAAGTTTGGAATGAAAGTAAATGAAGACAAAATTCAACTATTCCCTTAACCTCACTTGAAAGCTTAATGGGCAAGTGACTATTCCTACTGGCACAAACTACCTTGGATAGAGCTTTTTTTAATGAAACTACAAAACCTCTAATAGAGACATTTAAGCAAACAGGGTGGATCTATGAACAGAAGAGACTTTACTGCAGTACAGTGTGCTTTGTAAAGTTAACGTCAGAATGACGCCGAATAGCTCACAGCTAAGCACAAAGAAAGAATCAGAGGGAATTACGTAGGCAGACGTCCAGGAACTGGACAAAGTAACCTTCTGTGCAGGTGAAATGGTGAGAAGGCAGCGCAGAGACACACAAATGAAGAATGAGAGAGAAAACGGACAGTAGAAAAGCAAGAAGATCAGTGGTGTGACAATTATAGACACATTCTGAAACAGCAAATCAAACTAAATAACTCAACCTCGAATATCAGGAAAAGTGTGCACATACCAACTCATTGAGATGAAGCTATATTGGAAGTTTTGATGTCCTAAAATCCTGTATTTCAGAGATTCATTAGACTGGAAATCATTGCACCTTCACAGGTAACACTGCCTGGTCAACACAGATTGATCTAGAGAAGCACATGCACAAAGCTATCCCACGTCTAAACTATTGTTTGTATTGAGAAGAGTTGTCAATGCACTGAAAAGCAGAGATCAGGACACACCACACATGTGATCTCCAGCCAATCGGATCTCTCCTGTGCTCATGTATGCTGAAAAGACTGGAAACTCCAGCGCACTCAAATCTCACTCCAGATTGTCTTTTTCAGAGATGTTTATCCACCTCTGGAGATCAAAGAGAGGAGGACTGCACTCCTAACGCTTCACTAACTAACAGTGGATCATGTTATGTAACTCCAGTCGTATCTAGGGACCAGGGGTCGGTTTCACCAGCTGTGTGCAATTTAGCCTAGTTTGGACATAAAGGAGCACTAAATTACAGCTAATGCATTTACACAAGCCTCCGACCAGAGTAAAGTAAGGAAGTTTCACTCGACAAACTTCAATCTTTTACACATACATCAAAATATTTACACTTGTTAATAAATTACTTTGTTAGTGACTCTTCAACATGAACCCAATCTGAGCAGTGGCCCTATGTGTGCGTCCTTAAATCTCAAAAAATGTATATCTTATGTTTTTGTATCAGTATTTATTTATTGATCCTTATTAACTTCAAAAACATTTTCAGAATTTTACTTGCATTAAAAAAACCTATGACTATGGAATATTTCAAACAAGTTAATATAGATTGAAATTCACAGCATTAATACAACTTCTGCTCAAATATATGAAAGCTGCTATTGGATTATTGAGGGCACACGTAACAGAGGATTTATGAACTACTAGCTACATTCTGCCTTAAGCACAACTCGAAATGAAACTGAATAAAGTACAGAATTAGTTACAACCTAGCTAGTAATCACTAAACCTCCAGTGTGGACTTAACATTCCAGTTTAAGAAAGAACTTCTGAATGGAAGGTGCAACTCAACCCAAAGACTTGGGAACTTATTTTACTTCCAAGCCATAAGCACCTAATCAGTGCTCCACTTTAGTGAACAAACACTGCAACTAACCATTAGTTGATTATATTAATATGTTGACAAAAAAACACACTATTCCACATTCTGCTCAATAATGAATGCTATGAAAACATACAGTGCTTAATTATGTCATAATAATATTTTAGGAATCGGTTGGGCAAATTACACACAGAAACAACTAATTATATTTATAATAACAAAAAATGGCCTCATAACCATTACTTACTGTAATCTGAATATAAAGTATAGATAACAGCAATAATTATATTATAGCATTAGAAATTACTACTGTATACTTTACGCATTTTGGAGGACTAACCAATACAGAAAGCTAAACATCACCAATGCTTTAGTTTTGGCACAAACCTTACATAATTTGTTAAAAACATACATAAATTTGTTTAATAAATGTGTTAAGCATTGTATATAGTGAATATCTGTCCTCCTCAGGAACACACGTTCACTTTGATCACACACACACATTTCTTTGTTCACAGTTACATGCTGCTGTTCCTACTCTCATAAAATATTCACACTGCATGTTGACTTTTGAACCTTAAATTAACTTTCAACAACAGATACAGCACAACATATGTTAAACACTCATTCATTTTAAACTTAACACAGGCTGTCACCTTTACAAAAATGGAAAACACATTTACCGTAAACAGTTTTTTTTGCACCGCACACACATGACTGACATGAATGACTTGGATCACGTTTTTCATTCTGTTACTATTTTTAGATCATTTTGATAGAAATGCGTTATTCAGTGCTGTAATTTTTTGTGCATGTGTAGCGTTGTCGATGATTTTCATAATGGATAATAATTTTTAATATTAGTTGTTGCAATACAAACAATTATTATTTTAAACTTAAGCATTAAAATAGTTGTTTATATACATGATACAGACTAACAAACAAGATCACTGAATGAGCAAATTGCAGCCCATCTAATAAACCAACTAGAATGTGATTTGCCTGAAGATATCGAGGGAATCGAAACACTCATATCGGTCGATTAACCCTGAGCAAGCAGCTCCTCTGAGAAGCTCTAAAGCTGATAACATTGCTTAAACACAGACCACAGAGGCAGCGCTGCCGGTTAGGTGTGACTTATTGACCCTTTGAAACCAATTACGTAATTATCACAGTTACAGAACAGACCAGTCACACAGAAACCAGCTCTTGAATGCAGAGATCTGGTGAAGACGGATTCAATCACAACATTGTCTCACAGAAACACAGACGGTTGAGGGTTTAATGTACATGTACACTCACTGGCCACTTTATTAGGTACACCTTGCTAGTATCAGGTTGGACCCCCTTTGCCTTCAGAACGGCCTTTATTCTTCGTGGTATAGATTCAACAAGGTGTTGGAAACATTCCTCAGAGATTTTGGTCTATATTGACATGATAGCATCACACAGTTGCTGCAGATTTGTCGGCTGCACATCCATGATGTGAATCTCCCGTTCCACCACATCCCAAAGGTGCTCTATTGAGATCTGGTGACTGTGGAGGCCATTTGAGTAAAGTGAACTCATTATCATGTTCAAGAAACCAGTCTGAGATGATTTGAGCTTTGTGACATGGTGCATTATCCTGCTGGAAGTAGCCATCAGAAGATGGTACACTGTAGTCATAAAGGGATGGACATGGTCAGCAACAATACTCAGGTAGGCTGTGATGTTTAAACAATGCTCAATTTGTACTAAGGGCCCAAAGTGTGCCAAGAAAATATCCCCCACACCATTACACCACCACCACCAGCCTGAACCGTTGAGACAAGGCATGATGGATCCATGTTTCATGTTCTTTACGCCAAATTCTGACCCTACCATCTGAATGTCGCAGCAGAAATCAAGACTCATCAGACCAGGCAACGTTTTTCCAATCTTCTATTGTCCGGTTTTGGTGAGCCTGTGTGAATTGTAGCCTCCGTGTCCTGTTCTTAGCTGACAGGAGCGGCACCCGGTGTGGTCTTCTGCTGCTGTAGCCATCTGCTTCAGGGTTCGACGTGTTGTGTGTTCAGAGATGGTATTCTGCATACCTTGGTTGTAACGAGTGGTTATTTGAGTTACTGTTTCCTTTCTATCATCTCTAACCAGTCTGCCCATTCTCCTCTGACCTCTGACATCAACAAGGCATTTTCGTCCACACAACTGCCGCTCACTGGATATTTTCTCTTTTTCAGACCATTCTCTGTAAACACTAGAGATGGTTGTGCGTGAAAATCCCAGTAGATCAGCAGTTTCTGAAATACTCAGACCAGCCGTCTGGCACCAACAACCATTCCACGTTCAAAGTCACTTAAATCCCCTTTCTTCCCCGTTCTGATGCTCGGTTTGAACTTCAGCAAGTCGTCTTCACCACATCTAGATGCCTAAATGCATTGAGTTGCTGCCATGTGATTGGCTGATTAGCTATTTGTGTTACCAAACAATTGAACAGGTGTACCTAATAAAGTGGATAAAGTGTACCACTTGAAAGTTTGGATTGGTAGGATGTGTTAATGTTTTTGAAAGGAGTCTCGTATGCTCACCAAGTCTGCATTTATTTGATCATGAATACAGTAAAAATAGTAATATATGTAAATAATGGTTTTCTATTTTAATATAATTTTTTTTCTGTCATGGCAAAGCTGAATTATCATTATTCAGTGTGGATGCATTTTTCAGGATTCTTTGATGAATAGAAAGTAAAAAAAAAAAATTTATTTGGAAAAAATATATTTTATGACATAATACATTTTTTTACTTTCACTTTTGATCATATTAATGCATTTTTGCTAAATAAAAGTATATATTTTTTTTGTTTTAAATATCTTACTCACCCCAAACATTTGAATGGTAGTGTAATATTCTACTACACAGATTCTGAAAATAACGTGTTGCAGTAAATCCCTGAACCCAGTTATAAACATCTATAACAGCGATGCTTGCCTTAGTGAGCACAGCTTGTAATATGAATTGCCCAGGTCCACTAGAATAGTATTATAGGATCATACCTGTATGAGAAGCTGCTGCTGTTCTGAGGTGGCTGTTTCAGAGAGGTCAGAGGTCAAACAGTGGCGCTGAAGGACAGAGTTGGGCAACGAGAGGAAGGAGCTCTCCTCCTCACCATCACTCATCAGGATATCCAGGGAACTCGCTGAAAGTACAAACAAGAGAATATTGGCAATTCTTAATATTAAATAATTCAATAAAAAATATATTCAATAATTCAATTATCACTTGTCGGACATTTACTTTTCTTGAACAAACCGAGGAGATCTGGAGCCAATGTCAAGATCTTCAGTTAATACTGGCTTCAATTTCAGTCTGTTTCTCAGATGAAACCACTGTATCATTTCAGAAGATTTGAAATATCTTAATTTTTCAAAAAGGTCTGGATCGATTTGTATTCATTCTGACTGCTGTCTCGCTGAATCTTCTAAAGCAGCTTCGAAACACATACGAACGTAGAGAATCACAAAAGGCTTCTTTTTGAGAGGTCTTTTTCTACCGTTTTTCCTCACATGCACTAGATGGTAGTATTTGACCATTTCATTTTTTTTTTTTAAACATTTAAAACCTGTCGGGACACTTTTCTGTTCAGGTGTACCGCTGCTATCATTGATTGGTCCAAAGAGGAATCAAAATTCAAACTCAAAATTCTTATTCGTTACCAGAATTTAATTATTACATGAGCATATATTGAACTTTTGAAGCTTTTAGCAATAATAAAAAAAAGAATCCACTCATGCAGGCACCTCTACTTGGTAGAAATAAAGTCCTTCAGGTTTGGAACAACATGAAGGTTGCATTCATGACGTCAGAATATTACATTTTGTGTAAAGTAATCCTTAATAGCCGACTGTGCAGAGAACACATCAATCTGGTAAAGGTCCTGCAGGAATAATAGAAACCACTGACTAATGATAAGATAACAGCCTGCTGCGAGTGATGCATTAACCTGGATTTCAATACAGCCCTGAACCTTATAAAAACACAACAATTACCGTTTTGTTTGTCAAACAGCTCTGTCACACTCCCACAGATGAGACGGGCAGCCTCTCGCCGGTGCGGTTTACGATGACACAGCAGTAGAGCTGCTTTCGTAGAAGAGCGTCAGACTGAATGCAAACCTGTCACTGCATCACTGCAAAAACCAGCCGCCAGACATTTCCCTGATTTTCCTCTTTGTTTGCTACCCGTTTTAGTCCTTTTGTTCTTTGTTTCTCACACAATCGCCGTGGCTGTTGTTATATTGTCCCGTGCAGCACAGAGCGCATTAGAACACGTACATATTTTCCCTGGCATAGTCCTCGTATTCAAGCCCTGCTCTCGTGTCTCGTCTCTAAGAAGATTTACCCTTCTGTACCTGGACAGAACACACTGTGTTCTCTCTTCAGTCCGAGAACGTCTGACTGTGTTGCTCCTTGTCAGTGCGTAAGAAGAACGCATCCCTCGCTCTCTCCTCGATGACTGAGCTCTCTCACACACAAACACACACCTACTCTGTGTATCTCCAACTTCCTACATACACTCAAACATTTAAACTATCCTCAGAAGAATGTTGCCACACCGGTTTTGTAGTCCACCCATGTGACAGTGCTTACCATCCAATGAGAGGTCCTTGTTCCAGAGCTCCTGCAGGCAGGGGGTGTGGCCGACGTCCCAGGTCTTTCGTGTGCCATACATGACCGGAGGGCCGAGCAGACCACACCGCTGGACTGGCTGTAAAAACAGACCACATCCCATAAACACCTAACTAATGAACTTCTGAGACCTGCAAAAGCTGCATATTTTTCATGGAGATTTTACAGAATAAAATCGTTAACCCTGTATTAACCCTTATATTATCATATAATAATAGTCTGAAAAAAAACATTTTGTTTAT
This sequence comes from Ptychobarbus kaznakovi, assembly GCA_027422405.1. Taxonomy (NCBI): domain Eukaryota; kingdom Metazoa; phylum Chordata; class Actinopteri; order Cypriniformes; family Cyprinidae; genus Ptychobarbus; species Ptychobarbus kaznakovi. Next base: position 20,277,851 of record CM049809.1, read on the forward strand.
ATATATAAATAAATAAATATAAGAGTTTACTGAGCCTTTTGAAAATACATAAAAACATGGTATGTGCTTTTTTTTGCTTTATGATCAAATCTCTGTAATCTTGAGGCCAACATATAAAATACAACGCAACTTAATAAATCAAACATTCTTCAAAAGCCTAATGTATAAATGATACATTTCAACATGATTTTTCTAAATATGATGTATGGATAATCAAGTAAACCTTCAGTCCAATAAGTGCTCATTTTGAAATTACTAACAGATTTATTCGTACCTTTACCTAAAACAATTGACCAAGGGTTTCACAGCAAAAAGACACTTTCACTTGTTTAAATATAAAGTATCAGATGATAGAACGCATGTAGCAAAGCGCAGTATAAAGTCCAAGACGTCTACCATACTGGCCTGCACAACAAACAAATGAAACAAGACTGACTAAAACAGCCTATAGAGGTGAAATACTGCAGAAACCTCAGCGTGTCTCATGCAGTCATGTGACCAGACGCTCTCCAATGACCAAACTTCAGGGCCATGAACACTCGGTGTAACAACAAATGAGATTAGAGTGACGGGCCACGGATTACGCTCCTTCACGACAGACAACACAAGAACCTGGACACCGAATAACTCACTGACTAATAGTGTCTTCTACAAACAGACCCGACCTGCTTACAAAAACCCAAGAGGATGGCAGTATTTACTAGTGTCTCAACCTACAGTATTTCATCCAGCAAACTATAACAGATTTAGAGAGCCACTGTCTGTGTTAAATTTAAACGCAAACGTATTTGAATGAAAAGAACAAAAACATGTAGAGGTCATATTTCATCACAAAAACAGAAATGGGTGGGACTGGGGAGCCTACAAAAGTGAACGTTTTACTTTACTTTAAAGGCAGTGCAATAAATGCTGAACTCTCTATTCAAAGAATCCTGAAAAATAAAACCTCAATAAATAATAAAAGGATTTTTTCAGCATTGATAATAATAAGAAATCACAAAATCAGCATATTAGAATGATTTTGAAGGATCATGTGACACTGAAGACTGGAGTAAAAATTAAGCTTTGCATCACATGCATAAATTACATTTGAAAACATATGAAATAGACAACAGTTATTTTAAATTGTAATAATATTTCACAATATTACTGTTTTTCTATAACATTTTACATTCCTTTCACAAAAACGACTGTTTTTGGTCAAATAAAGGCAGCAGCAATAGAATAAACAAATCATACCACATATTGAAAAGTATGACAATAAGAGTAGAGAAACATTTCACATTTATGATGAAACATAATATAGACATTAGCCACTTCAGCACAGCAGCATGAACAACAAATGCTTTTAACAAGATAACTATGAATCTCTGAATATTTAGTCTGAGCTATTATGTAGTCACAGTACAAAAGGGTCATTGGCTGATTTAACACAAGTCTGAGCCTAAAAAGAATGTCAGAGGCTGAAATTGAGTGAACACTGCATATAGCAGCACAAGCAATCAGTCTTGACCCAACAACACACGCTAGTCACGCTGCATATCTAATCCTCCTAGAGCACAGAAACCCCTCTAAGACTACATAGCCTCTAGTCACGCTGGTCTCTCACACACACACACACACACACACACACACACACACACACACACACACACACACACACACACACACACACACACACACAGCTGTACCATCGGTCCGGCTTTCCTGCAGTCCTGATGAAGCACAGGGTGATCCCGGTCGAGCCAGCTCTTGTTAACAAGTGATCCCATCCAACCCAGCATATTTATCTTCTCTGCTCAAATCAACCTAATAAACTGCTCTTAACCACTTAACAGCTTCAAAATGATGTTCATGTTGATCACGTTGTAAAAAAAAAAAAAAAACAACCCCTTTTGTTTACTATCAGGTCTGTGAAGAGGTCCAGTGCCTCCACCTCTCTCCAGAGAGACGGGGGCAGCTTGCATCAAGTTCATTTTACCCATAATCCTTTAAGCTATCAGCAGATGACCTCTTTTTACCATGATGGCAGGACAGACATTTCTGGACTGATCAATGCAGTCCCCACACCTGACACCTTCACTTTCCCCTGATGTGTTAGAAAACATCTGCACTTCAAGCAGTTTTGTTCAAACAGCGGCCAGTCTGTAAGATTCATTCATGTTTTTATTTTTTTTAAGTCTCTTATGTCACCAAAGCTGCATTTATTTAATCAAAAACGCAATAAAAACAGTAATATTATCACAATTTTAAATAACCGCTTTTTATTTGAAAACGATATAAAATGAAATGTATTCCTGTGATGCAAAGCTGAATTTTCAGCATCATTACTCCAGTCTTCAGTATCCTTCAGAAATCATTCTAATATGCAGATGTTCTGCTCGAAAACATTTATTATTAGCAATACTGACAGAAGTTGTGCTGCTTAATATTTTTGAATGCTTATTAAATAAAAATATCAAACATTTTCTTGTTGAAATAGAATCCTTTGTAACATTATAAAATTACATTTTTGATCAATCTATAATGTCACAATATTTCACAAAAGAGTAGTTATATGATTTAAATGATAAAACTGTAAATACTGTGACATTGTGGTTTCCTAAGATTAATGTAAAATGATCAGAGTTAATGTAATGAACTACAGCTGTAGATCCTCTAATAACCTGTGAACTTGAGAGGAAGTGACTGTTTTTCAAACACAAGTACCGGAGAAGAAACCTAAAAGCTGAGCAATGCAATCAGGGACAGAAAGCACTTGTACGGTGTATTCTGGAATAAAGACACATTTCTCCCTTTAATCATGGTGTTTTCATCAACTGACCACCAGAGGGAGCAGTGAACATCTGGATTCTGATGGGAGTCGCTCTTTACCAATTACTGGATTCAGTTTTCATGAGGATGTACAAACAAATATGATCTAATGATCCACAGTAAACAAGAAAACATTACGGGATCTGAATTACCCCAGAGCCATTCTCTCTTCCCCTAAGGTCAATTTACGTTCGGTCGTGGGTAAAACAACACTCGGGTCCTTCTGATGGTTCAGCAGAGCTCACGGTGGTCTCCTGGGAGGATCTCACACAACAGACTGCTCTAATGAAACATATGATCAGCTTCTGTCCCCGATGAAACCGCACACCACAGATACTCATTTCATCCAGTCCTACAGACCGGCATTTCATGAAACGCTGTGCTGAAAATGGCTGTTCAGTTGAGGAAGAGCCAGCTTTTTCCACCACACTGACATAGATTTCATCTTCAGCAGCATACTTACACACAGAGGAGTGTGTGAATCTCATTAGCCTACTTCTGCCTCTCTCTTTGTCCCCCGTCTCATCTTCTATTTTAGTTCTGCTACCCACATCCACTGACAGACAAAAAAACAGCGAAATCATGTACAAACCAACTGCTTGGTCTAGAGAGACTGCACTTAAAACAGCATTCCTTCATTTTGAGAGCAATGTAAATGAGTGTATGTGGTTTTCGAATTAAATCAATTGAATTAATCGCTGGAATATAAAACAAAAGCTGTTACTATAGTATCCTGTCAGTTACTGCCGATTTCATTGTACACAGTCATGCATGCACACACACACACACACACACACACACACCACACACACACACACACACACACACACACACACACACACACACACACACACACACACACACACACACACACACACACACACACACACACACACAGTCTGTCACCAGTGAGCAGCTCCATGAATCCCGTGGTCCAACAGTCTGTCGCTGTCTGTCTGATTTCCCTGTACCGTTCATTCATCTGCAGTCACCCCCTGAGTGTGTCTGTTTCTGCACTGCTTTGTCTAAATCACTGTAAAAACAAGGGAGCCAGGGAAGCAAGCACATGCAACTTCTCTGCTATAAACAGGCCCATGAAACATTCATCTGAATCCAGTTATTAAAGCTTCCCCATCCTCCCATCATGAAAGAGTAAAATCACCCTCTCCTTCCCTCCCTCCGCTCCTGTAAATCCCTCCATAGTGCTCCGGCACAAACATCTGTCTGCGCTGGATGCCGTGGCATTAAACGTTGCATGCAACGTCCGGCATCACCAGACCTGTGCATGCTTGTCATGTCTAATGAAAGAAAATAATGCGTTACATTTTAGACATGAACAAAATCTGAATCTTAAACCAAATTGGTAAAATATGAAAGAAAAACAGCACACGTGGTTTAAATAAAAGGTTGCCTCTCTGAACTCACCTCTGTCCCTGTGGTCTCCTGCTGTCGTTAATGCCTTCATTATTTCATAGTGTTTATATGGAGCAACGAGCACACACACACACACACACACACTCGTGTACACGCACCACCACCGACTTCTGTGCCGCTCCGTCACCAGCTAAACCGTCCCTCTCGCGCTGTCTTTGTGTCACACACACTTGCGTCTGCATGCAGCTCCTCTCTTCACACACACACACTCTCGTTCTGACACGAACGCTGTTCTTCCTGTCGCTGTTTCTTGGTAACGGTGGAATCTGAGCCGCATCACGGCCCCCCGCGCTTCTGCCCTCCTTCCCCACAATTCCCTCCTCTCTCTCTGCCGCTCGCCTGGCCACAGAAATAAATATTTCAGCATGTAAATGTAGCGTGGTGCTGCTTCTCACTCCAACATTTGTGAGCATGTTTGTGTGTAGCATCCGCCTACTGTTTGGCACACTGATATATTTGACGTTTATTCATTTGGCAAGTGTGTTACTGTGTTTATGCAATTATAATGCATTTAAGGTATGAAGCCACAGCCTTGGTGGACCAACTGATCTACATAAATGAAAAAAGTCAATGAAAAACACGAAAAAAAATGTAGTATAAAGCTTCGATTTGACTTTAGTAATGTTAGTTTTTATAGTTACAGCTACACTACTTTCAAGAAAAAAAATTATTTAATGACTGAAAATGACAACCATTAAGTAAAAAAATAACATGCGAATATGTGAGTACATATCATTTTCAAAAATGTTTTAAAATATTTTATTTTTATTTTTGGTAACACTATTTTAAGGTGTCCTTGTTATACATGTTTCATGTACTATAATAATAACAATTAATTATGCATAATTACATGCAAGCAACCCTAAGCCAAACCCTCATCCTAACCCGAACCATATAGTAAGTACATGTAGCTAATTAATATTACTCGGTACTTAAATATAATTACACTGTAACAAGGACACCTTAAAATAAAGTGTAAGCTTTTTTTTAACAAATATAATTAGTATTAATTCCTAAATATCATTCAGCTTTTGATTGAGTAGCACAACAGCGTAAAATCTAAACTTACATATATTTTCTGCATGTTGGTCGCACCACATGACTTTTATTGGAAGGGATTTTTCAAATATTGACAATTTTGTCAATTGTCTTGACAGCTTGTTATTTCTAAGATACAGCAATAAAACATTGTCCAAATTACTTAGTTTACATTTCACAAACTTCATTTTTAATAAGCCTTTTTGCTATCAGTTTACAGTATAAAGTGGTTAGTATCACCCTGACATTTCTAAGGTCAAGCCGCCTGATTAAAAAAAATTAAAATAAATAAACAATCAAAAATGATTTTGAATTCAGAACAAAAACAAAAAATGCTTTTATACTCATGGAAGGAGTGTATTGGAATTACTGCGTGTATGAATTAAGTAAGGAATAATTGACCCCAGACCGTTGAATTATTAGAAAAATAATGTGTGCATTATTTTTCTAATAATTCAACGGTTTGGGTCAATTATTCCGCTTCTACTACGGTTGCCACACCTCAACACATCGATCAGATGATATATTTCAAGGGATTCGTCCGGTTTTTGTACTTAAATTACTATTGTGAGTAGGATTATTTCTTCCGCATCTCATTCATTGCCTCCGTTTCTAATTCCGAAAAGTAATTTTAAACCTAGTAACGGAGGCTTGAGCCGTTGATAGCAGACAAATGCAGCTAATAGCTAAGTTATGAGAGAGAGAGAGAGAGAGAGAGAGAGAGAGAGAGAGAGAAATTGATCGTCAGTGCTCGGCAGCAGCGTCCTAGTGAAACTTTAAAGTTAATTTTCCTCAGTGCCGTTGTTACCTCGCTTCGCTTGTGAGAAATGTCATGTACTTTTAAGTTGCTAAACTATTTACTGACAAAGTCGTCAGAGCAGCGTTAACAACATCAGCGTGTGTTTTCATGTGTGTAAACTGTGTGTGTCTGTAAGGGAGAGAGAGCGGGAGAAATAGAGTATGTACTTTACATACATAAAATGTAATTTTGTGGCAAAAAATGGAAATGAATTTATCCCATTGCTAACTATATTTATGTATTTGGCCAGTGTCTTGTTGGTTTTGGTTGTATTGCTGTTGTAAGACCTTTTTAAATAACGGAAATCATTTGGCGAAGTGCTATGGTCATGTAATGCGGTCGAGACCTGCCGGGAACTACATTCGCCGTGCGTTTCCCTGAAAATAATTGCACACCTCAGAACGTCCGTCAGCCAATCAGATTCAAGCATTCAACGTAGTATAAACTAATCTATGTAGCTGAATAAATTAATAAATGCATACAAAAACAAAATCTGTTTATGAATATTTCTGATAAAATCAGAGCATTTTTCTGATTGAATGGATTGAATTCAAAGCAAAAAAAAAAAGACAGTCATGACTTTTTTTAAAGCGGGTGAAATTGCGCACTCATTTGTGTGGTGTATTAATTGACGGGCCTCTCAGCAACTACACTAACACCATTCTTCTGCTCCCATGAGAGCAAACTCTCTGAGGCACTGCTAGGTAACTGGGTTACAAACGCAAACATGAACAAGTACAGAGAACGTGGCATACTTCAGGAATATGAATAACTGGCTGATAAACACTATAGTTTGAAATCTGTTGCTATTCAACAGAGCACAAATCATTTTATGGTCAAGTCAGCATTATGAAACCATTTCCAATGTATTGTAAAACCAAGAAAAGCATAATAAAACTGCTTTTAGCGTTCTGTAGATATATTATGCATGTTCAAAGTTGACTAATTAAGGTCCTAAAAATTCAGTGCCAGCTTTGATGACAAATCTGTGTCAGCTCAGGATTTTTCCATGTATTGACACGACAAGTCTGTTAATGATACTCCAATACTGCCATTCTAATCACTAGTCGTGAGCAAGTAAACTTAAACGCCCTGAAACTCACTGCAACTAACCTGACAGTTACACGTGGTTTGGCTAAACACGCTAATAAACACGCTAATAAGAGAAGATAACATGCATACTCTCTTCAGTTACTATTGCAAAACAACTTTCCATAAAGGTAAGAGTTCACGGTTATCAAAGTGCCCCTAGTGGCAATGTTAAGATTGCAACACGTATGCCTTATGAAATGTGGAATTGACTGAGTAGCAAGAAGAGTTTGCATTTATATACTTGCATGGAGTGTTTTTTATGATTGTTTTAGTTTTGCCCAGTAGTGTATTTTAGCCTATAGTTTGAAGTTAAAGATATTAATATTAATAAGGTGAGTCTGAGATGTTTATTTGACAGTGATCTCACATTTCTTGTTTGTATGAAGGCTAAATGCAAATAAAAGGTGAACATTAATTTATTTGTGTCCCCCACCCCCCAAAAAAAAAAGATATAGTTTTATAGGAGGAGTTCATAGACTTGGCAAATTCATTTTTCATAAGTTTGTAGGTACAGACTTCTGTTGTGTGCATTCTTGGCAGTTTTTATGAGGCTTTTTAAAATAGTGTTCATATCGATATCGGAATTATATCGTATCAACCGAAATTAATGGCCAATTATTTTGGCCATATCATCCAGCCCTATAAGAACATTTACACCCATGGAACATTTCACTAGTTCGGTAGAAAAACATTTCTTAGATTTAAGAAAAAGTTATTTACACAAAGAAAATAAGTGGCTCTTTTAAGAACCGTTCATAGAAAGGTTATTTGGGGAACCCAAAATGGTTCTTTTATTGCATTGAACCCCCCTTTGGGACATCAAAAAATGCTGCAACAAATTACGTTTTTTTTCTTCTTCCAAGAACTGATGCTACTGGTGGAATAAGCACTCAATCAAACTAATTCCAGCAATGAGAGATTTCTGCTGATCCAACAAGTGAAAGCAAACAAGATTAAGGGAAGGGAACAATGGTAGATAGAGCGCATTCCATTTGAATTAAATTACGATTAAAGAGGACAGGGAGCTCTCTGATTAACCCACTGTTTACGTAACCACTCAGGATTTTATCCACTAAAATGGTCCATCAGACAGCAGAGAACACTAGAAATGGGACCGCAGAGGGACAGGATAAACATTGTTCCAGGTACATGGAAATCCCCATGCACTGTACAATCTGTACAAAGAACACGCTGATATTCACAAATCTTTCACTTTCTGAATTACTTGTCTAAAAACAGCCGATCACACAAAACAGCTAAGAACAATTGGATGAGCGACGGAGTGTCTTGAAACATATCCAACTGACTAAAATAGCTCTACTAGACATTCAGCAGTGACGGAAAATCACACACGCCAACAGCCAAAGAACAGGACACAGAGCACAAACCTTCAACCAGCAAAGCGTCTGATGTTTCACCAGATCAATAATAAAACACTCATAAATGAGAAGAAATCAATCAATAATTGCATTTTACATTAAATGGTGGTTTTCCAGCATTAATATAACATGGTGAAACCCTTTCAGCTCCTTAATGGATCAATTAAAAATAATAACAACCTTAAATAAACCTAATTTGATAGTGATCAGCATGTGTATCAGATCTGAAGATCAACCTCAAACACACATTCCTACATTCCCTTCATCTTCAATCTCACCTGTACTCTCTTTCTCCTCTCATGCATATTATCCAGGTGCACAGATCTTCTTTTACTTGTTCTGCTGGGTCCATCCAAGCATCTTTCAAAGTCATGCTGTCTAGACACTCTTGAGGTCTCTAGTGGCCTAGAGCCTTCATGCAAGTGGTGCTTGTTCCTCTTCTTGCGTCCTAGTTTGGCTACATCTGGTCCGTGCTGCTCGGGACCCTCGATAGCTTTGGGTTCAGAGGGCTCCTGGACCTTGGGTCTCTTAAAAAGGTTGTGGAGAGACAGCAACACCAGTGTGCACACCACATACATGTTGGTGCTGACTAAGAGAGTCACAAATAGGTCTAACAACACGTTCAGTCAGAGAAAGAGATGAAGTATCCTTTAAAAGTCATCCAGGCTGATCCCGTATCAGGGTCAGTGCAAGCAAAGAACACTATCTTCTGGTTGAAGTTACAGTCGTGATATCAGCTCTACTGCACTGGCCTGTATAATGGTGAGATTCTGAAGTGAAGTCCAAAAAGCAACCAGAAAGTTTGGAATAAAGTCCACCAACAATAGTTGCCTTCTTGCTTCTTTTCCCACCAGTTCTTCGCTGTATTCACACATGCTACGTGTTCAGAACATGTTATTCAGACACCCCAGAGCTCGAATTCTTCTAATGCTCATTTAGGCTGATAATCTGTCCGTGATCTGATCAGCAAATGAGATTGCTGCTCTCATCTCCCATTCAGAGGGAGGATGAGGGAGGGCCGACTAACGCACACCTGCTTTTAAACCCCACAAAGCCATTTTAACCTACCTGGACATATCTATAAAGACACACCCTGATAAACAAGCTCATGTAAGCCAATGCAAACACACGCAAACTTGTGGAATAATAGATGACTAGTTTGCTAATCAGGAATATCTTCTGAATGTTGGGTCATTAACAGTCACGTCTCCATGCCTCCTCTTTGGAGATCTTCCAGTGTTCACCTGGATAACAATACAGGTGTATTCCAGAGAAATCTGATCAGCTGAGTAATCATGAATCTCTTCATCAAAACACAATCATAACCTCCACTGGCGGTTATATCCAACAAATCTTCGCCTCCTCTTGCGTCACTAATGGTTTTATTGTATTTTTTACGGTCTCTGGATTGCAGGAATAAAACGCTCACAGGTCAGCACTCCTTCGGTCATAACGCCTGGTATTGATAGTCCTTATCCCAGTTTGTGGTCCATACGACTGGGCAAACTCCAAACGGTCGCAGTCCGGCCACTTCTGTGCTACGAGTGAAGTCCCACACCTCTGATGAAAGAGAAAATGCGTTTCACTCTTTCTCCCTCCCTTTTCTCATGGTGTCCATCTGTCACTGCAGTACAGAGAGCTTAGCGTCTCTTAGCGATGATGTAACAACTGTTTGCATCTATGCAAAAAGAAGAAAATCAACTTAATGGGTGGATAAAGAAGCCCGTCTGTGATTGGTCGTTGCCATGGTGAGATGACCTTGTCGAACTGCGTCTTACAAACACGTTTCTGACAATAAACAGAAAATAATATAGAAATGGGCAACTTAGGGAATGGCTCACAGTGTCCATCTTGAAGGCTGAATTATGATTTGTGGTCAGAAAAGATCACTGAAGCCTTGTTCTGGAAGTTCAGGATAAAAAAAATGGTGTCACGTTCTCTGCATGTGCGCAGACAAACAAAAGACCATCTTCTGGTTCATTACACTTTTTAGGGGCCTGTCTATCACATACTTCAGACCAAGACCAAACAACAATAGTGCCTGTTCTAACCAAATTAACCAATAAAGTAGTCAGTGTTCAAAAGTATAAAAAATAAGCTTGGTGTATTGTAGGAAAAACTTTAACATGGCAAATAATTTCACTGCAGAGGAATGCATTTTTAGAGCAAGGGTGTGTCCGATCCGGTTTCTGAAGGGCCAATACTCTCTAGAGTCTAGCTACAACACACTAGGCTGAAAGTTTCTTGTGAGTCTGAAGCAGAGCCGATACTAGACTTCTGGGGGCCCTATGCAAAACGGTGTCGACCGGCGAGGGAGGGGGGGGGGGGAGGGTTCGAGTGGTTTTGATTGAAACGCATTTGTCTGTGTTTCACTCCGTCTTGAATCGCGCTCGCGGAAAGCGTTCGAGAAACAGTGTCTCTTCCGTGGCTCACTATGCTTTCAACTCGTTGTTTTAGTCTCGAGCAAGAGACTTTACGACATTCATGTTACATGAGTTGACTGATTTTTACATAGAATCGGTGACAGCACTGCATTACAATAAATTATCATTCATGTTTTCATAGCCGCTGGCCAAATTCTAAACCGAAACTAAAATGAAATCATCTTTGAGAGCAAGGGGTCCTCCTGGTGTTTCGGGGGCCCTACGCAGCTTGTGTATTCTGCGTATAGGGAGGATCGGCTCTGGTCTGAAGTAGGCATGGGCCGGTAGGAGATTCTCACGGTATGATAACCTTAGATAAAAATACCACGGTTTCACGGTATTGTCATTACAGGTCTAAAATACGTTATTTTTAAATGTCTGGGTAGAAAACAACTACTTTTTTCCCCACTGAACACAATATATTTTATTTTTAAGAAACATATAGAACATTTTGGAACCGTAAACATGTCAAGCTAAATAATTGAATTCATCTTAATTAAATTAAGTACAGTAACTTAAGTGAGCCTAAACCTGCAGCTCAACAATAATCAGAAAAATTCATTATTTTCTGTAAAAAAAAAAAATCCTTATAAATGAAAAACAAAATAAAATACAGTCACTTATAAGTGAGCCTAAACCGGCAGCTCAATAATCAAAAACACAATCAAATAATTTCTGTAAAAAATAACAAATAATTTAAAAAGCTGTCATTAAACCTGCAACTCAATGAGTCTTTGGAGACAAGCTCACGTCCTACACATTCATCTTTAAGTTTGGAGCGGTGAGGTACGTGGATGTGCACACATTAGGGATGTAACGATTGAATCTGACATTCATTGACGATGAATCATGATAAAATTCCCAATTCCCTATTACCATTTCATTTTTTTTTACTGTTTCAATTATCATTAAAACCGTATTCGATTACCGCGATTTGAACACCTCACAATAAAAAGATACCGTCCAGCATAAAGCACAGTTTTCAGTAAAAGTCTCACATGCGCACAGCAGCAGAGTAGTTTTAGATTTGAGTAAAAACAGGGTTTTAAAAGAGTGCCGAGGGAATTATACAAATTAATATATGAATTAATTAGTTATATGAAAGTACCTCTGAAGGTTCTGATTGACTTCAGAAACGATTGAATTGCATTTTGTTTTCATCTTCTCTCCATGTAATATAGGGCTGGGCAAAAAAAAAGATTTTTCGATTAATATATTTTTTAATGACGTCGATTCGATATCGATTCTCAAAAGCCACGAATCGATCTTTTCCGATATTTATTTCAGCACACATTTAAAACAAGATCTGATTAATGTTATTCTTATCATTAGTCTTCTCCACTAGATGTCACCCATATTTAACTTGCGCGATATTACAACAGAAAGCCTGTCATTCATTCAGTGCTTATCATGGCGGAAAAACTACAGATGAGAACGAAGAACAAAGCCATACGCGGGATTTGTAATGCTCAGGTGAAATGCTATAGTAATACTATAAATCTGTGGAAGCATTTGATATCACGCATAAGGCGCCATGATTTCAACGAATGAATGAATGGCGGATGGCTCGACGCACTGTTGTGTTTACTACACACATACTAAAGCGCGGACGATGGTTGCAGTGTTTTCATCTTCTGCCGTCTCACTATATGATGATATTAACACACTGCTCTGAGAGTCATTTCATTAGCATTTTACAGTTAAATTTAAGAAAACTACCATCATATCACATAATACACAGCAGCTGCAAGCTCCTCACGGCAACCCGTCAAAATAAAAGTTTAGTTTAGAAACTGTGTCAGAATATATTACTATTTAGCAGTCTTAAGACTCAATGTAACTACTACTAATACATATTAATAAATCTTTAATTAAAGGAAGAATCCCATTTGCTTTATTTTTTATTTTACCAGTAAACCTCTGTTGTGCAGCACTTTGTTTGCTAAAAAAATAAAAGGGTTTAATTTTAATTTGATTAGGATACATTAAATTAATGTTTTATGATTTATATAGCTCTGTGGGGTGTCTCTCCTCAACCACCACCAGTTACCATTGGAATGCGACGGCAACAGGACAACGGCGCCAGTTAAGAAAATTCAAGTGTATAGGGCATAGAGCCTATTATTGTTTAATAAAGGACCCTATACAAAAAAATAATAGGTTTAAAATACAGGGTGGGAATTTGGCCTTACACCCTACTCTTTACGTGGTTCTTTATTTATTTTTATTAATTCACCATTTGTAAACTGATGTTAGAAATATCAATATATTTTGTATTAAAACTATATTCACTGAATGTAATAAAAAAAATCGAGAATTGAATCGAAAGCTTTCAAATCGAAATCGAATCATCTGAATCGATACCCAGCCCTAATGTAATACCTAAAGAAGTGTTCTTAATCACAAAACTGCTTTGTCCAGGGAGTTCACAGAAAACAGCTGTAATCCAGCTTTTCCATTTAAAGCGCCCCCTCGTGTCAGAGAGTGGATTTACAGAGACTCATATTGACTGCGTGCGGTTTCTGTCTGGCCAAAAACAGACTGAATGTGCATGATCTGCTGTACATTTTGACCAGTTGAGAAAAAACAATCTTACGTGGATTCTACACATTTAAACAATTCAGATAAGTTATCTAGGATTATTTTTGGAGCAGATAAAATGCATATAATAATTTATTAATCAATTATCATTTTAACTTAACCCTTTTCTTTATTTAAAGGCTGAAATGTGAAGTGTACTTTTTATGAATCTTTTCAAAGCTTTATTTGAGCATTTACATTAGATATTTGAACATGCTATTGAACTGTTGTCAGTCAAGTTGTCATTTAAAATCCAAACATCAGTGGTAATGTTATCATTTTAGTGATTATGCAAACAAACTCATTTTATTTGTTGTTTGTTGATTTTTGAATATAAAACTTGGTGAAGTGATTTATGTGTCTGTACTTTTTGAACATCTCCAGCACATTTGAACAATACCGTGATAATATTAATAACCATGATAATTTTGGTCACTATAATCGTGATAAGAAATGTTCACACTGTTACATCCCTAGTGCACATACACATAAAGAGAGAGAGAGAGACCGCAGGTGTGTTACACACGCATGGTCTCTCTCCGTACAACACTCTAACAGTGGCAAAGTTTGTTCTTTAAATGTCATGATTTTGAACAGATGTAAACAATGGCAGCAGGAGGCTTAAATGTATAGACGTGATACTAGCTAAATGTAATTATTGTACTAAATCGCATAAATGTAGTACTTTAGTCTAGGGCTGCCACTAACGACTATTTTTATTTTTATTAATCTAACGACTAATTTAGCGATTAATCGACTAATCTAAACGATTAATTTCCCATGAAAAAAAAACAATTTTACTTAAGAATATTTTATTAAATCAAATGAAATCCAAATTTCGATGAAATCCTTTTTTAAATCAAAATTAATGTGCAACATTGAGTGCAAGAAGCAAGTGTCCATCTCATCGTCCAAATTACTGAAATCAGTTCAGTACCAGGAAGAAAATCCAGAATATAATGGAAACCAGAATTTGCTAAAGATAAAACTGTAAAACTCAATTAATTAGACAGGCTTTTTTTATTAATACAATTTAATTTAACCATTAAAACCATTATGATTTTGGAAATAAAACTGATTTCATAGGCCCTATAATTACAATATTTTATTTTGGTAATACAAATAGATGCAAGTTAACAATAGCTTTTAAAATGACTTAAAATACATATATAATAGCAATGATGCAATAATAATTAGTTCAAATAAAGTATCAAAAGCAATAAATCATATGGATTTATAGAACAAATCTGTTTAAATACATAAACAATAGAGCTAATGTTCATTACACAACAAAGGCCTGCAGGGGGCGCTGGCCTCCTTATAACTATTTCTACACATTACTGCGATATCTAATCATGTTTAATATTGACCAAGCACCATTTAATACAAATATCCACTTAATCTTTAATATTTGGCCATTTCTTTAGGACAGAAATGTTATAGCTGCTGTAATTAGATGAATATGTGGACATCAAAACGTGTAAACTCAGAGTGAGTGTTTGAGCTTTTATTTTGAAATTGCGATGTATCCTGTGTTTGTGTAGATTTATAAACAAATCTGATGAAATGGTGCACGTTTTGTTCCCAGATGAACGTTATAATAAACACAAACTTACAACAACATGCAGAGAAGGAGTTTGAGATGCTCCACATGTAAATGATAACAGTTTCTGTGGAGCTACTGTGAACGGAGCCGCTGTGTGATGCACGTACTTAACCTACACACATGTGAATAATTAAAGCACATATAATTATTTAATTAAATCATAGCATTTGTGAATTCACAATTATGCTTAATTGTGATTTTTAAATGAGTTTAATATATCATGCAGCCTTGGAAAACAGTCTAACAATATGTTGTATGGATTCTCACCTGTGAAATGCGCCACCTCCGGTATTTTGCCGATTAGTCGATGTGAGCAAAATTAAGTCGACGATTTTTTTAAATCGATTAGTCGCGACAAATCGCGACAGACCTACTTCAGTCAGCTATTCTGTGCTCTGTGAAGTAACGTGAGGGAGGAAACTAGTTGACGTTAGCTAGTTAATTAACCATGCTATCTGCCTCGGTAGCAAGCCAAATACAGTTTATTTCAACACTGAAACAAATGGCGGGTGGGTGAGTCTCTGTCTTGATCGGGGGTGAAAGAGGGAGAAATGAAGATGACAAATAGGTTATATACAACCTGGAAGTATTTATTTAGCGATCGGCGCTAAAACGTCATCTGTACGGAACATCGTTGTGTACGGAAAATTACTTTCCCAAACCGTGGTATACCTTGAAACCGGTTATCGTCCCATGCCTAGTCTGAATAACTTGATTACTTTGGTTCAGGCGTGTTTAAGGGCTGGGCGATAAAACAATAATTATCGCAATATAATTTTCCTTAATGAAATGATAACTTGAGTTAAATAAATGTTTATATGCCAAAAGCAGAACGAAACAGCGCTGCTCATTTGAACCGCACCACACGGACCATTTATCTCTAGAAACAGTGTACGCAAAAATACAGCCAGAAGGCTTTTCAATCTACAAATCACCATCATTTACCATGGATTTACTGTAGTAACACTAAATGCACTATGGTATTGTGGCAGAAATGTGGGATATTCATATCAAATTTCACTATATTAATGTAGACATGTATTAAATGTATTAAAGGGGTAATGGAATGTAATTACATATTTTTGGTGATTATGCTTTAGCATTTATACTAAATGCATTTAGACTACTTTTTTCATACAAATACCTAGAAACCATAAAGTTATATTTTACCATGGTATTGAGGTGTTATATGTGCGGTTTTATCTGGTTATCATGATTTAAATGTATGCTACTATGGAAGACAAACAGTTAATATTAATGAAACAGTCAGAATAATTTAATAATTCAACACATAAAATTAGGTTGCTACAATTTTTTACAGATGTTACTGTTTTTAATAATGAACATTTACATTTGCATCCTAACTAAAGCTACTAATCCTAATTCAAGCTACTGTCAAATGTGCATTGCTATTTTAAAAATTTATAAAAAATAATACAATTAATATTGCAGTCTGCACAGCAAACTATGCTGAAGAAGATACGCATCAAAGTCAGGCAACAGAAACCAGTTTCATGACTTGAAACAATATCACTCATTACAACATGCAGAAACTAAGGCTGTACTCACACCAGGCACGGTTGCCTTGAACCGAGCCCCAGCGCGATTATCCCCCTCCCCACTCCCCCGCTAACCTGCCCTCACACTAAACTTTCCCTACGGGATAATTATCTATTTCGACTGATAAGAAAAAATCCACTGCAATAATTGTTTTTGGCCATATCGCCCAGCCCCAGTTGGAGCTAAATTCTGCAGGACAGGTTTGGACACTGCTGTTATACAGCAGTGAAACCTGTCTGATCAAATCAATTAAAGATACAATCAGATCAGGGTAATAAAAAGATAGGCATGCAGGTGAAATAATAAAAACAAAGATATGGCTTCACTAGAACCTTACTAATATAAAACCTTGACTTATCAAGATGACAAAGCACAAAAAAGGTCCCCAAAAGGCCACTTTACAAAGAAATGCAGGACACCAACCAACCACAATACAATTAAACTGGAAATGCAAGGGATGTCCTCCATAACACTCTACTGTACATTAGAACAGCATTGCATTAAAAAGTATACAGGATTTACTTCAGAATCTATATATTAACAAATCTACGCAGAATTTCGATTGCCAAATTACAAAGTTTGTTTTTATTCCAAAAATAATGAGATTTCCACACAGATGTTATTATATACAACATGTAAACAGTTTGAAATATCTGCCATATTGTGATTCAATTTTTCCAAGATTCCAAAAGCAAACGACTTTTAATGGATGTTTGCAGTCACTGGTGTTATGCATGCATGTGATATGTGAGCTGATAAAAAAGCCAATAAACTTGAAATGATATGACGGGTAACGACAAAGACTCTAGTGTTGCTATGAATAAAAAATACAATTGCAATACGGTGGATATCGCAGTATAGCAGTATAAACAAATGGCCTCAATGTCTTGGACAAGTCTTCACAATGATGTTCCAAACATGTTTGAATTTTTCTCCTGATTGAAGTAAAAATCTGGAAGAACTAAAGATGCACATATTCCATGCAATTACAATGAACAGGCCACCTTTGATCATTCCAGTGGTGTCCTAAGTTTGAAGGCTTCAGTCTTCAGTCTTTAATTTCCAATCATACAGTTTTAGAACAATATCAAAATCTAGGCAAAAATGACTCTGAAAAGTTAAACTTTTCTGAAGAAAAGTCTATCATTTGTTCTGATTATGTAAATGAAGTGGCATTTTGAATGTTTTAGGTATGGATAGTGTCTAATATTCACCACTATATATACTTAAGTTCACACAGATGTCCTAGCTGAGTCTCCATGTAGATAATCACATAGACAATGTACTAACTTTAAACAACACTCCTGTCTTTATTTAAAACAATATATCTACACCACATGTTTTGCTAAAATATGTTCTTGTGCTTTCTTTCCTTAAGAAAAAGCAAACTGCTTTTTTATTTTGTCCTCTAAAGCAATGAAAACATACATGACATGCATTTTAAATGTTCAAATACTTTTTGGTGCAACTCGAGTTCTTTGCACAAGACAAATATTTGCACAAAACTTTCAGAGGAATTTCAACGTTATCTCAATCTATCAATGAATGATTAAGTGCATGTGTGCAGGTGTCATGCAAACACACAGGTATGCAACTTCTAGTTAAGACGCTAAACCAAACACGACCACCTCAGTTAAGCAGCTTACGGTAGAAATATTTCAGCAAAGTGAGCAGTGGGATTAGGAAAAGCTGACAGCTGCCACCACTCTCATTCAAGCCCTTCACAATTAATGCAACGAGACAGTGAGTTCAGAAAGGGAAACTCAGCATAGACTTGCACAAACTTTCTGTGTGTTTCCAGGCAGCGGTGAATTTAGTTTTGCTGTCACACAATGCCCTCAGTGTGTGCTTTTTCTGAATCAAATTACAGAGTAACAGGAAAGGGCGGGAAACCTCAAAATTACAGGCTTAATGTCCACTAACCTATGATGCAATACCTCAGCTTTCATCTTTTTGTTGGAGAAACAGCGCGTGTGCATATATTTTCAAGGAACTGGTTTCTTCAGAGAATACTGGTCTGGGGAGCACGGGTCAGAAAAGTGAGTATCGGGGTAAACTTGAAAAGTTAAACAAGTGGAAACAGGTTTGACCCAACCTACTGGCAATGAGCAGTGACCTCGTGAGTGAGTCAGAGTCTCCTTTGAGGCGTACAGGCATGTGGTGAGACGGCCATGTTCTGGGTGTCTGACATCTGTTGCACACGTTGTGCTTTACAGAAACCCACAGTAAAAGTTTACTTCAGGCTGGAGGATACAAAAACAAAGAAAAATAAATCAAAGCCTCTTAAGCAGAAGAATTAGTATTTTAGGGTGTTAAAACTCAAACGTGTGGCTTGTAAGAAGAACATCCTAATTTTATTTGATAAACTACTTAATCTGATTTTCTCACTTAGACAAACTCACAGAAATCATGGCACATTGAAGATACCAGCCCATAAACACAGAGAGACTGTGGAGCACAGCACCATCTGTTGGTCTGAGCTGTTTCTTGGATAGAGGACTGTCTCTGATTCAGTGCAATTATGTAACATGAAGTCTTCCTTGTGTTGCCAGTATGAAGAGGGTGTGACAGGGTGTCTCAGGGAATTCAGTTGTTTATGCAGTTCAACTAACGTATAATTAGGGAAGAGATAATCATGGTAATACGCAACACAGGATATTCTTAATTATATGACTATACAAAATGAAGGTGATACTGTGAGTGGTGCTGCTCATCGTCTTCTTAAAATCGTCATTTTAAAGTCATGCAATAATAATTGTTAGTTGATGTCAAGCAATGACAGCAGTGTCTTAAAATATGACGTGTATCCTTAATCTAAAAGTAGCTTTTTTTAAAAAATTTTTTTATTTGTAATTTGTCTATTATTATTCACACCATTTACTGTATGAGCTCATATCAATGGGAAGCTGCATAGAATATGTGTGCATTAAATATGTTTACATCACACCACAAGTGAACTGCAAAAAAACAGAATGCTAATCTCAAACATTTTGATAATTTTTAGAATGATCTCCAGGGGTGTAAAGGTACACAAACATGAGTGTTCAATGTGTACTGTACCTCAATTTGAGTTCACAGCTTAGTACAACAAGAGAAAAAAAAGCAGACTGAACTGAAACACCTGTACCATTTTTTTTAGTAGGAATATGCGTACTGTTACACCCCTAGTGGAAACATTTGATAAAAATCATTTTGATGCAGACTAATGAATCTTTCAGTCTGAGAAGAACCAATTAAAGTCAAAAGATTCATTAGATAATGCTTTCCTCTACACAACAGCAGTATCGTAATGACCGTGATGAGCTTC
The DNA here is from genome assembly GCA_027422405.1 of Ptychobarbus kaznakovi. Taxonomy (NCBI): domain Eukaryota; kingdom Metazoa; phylum Chordata; class Actinopteri; order Cypriniformes; family Cyprinidae; genus Ptychobarbus; species Ptychobarbus kaznakovi. The sequence continues at coordinate 20,297,883 of CM049809.1, forward strand.
ATTTGCCTGAGGACATGACAGACATCAAGTCTGACAGCAAACAAGTGACAGTTAGTGCAGTTTCCACCTCAACACACACACACACACACACACACACACACACACACACACACACACACACACACACACACACACACACACACACACACACACACACACACACACACACACACACACACACACACACACACACACACACACACACACACACACAACACACACACACACACACACACACACACACACACACACACACACACACACACACACACACACACACACACACACGGATGAAAACCGTCAGAGCCATAGTCTGTTCTCACTGACTCCGCACTGAGGAATGTACTTTAGGGCATATTCGGGAATCATAGAATACAAACTGGACAAGGCAGCCCAACATGTCTACGTATGTCAGTATCACACCCCATCAAACAAAGAAAGAAGCGTACGAATAAGAGTGCCATCTACAATGCACTGTAATGGAAGAAGTTGTGAAATTGTAAAAAGTCTCTATGTAAAGCAGAGATGTCCAAACCAGGGTGCGCACACCAAAGCTGGCCCATGATGACCTTCGCTTTGGCCCACCAAAAATAAAATAAATAAAAAACAAGGGCAAAAACATGCCATATATGTTTTTTTGCATTGAAATGTAAAAAACAGTATAATTGAATTTAATAAAAACTATTTTAAATTTACAAAAACAATTATTTATATGTGTTATTATTTAAAGATGTTAGAGATGTCATATACTTTAATATAATATCATATATAGGATATAATGCATCGTTTGGCTTTAGGCCCCTCGATCAAGTTTTGTTCCCTTTGTATTCAAAAGTTTAGGCACCTCTGATGTAGAGGGTCACTGAATATGACACATCCTTTAGAAATGCTTATGGTGCAAGACAGAAAACAAACATTGTATTTTTGTCACATACAGTGTAGAAGAGGAGTGTTCAGAGAAGATGCAATCTTGCTTTAGTTTATCCTTTAACAAAAAATATATATAAATATATTTTTAAATCACACCTGCTATTTTCCAATTCTGAAGCCCCATAAGATTAAAATAAATAAACAAATAAATGATAATCTATTGAGCAGTAAACTGGAGTCTATGGAAAAATTATTAGTTTAATTCTGGGCCTTAGACTTTTTTGCCTTTTAAATAAATTACCCAGTTCATTGATCTGACTCAAGCGAATCTTCACTCAAGAACTGCACATTGAACCCTCTCATGAGGGTTACTGTTACAGTGAGATCAAGATTATGAGGGAAGAACTTCCATTTTGGTTTGTTTCTAAAACAAATCCATCCTATTACTTCAGGAGAAACTGCATTTTTTTGGATGAACTTCCCCCAGGCATATACGACTGGACCGGTTACAGTACGCACAGTCCTCCTGACAAAGATTCATCAGATCAGCATTCACATGAGAACTTTCAGTCAACAACTTCAGCCACTATCTAACCAAAGAAGATAAGCACTAGAAGTGTCCCACGGCATTGTTTTCTTCATAAGCCAGTCTAAACGAACTCAACTGATATGACTTGTCTTAACTGGCATGACTAGCTCACTGGAACATCCGCTGGATTTGCACCGGACACACCCGGACTTTGATACTCCCAAAATACTGCTGTAGAAACCGTGATTTACATTCACTCGATGAAAACATAGTTTGGCTTATATTTTAAGTTTTATCCACGTATAATGGAATAATCAGAACTGTTTAGACTAGATGAAATACAGCTGACATCTTCATTCACCGCCTCTCATTCGAGAAAACGCAAGCACATATTTTAATTTTAACCAGAGAAACAGGATGTTTAGTTTATGATTCAGGATACTATAGAACTTATATTTATTTTATGAAACGAGTTTGCATTACTGTCTGAAAAAAAACGATTGGTTAAAACTGCGACAGTCGCACGTGTCTTGCACTTGTTTTTCATAAATCGACATGGTTTCGTAATGTAGCGGTTTAGTAGAAGTGTAACGTATAAAGCATGTGCGATACATAAGTGAAAGAATGTGCTTACGTCTCAGGCCAGCACACCAAACTCTTCCTCCGCCCTGTTTCCTTCCTAACCCGTTTCCTTCTAGTTTTATTCCACTCTTCTTCTGTCCGTCTGTTGAAAAGCAGTGTTTTATCTCACAGTCGGAAGAGTTTAAAGTGTTGTAGTCTCTGGTGAAGTGAAGATAAACGCCTGAGCGTAACATGCAGCACGAGACGCGCGCGCACAGCTGACTGGAGTGACGCAAACGCTCCTCCTGTTCAAGCAGAGGAAACATCAACGCGTGTCCATCCTATTACAGACCACATGCTCCCAGTCAGCCCTCCTGATGTTGAGAAGACTTGTAATAATACACACTACACAAGAACTTGCACTATAGATAGGATAAATGTCTTTAAATTAGAAGCTACAAGTACAAATTTGGTCAAAGATGTTATGTTTTACACAACATGTTTGCGGATAAGATTTAAAGAGGCATGTTGTTGGACACCCTTTGTTTCAATAGATTACAACTTGTGCTTTTACATCCACGTTGCTTTAATAAGATTCCGCTATAGCTTAATGCAGAATACACATGCACAATGCACGAGGTATACACCTGAGTCTGTAAAAAAAATCCGAGATTCAGAATCTAATCCTATTAAACCTGAAAATAAACCGTTTTTAGTGATTTCAAAAATAGTAGAGAAAAGTTATGATTTCAAATAAATATTTAAGAACCTGCACTTACAGGCCACTAAATGTTGGACTGATGAATGCAAAAGGAGCCCATCCTAAACACTAAGAATTATTTTCAAACTTGGTCATAATTTGCAATGAAAAAATTGGTACTAAATAAGAAAAGAAAGCAATATATATATATATATATATACCCAGACAGCAACTAGTGTTGGCCCAGATCCGGCCCACATCTGGCCAGTGTGAAATCCATGCGGGCCGGACCTGGCTTAACACTGCTCAACACTGGGTATATGTATATTGCCTTCACATGGTAATATATATATTCACTCACTGGTTCTCAGACGTTTGGACCTTATTGTACATCACGTCAATAAACATGTATAGGCTACTAATTATTTTATGTATTATAATAGCAATTATCTTCATTTTCACAAGTGCCTACTCCACTTTAAAGAGTGTTCTCAGGGGTTTAAACTGAACTAAAACCATTAAAAATCATTAACCATGAGAGATTAATCTAATTTTACACCCAAGAATTGTAGAAACATTTGTCACATTTTTGGGATGTTTTCAGACAGCAATCTTATGTAAGATTGACTCATCATATCACTAATCGATTAACGAAAACATTGATTAATCATAATCATCGTACTTGATTTATGGCTGAAATTAGTTTAAGCTGCGAGATGAACAGCTTCTAAATGGCAGAAAATGGTTTACTGCGCATCTTTAAAGAAATCATTCGACGAGAGTAAATTCTGTTTGGAAATTCAATTTACTGTCTTAAAGAAATCATTCGATCAGAAAATTCTGCCATTTACTGACTCTCATGTTGTTTCAAAACTGTTTGACTCTTTCTGCAGACAATATTTTAAATAATATTTCAAATGTTTTTGTCCATACAATGAAATTCAAACAGTTTAAAACACCACTGGACCCTATTAACTTCAACAGAAAAAGAGTGAGTAAATGTGACAGAATTTTATTTTTTAGCTGAACTATCACTTTAACAGCCCCTGAATGTAAAGTGTAGCTGTTCAGCAGTCAGTTAGCAAACCCAGCATTGTCCCTCAGATTCCCGCCTTTACATATTTCCTAGCTCTGGTCTTCTGGAGTGAAACAATGAACAACTACTCATTCTTCCGGTGCTCTTCCTGTCAGTGTGTAGGTCTGAGTCTGTGCCTTAAGTGATTTCCAGGAGCATTTAGACCTGTTTTACTAGATTTCACTTGTTTATGATTTTTTCCACATACATCCAGGGCTTAGTTTAAATTCACAGCACCTGATGAAATCTTTATGGGTTGGCCTCCTCCTCCCCTGAGACCAAAAAGTAAGCAACACTGTAGAGTAGTTAGTGAACCCCGTCACAGGGCTCAGGCAATCATGCTTGCGCTTCTGTATACAAAAATAGAACAGCTATTACATGCAATCAACCTAATTCCTGCCCATTCTTCTAACCTCTTATGAAAGAAATGAGGGCTGTCTGAGACGTGAATGAATGAGTCTCAAAAAATACAAATTAAAAGTATGCAGTAACTTTCCATTTATAGATTCTTTGGTGCCTGATCACACTAGAAGTTCAGCACGAACTGACCTGGAAACACTGAAAAATCATTCATAATTGATTAGTACTCGTAGTACATATCAAAGCACATGGAAATATCAGTGGGGTATTTTCACCACGTGATTTTTAACCAGCCTTTTGAAACAAGTCTAGCTTTCTAGACTTACCTTATAAAATAAATGTAACAGTTATATCCAATAAAGCATGAAAAATTGCCTTCACATGGCAATGCATCACACTATTACTTTGTGGCATCACAACTCACACAATGTGTATTTAATGCAAGACAGGGATAGTTCGCACAAAAATGAAAGTTCTGCCATTATTATCCATCCAAGCTGCTTTGGTGACTGATTTCCACTGTAAGGAAAATAAAATACAATAAAAACACTGAGACATGAGTCATACCATTTCCCAGAATATTTTAGCGTATTAAATCATTTTCATATTTAAAACTACAGAAAGTCAAACAGGTTTGGATACACACAGAATTTTCATTTGTGGGTGAACTATCCCTTTAACATGTATAGTTTGACTAGAAATAACTATACAATGCCGTTGTAACATGCGTGTGTGTGTAAAGCTGTGTACAAAAGCGTGTGTACAGAGGGGCAATAACAGACAGGATGCTGGAATAACATGCAGAGCAGCAGACAGTCTTGGAATTAGAGCAGCGTGTGCTGCATGTGGAAAATAGTCTAGACTACTTTCCATTACACAGAGAGTTCTGCTGACCCTAATGACCCTTCAGTCCTAAACATCTATCAAAGGCCGTAAAGGGAAGGTCAGGTGATGTATATGTCATTTTTCAATGTTAGAATATTTTACTTATCCCAGCATAACAGTGACAACTATAGGTGAGCCAATAGGTTTATTCCACTGAAAGATGTAAACACTGTGACGCCAGTAGAGCGCTACTCTCTCAGAAACACTGGCTCAACCAATGGTGTGGGTTTGAGGCGGGGCTAGCCGATTTATCTGGCCAATAGCATTTGGTGGAGTGTTCAGGAATGTGGAAATGTTGTGGCTCAGGGGGTATTCCAGAAAGCAGGTTATGCCACATACCTGGGTAAGTTTATTGATAAGTAAACAGATAAACTAAACTTTCGGTTCCAAAAACTGAGATAACTTTCATGGAATGTAAATAGTCATAGCAAGTTATTCTTTGAACATTCAGCGCACATGTTCCCTACTACAGAGGTTTCAATGCGAAGGGACAGGTTTTACACAAAATTATATATAGTCATTACTTTTTTTTATTTGTAAAGCAATATGATAACAAAGTAATTTTTATTTTAGTTTTTTTCACATATATAGTTTTTTTTCTCTATATAATGTATTTCTATAATAAAAAAGTGATCTCACCTTACAACAATCTTGGAAGCAAAATAAACTCATACAGCCTTATTATTTTTGCCAGTCAGTTTTTCTTAATTTACAAATTTAGTATCAAATAAACAATATAATTATTGTTCACAGTAATAAAAAAATTATTAAGGATTAAAACATGAGATGATTCCAAAACCTCCCATAGGTTAGCCAATATAGGTGATATGCACTAAAAATATAATTAGCCATTAAATAAAACAAAGTATGGTTTAATTCTTCTTAGCGTCTGTTTCCATGCTGATTCCTGTTGAGAATGTCTTTGTGTGTTCACCGTGAACATATACTCAGAGTCTACTGAACTTACTCCTGGACTTGTTATTGCAACCGATAACCAGAAGAAAGATTTGGGGTTTATATGACAGTGAGTTAACTCTTCTTTCTGGAATACCTGTCAGAAGCTCACTTCACGTTCAAATAATATTTAGGGCATGTTTACGATATAGGGCAGATTTGGTTTGGTTAAATTAAAATCTGGTGTGATTGCTCTGTTAGCGCAGTTCATTTGAATAAGTTTGAATGTTGACAACCGAACCTTGGTGCACACCAAACAAGCAGACTGAGACCTCATGAAAAGGCAGGTCTCGGTCCACTTCCAAACAAACTTTGGTGCGGTTCGACTGAAAAATACAAAAGCAATGCGGACCAAAGACATCTAAACAGTGTGACGGTGTGAATGCTAAGCAATTCAGGGCTAAATGCATCATTTACTTTTTGAACCAGACCAAAAGAACCAAGAAAACCCAAATATAAGTGTAAACACCCTTAGACAGCAGTGCCACTGTAAAAATGTAATACTTTTTACCTCTAGAGAACCTCAAACGAAGGTCCTTCAGCTATTGTATATCATCTTGTTTCAAATGCCTAACAAACTTTGTCTAATGATGAGCTTACTAGAAGAACCACTGGAAGCCTAGAGTTCCTGCAAGAACTTACAGTATGGGTCTTTTCTGAAAAGGTGCCTAGAGATTCTCCAAAAAAGTCTTAAAAAGCAGTTTGGCTTGACTTGGTTGAAAAGCATGTGTAGGACTTTCACCAACATGCTAAAACAGAAAGCATGACAAGGGTGTATGCATTGGGCTTGTCATCAGGCTATCTACCCTATCCCTACTCGTCCTTGCCCTCGTCCTTTCTCTAGTCTTCAGTCTTAGTCTTTAGTTTTGCTCGGCTCTTCTCCCTCCACTCCCTCTCCAGGACTGAATTCCACAGAGAGGATCTCCTCTCCCTCAACACGGGGAGTCATGCGGATGATCATGGTGCTGTCGGTAATCTCTGATACCATGTCTTCTTCATCTGGGATGTGAACCCGGGGAATGGGTGAACGGCGGTGCATGGGGGAGGGAGGGGGCATTGGAGCTGTGGAGGTCCTGCCAGAGACAGGAGTGGATGGCTGAGGGAGAGAGAGACAAACAGGACAGACAAAAGTAGTAAGGGGCCTGACTGGTCAAATGTCAACTGCACTATTTTAGACATGAAGAAATTTGCCTGCACAAGAACAGAGTGATATCATCAATTATCAAAAGCAAATCCATTATCTGTTTCAAGGTAGTCACATTTTAACTATTCATGTTAAAGTAATACTGTTTGTATGCACTATATAACATGGGCTGAACAGGGTGTGAGTTTGTTTTGCACACAGTTTTATAAGTTCCTGAAAGTTCTGATGTCACAACACAGTAATTCCCACACACATCTAAACTACAGTACATTTGCAGAAAGTACATAATTTGTGCTCAAAATGAGCCTAAAATATCTAATTAGAGATAAGGAATGATCCATTTCAAAATACACAAACTTAAAATGATAAACATTGAACAGTTTAAAATTACTGTGTACAGTATATTCACAGTTTGTGAAAGTGTACAAATTAAATACAATTTAAATTATTGAAAATATGTTAGTATATTTTTTGTTATTAATTTTCTCATTTATTTATTTTGTCTATTTGTAAAGTCACAACAGTTTCGTTCTGTTTGCTATTTGCAATGGTTTCCATTTACTAATTTCCGTAATGTGATTTTTGGTGAACTGTATTAAATCCATTCAGGGTCAGTTTGACCTGCAAACATCATAACAATTATTAATTATAACAATAGTATGTGAAACCCAAAACAATAATAAAAAAAATCTTACAAAATGTATTGTCCTCATTTTTAATTCACATATAATAGCAAACAAGATGAGTATATGATGTTTATTATAATGATGTTGTCAGACCTGTATCCCCATGTCTTGTGTCTCCCTTCCTCTTGTGCCCATATATGGTCCTTCCTGTCCTCGTTCTGTCATCATTAGTTAATTAGTCCCTGTCTGTGTTTGATTACTCCTCACCTGTTTCAGTTCTCCTCGTGTGATTCCTCAGTATTCTTAAGCCTTAGTTTTTCCGTGTCTGAGGTCCGATGTTGTTTATGTCATGTGTTTGTCTACCTCTGTATTCCATGTCGTGCTTCAATAAAGGGATATTGAATGCTCTCCTCGTCTCCTCGCTCCTTACCCCGACGGGAACGTGACAGAACATCGGACCCAAAATAGATGGATGAACGAGCCCTGTTCATTTCTCTGGCTCATGCTAATCCCGAGTCGTTGGATTTTGCCAAGGCATTTGTGCCACTCGCCCTCACCAGTTCACTGGAAGGTGAAGTCCTCAAGACTCTGTTCCGGCTCGGGATCTCTTTCCAGCAACCAGTAAAGCTCCCAGACACCTCCAACCTAAATTGGCAAAAGACATCTGGTGTCTGGAAAGTCTCCAATCTCGAGCCGGAATCCCGTCCAAGGTCACCCCCACGCTGGTCCTGTCCAGCTCTGCTTCGTCTCCGCTGGTACCATCCAGCTCTCCTTTCTTCTCCGCTGGTCACGTCCAGATCACCATCATCGCCGCTGGTTCCGTCCAGATCACCGTCATCACCGCTGGTTCCGTCCAGTTCAGCGCTTCCCAAGCACCCCGAGACTCAGTGCTTCCCGAACGCCCCCGAGACTCAGCGCTTCCCGAGCGCCCCCGAGAGTCAGCGTTACCTGAGCGCCCCCGAAAGTCCACTCCAGTGCCCGTTCCTAGACAGCGCCCTCCAGTGCCGGCTCCAAGACTGCGCCCCCAAGAGTCAGTGCTTCCCGAGCGCCCCCAAGAGTCAGTGCCTCACGAGCGCCCCCGAAAGTCCACTCCAGTGCCCGCTCCTAGACAGCGCCCTCAAGTGCCGGCTCCAAGACTGTGCCCTCCAGTGCCCAAGCGCCCCCAAGAGGCCGCGCTTCCCGAGCGCCCCCGAGAGCCCGCTCCATTCCAGGAGCTCACGAGTCCACTCCAGAGCCCGCTCCGTTCCAGGAGCTCACCGAGTCCACTCCAGAGCCCGCTCCGTTCCAGGAGCTCACCGAGTCCACTCCAGAGCCCGCTCCGTTCCAGGAGCTCACCGAGTCCACTCCAGAGCCCGCTCCGTTCCAGGAGCTCACCGAGTCCACTCCAGAGCCCGCTCCGTTCCAAGAGCACACAGAGTCCACTCCAGAGCGCCCTCCAGAGGTTGTGGACATCCCTAATAATTTTTTATGGGGGGGGGCTACCCGCCATGGCCCGCGTTTATGTCATGTGTTTGTCTACCCCTGTATTCCATGTCGTGCTTCAAAAAAGGGATATTGAATGCTCTCCTCGCTCCTTGCCCCGACGGGAACGTGACAGATGTTCTGACTACTGAACTAATTTAGTCACCTTCTACGGTCAGTTTTCTCTTTTCAAGCCAATTACAGTCAAAGCAAATGTTTAAAGAAAATGTTGCTAACCATAGTTAAAGGGATAGTTCATCCCAAAAATGAAAATGTGATGTTTATCTGCTTACCCCCAGGGTATCCAAGATGTAGGTGACTTTGTTTCTTCAGTAGAACACAAACAACGATTTTTAACTCAAACCGTTGCAGTCTGTCAGTCATATAATGGCAGTCAATGGGACCCACAGCTTTGGGAGTAAAAAAAAAACAGACCCAGATGAAACCAAATTAAACCCTACGGCTCGTGACGATACAATGAGGTCTTAAGACACGAAACAATTGGTCTGTGCAAGAAACTGAACAGTATTTATATCATTTTGTACCTCTGATCCACCGCAACTGTCCTGAGCGCATTCAAAACAGCCAGCGTGTGACACGTCAATGTGCTCTGGCATAGTAGACACATGCACGGAAGCGATCTAAACAATGAGTGACGTATGTGCACGGCACGTGCATGCGCTCAGAACAGTTGGACATTGCAGTGGATCAGAGGTAAAAAATTATATAAATACTGTTCAGTTTCTTTCTTGCACAGACCGATTGTTTGTTAATTTGGTTTTGTCTGTGTATGATTTTTTTTCTCTCAAAGCCATGGGTCCCATTGACTGCCATTATATGACTGACAGACTGCAACGGTTTGAGTTAAAAATCTTAGTTTGTGTTCCACAGAAGAAACGAAGCCATCTACATCTTGGATACCCTGGGGGTGAGCAGGATAAACATCACATTTTCAAACAATCAAATGGCACATGCACCAAATGCATAAATGTAAAATATGGTTAGATGCATCACTTCAAGTTTGCTGTAAATGCTGTTTGGTCTCAAGACATTGTTTTATAACGTTTATTTATTACAGTGCATCTTAAGGCACCGATTCTTAAGGTTAATGGCAAGATTTTCAGTTATCTGTTTTTTAGCCAGAGTTTTTGTCTGTCTTCAAAATATTTTTTGTCCTAAAGCATCATAAGGGGATATAAATACCTCTAGAGTTGCTCCCTTATATGCCTCCTTCAGCTTGGCAAAAATCTCTCCTGTGCCAACCTCCAGGGCAGCCTTGAATAATTTGGGCGTCTCTGGCCGCTGCGGGATGACCTCACCCGTGTCTTTAGCCTGGCCCTTCTCATCTGCAGGCTTCTTATCTTTGGTCAACATTGACCTATGGAAGAAGACAAACTCATTAGCATGACAGGAAGTTGAGTTGTAAGCTAGCATGTGCATCACTGAGACTCTAACAGGAAGCGGACCTCAGTAGGGTTTGAGGTGACACGATCTCAAGCACTTACATAACATCATTCACCACACACACACACACACACACACACACACACACACACACACACACACACACACACACACACACACACACACACACACACACACACACACACACACACACACACACACACACACACACACACACACACACACACACACACACACACAGTTCCCAGGTCTCCCAAGTTCTTCCTTGCATTAAAGAGAAAGTAGGGGAAAAGCAGGATGTAGAGGGAAAGACAGAGAAAGCGATGTTTAGCAAACATGGCTAATTTATAGAGATCTGTGAGTGTGATACAGAGCTGTAATTGGCTCAGGCCACTGCGCTGGATGAAGTGTGTGTGTGTGTGTGTGTGTGTGTGTGTGTGTGTGTGTGTGTGAGAGGATTGCTGGGCTCTTGGTTGAGGTTCGAGCTCCGATCCCTCTCACTTGGCCTTCTTTCGCAGCAGCTTCTGGGACTCGGGGTAGTGCACTAAGATCTCTGCCAGGTCCTTCTTATCCAGGATGAAGAGGTTAGCAAAACCGTGGGCCTTTACATTAGCCGTTCGTCGGTTCCCACCACCACCCGCCAGCAAACTAATGGAGAGAACACACACACACACACAAAAAAAAACAGTCAGTTTGGCTTTTCACACATAAAGCATGATTTATCTTTCTCACATGAGCAATTGTTCCATACTGTGTTGCAGAGAATCTATCCCATGTGTTTAAAAGAACAAAATCGTCACTTCCTGAAAAACTGGTGGAAGTTTCAATAATAAAAATGAAAGTTGCTGCAACTGGGAAAGCCTGTGGCTGTAATTTCCTACCTAATAAATTAATTCTGCCAAACAAAACGCAATAACAAATGCTGTCATGTTATCTTGCGCTCAGATGCCTGATGTTTGAGAACGCAATCCTATGAGAGGTGATTTTACCAAATCATTTTGATAATAGACTTTGGCTCAGGCATTTCAAAATGATTAAAATAACATTTGAGATGGTGTGCTGGTTAGTTCTGTTATCCAATCACATGATCTATTGAGGAAAAAAAGTCACATGAGTTTTTTGTTGGACATTGAGGAATTTATTTGGTAAATGTGTTTCCACCTTCTTATCAGATACAAAATAATCAACTGAGCACATACACTTTATTAGGTACACCTGTTCAATTGTGTGGTAACACAAATTGCTAATCAGCCAATCACATGGCAGCAACTCAATGCATTTAGGCATCTAGATGTGGTGAAGACGACTTGCTGAAGTTCAAACCGAGCATCAGAATGGGGAAGAAAGGGGATTTAATTGGCTTTGAACGTGGAATGGTTGTTGGTGCCAGATGGGCTGGTCTGAGTATTTCAGAAACTGCTGATCTACTGGGATTTTCACGCACAACCATCTCTAGGGTTTACAGAGAATGCTCCGGAAAATAGAAAATATCCAGTGAGCGGCAGTTGTGTGGACGAAAATGTCTTGTTGATGTCAGAGGTCAGAGGAGAATGGGCAGACTGGCTATAGATGATAGAAAGGAAACAGTAACTCAAATATTCACTCGTTACAACCAAGGTATGCAGAATATCATCTCTGAACGCACAACACGTCGAACCCTGAAGCAGATGGGCTACAGCAGCAGAAGACCACACCGGGTGCTGCTCCTGTCAGCTAAGAAAAGGCAACGGAGGCTACAATTCACACAGGCTCACCACAATTGGACAATAGAAGATTGTAAAAACATTGCCTGGTCTGATGAGTCTCGATTTCTGCTGCAACATTCAGATGGTAGGGTCAGAATTTGGCGTGAAGAACATGAGAGCATGGATCCATCCTGTCTTGTCTCAACGGTTCAGGCTGCTGGTGGTGTAATGGTGTGGGGGATATTTTCTTGGCACACTTTGGGCCCTTTAGTACCAATTGAGCATTGTTTAAACACCACAGCCTACCTGAGTATTGTTGGTGACCATGGCCATCCCTTTATGACTACAGTGTATCATCTTCTGATGGCTACTTCCTGCTGTATAATGCACCATGTCACAAAGCTCAAATCATCTCAGACTGGTTTCTTGAACATGACAATGAGTTCACTTTACTCAAATGGCCTCCACAGTCACCAGATCTCAATCCAACAGAGCACCTTTGGGATGTGGTGGAACGGGAGATTCGCATCATGGATGTGCAGACGACAAATCTGCAGCAACTGCGTGATGCTGTCGTGTCAATATGGACCAAAATCTCTGAGGAATGCACACACTTGATTGGCTCTATGTCTCTCTCTCCTCTCCACCTGTAGCTGGTGTGTGGTGAGAGCATACACTTGATTGGCTCTATGACTCTCTCTCCTCTCCACCTGTAGCTGGTGTGTGTTGAGAGCATACACTTGATTGTCTCTATGACTCTCTCTCTCTCTCCACCTGTAGCTGGTGTGTGGTGAGCGCATACACTTGATTGGCTCTATGACTCTCTCTCCTCTCCACCTGTAGCTGGTGTGTGTTGAGCGCATACACTTGATTGGCTCTATGACTCTCTCTCCTCTCCACCTGTAGCTGGTGTGTGGTGAGCGCATACACTTGATTGGCTCTATGACTCTCTCTCCTCTCCACCTGTAGCTGGTGTGTGGTGAGCGCATACACTTGATTGGCTCTATGACTCTCTCTCCTCTCCACCTGTAGCTGGTGTGTGGTGAGCGCATACACTTGATTGGCTCTATGACTCTCTCTCCTCTCCACCTGTAGCTGGTGTGTGGTGAGCGCATACACTTGATTGTCTCTATGACTCTCTCTCCTCTCCACCTGTAGCTGGTGTGTGGTGAGCGCATACACTTGATTGGCTCTATGACTCTCTCTCCTCTCCACCTGTAGCTGGTGTGTGGTGAGCGCACTGGCGCCGTTGTTCTGTGGCAGCCGTCGCATCATCCAGGTGGATGCTGCACACTGGTGGTGGTTGAGGAGAGACCCCCCCCCCCACATGATTGTAAAGCGCTTTGGGTGTACAGCTATACACAATAAAGCACTATATAAATGCATCATTCATTCATTCACTCATATTAAAATATGATATGTTTAAGCAATATCACAAGAGCAAGATAACTGTTTTGAAAAAAAATATATTGCTTTTATAAAAATATTAAGTAAATTATTTTTAACATTATTCTCAAAATTATTTATGCATTTGTAATTGTACCAATTCAGATGCAGCTTCTGTGCCCCAACTGCAATGCAAAGATGAATTTTATTGTTAGAGATTTAATTAGATTGGTAACAGCTCTGTAAGTGTCTTATTATTGTATTTAATGATTAAAAATAAGGCATTTCTCAGGCAGTAAATGTGGATCCTTTAGATGAATTTCAGCAGTGCTGGTCTGGTCTTGGTCTTGTCTTGGTCTCAACACACAATTGTCTTGGTCTCGACTTGATCTTGGATTAGGTGGTCTTGACTACAACACTAGTTACCAATATTCTTCAAAATATATCTTACGTCCCGAAAATGAAAGAAATTTACAGCACACAGGTCTATACAGTTATATAGGAACAAAATGAGGATGAGTACATGTTTACAAAAATTACAGTTTTAGGTCAAGTTGAGCGCATTGCATTGTGGGATGCAGTTTATTTAGTCAAATGTAGTAGGTAATGCTATATAGAAAATACTGCATACTACAAAAATAATATATTAAAGTAGTACTTTTCCTATGAGATCACATACGATTTTATTTAGCCGTCATAATCTATTTTAAGCTGACCTGATTAGTACATGATGTATGAAAGTTGCATCTTCAATAATTATCACTCACCTGATTTCCCCAAACACAGATCCAGCTCTCAGAGTCACAAACACCGTTGTCCCATCAGGCCCTCCAACCACCTGCACCTCTCCAGCTTTGATGATGTACATCTCTCGGCCGATCTCACCCTGACCGGCAGAGCCGAGCGGGACAAGAGTCAGTTCAAAACGCTAACAGATAAAAGGCTCTTTCATGGTGGCTGTTTGATGTGACCTTTACTGAGACAACCTTCAAATATACTGAACATATACTGAGATGATCTACTGGAGGTTTTACAATATTGTTGCAATACAATAGCAAAGCATCTACTGTAAATCACAAAAATAGTAAATTACATATTGCTCACTTTTTCACAAACAAAGTCTCCTGGAAGGTACACCACAGATTTCAGCCTCTTGAGCATGTCAAATATCATCTGTCTGTCACATCCCTGGAACGAACAAGAGACACAGACTTCTCAATGGCTTTCACAAGCCCTTACAGTATCATCATGTGACATTTTAAACCGATGAAACAGGACATGCAACGAGAAACTAAATGAGCTAATCCATTGGGAACTGACTGGATGGTGAAAAGTGATCTCTCTATATGACTAAACAATAACAGGGCTTTGCCATATCAGGAAAGTTGTTTCAGAGGCAAGCAAGTTATTAGATTTTGATGAAAAATTACAGATAACTTTTTCTTTTTACAATGGAAGAACGCAGATTGTACATTTTACTCAATCATATTATTTGTGATCAAGTACTCGATAAGGATTTTTGATGTTGACATAATTAATCTGTAATTACCATCAGGCTTTGCTTGGTAAAAATGAAGTATTATTTATTAGTAGACTTGATAAATGTTTAATTTTTACTTATGTTGTGATTTAGAACTGTTTCAATTAAACTGTGTTACCAGTTACCTGAACATATTATGTTACTGATTCATGCTGAATTAATGAATTAAATCATGATCCATGTACAATAAATCGTGGAATCACACATTTTTTCAGCGTATGGCCTTTTCCTTTGAACGAAGCATTTTTTTAATTGATTGATTTATTAATTTATTTAATCACAATATAAGGTTTGAACCAAACCATAAGCATAATTTTAGTAAAACTAATACGTTTGGCTGTAACAAATTAGAGTATTTTCTTAAGATGGTACAAAGTATAAACAATCATAAGGATCAATGCATTTATCAAAAGACTAACAATATGATTTATCAATGCAACACATAATTTGTATTCTATATTATTTAAAAACTTTATTATTATTATTATTATTATTTTATTATTATTATTTTGTTGTAGTTGTCCCAATTGAGATTTGAAGTTTTTTCAAGCTATTTTGGTTGCATATGTGAGTTAATGACAATGTAACTGGTTGTGTAAAATAGTCACATACTGTAATATTGTATACTGATCTAAGGCTCCTAAACATTATCAAATCATAATTCTATCACAGCATGTTTTAAGGTATCAACAGATATTGTATCACTGGCTAAGAGAATCAGCGTCAGATCATATTGTGATGAAAGTCTATTGTGATTTACACCCATAGAATAAGTGTCAGAATGTAGATCTGGTACAGTTGTATTTGGTTCAAGCTGGTCATATTTGGTCATTAGCTGGTCCTAAAATGTTTAATCAGCTGAACAACCAGTCAGTGGAACATGCTTCAACCTTGCAGATCATCTTGGTCAGGAATAAGACCACTTTAGACCAGCAACTAACCAGCCTTAAACCGGAGAGGTCTGCTTTATCGGTATTTTAACTTTGTCATTCTGTGTGTGTTCATGAACGAAAGAAAAGAGTGAAATAATAGACACTCACCTGAAAGAGCGCCACTTTACTGACAATGCTGTAGTTGACATCTGCAGCGATGTCCAGACGCATCTTATCTGGCAGCTGTATGAGTAACTCCTGTTCATCTGAAGACAAACGGATCATGAAACACAGCCAAAACACACATATCATTTGCAAACATCTAGGCCAGTGGAATTTAGCTTACCCAGCATGCCTTGCGACTTCCAGGTGTAGTCGTACCAGGTCTTCACGCGGTTCTGGACATCGCGGGGGATCCTGTAGGAGCTCATGTATTCGACGGTGCTGTCCACACTGTGTCTGTAATAGGCCTCACCTGCAGTAGCAGCTCCAACTACATCTCTCATCTATGAGCACACACACACACACACACACACGCACACACACACACACACACACACACACACACACACACACACACACACACACACACACACACACACACACACACACATATACACAAATATTATTTATATTTTCATTTTATAATATTTTTTATATTTTATCACATTCTATTCCTACAAGTTAATTAACAAAAATCTGGAAATTTTATTTAATTTTTATTTATTAGAAATAGAAAATCGTATTTGTGATAAGTGATTTTTATTTCATTAGTGCTTCTAATTAGATACAGTGTGATATTAGTATAATGTTATACTTTTTGTTGATATTTTGAATTATTTTATTTATTATTTTTTCTGTTTTTATTTTAAATGCAACTATTTTTATACTATTTTAATAGAATTTTTCATTTTATGTCTATTATTGACATTTTTATTATAATTTTTTAAATTATTTTATTTTTATTATTTGTATTTCAGAGTTAGTTTTGGTTATTTTATTATATCAAGTTAAACTAAATGTTGAAAATGTTACATTGTTGAAATAAAATAAGATAAAGTTGATTTTATTTTAAGGTACAACATTTTTGTAATGGTTTTAGTTTATATTAGTTTTAGTTATTATTATTATAAGTTTCGTTTTAACGGTTTTTAGTTTTAACTATAATAACTCTGATTAGATAATACCCTAAATATAAAAATAATCTGCTAAATAAGTACAATAAAACATAGATGTTCATTATTTTTACACCATTCCCCCAAATCTCATTACTGTACTACCAGAAAAGACACATTTTTAAAGTATTTATACTTAAAAATGTATACTTCAAAAATTATTTATACTTATTATTTAGATTTTATTATTTGAAATTATTTATACAAAAAGTATTTATAATTAAAAAATGTATAATTTTTTCATAATATAGTAATAAGGTCTTATTTTTCAATTTGGGGGAATCATGATGAAAATAATGATGCTTTGTAGTCCTAAATAAGTCTTATTTTCTTTATGCAAAATATATTTTCCTAGTTCTTTCTTTTGAAAATATGGCCTTATAGCTTGACATTTATTTTACAATAAATGAGATTCGCCCAGAATTTCTTTCTCGTATGACTCCCACCTGACCAATCATGATGGAGAAAGCAAAGACTCCCACGAAGTAGTTGACGAGTTGGAAGACGATTTCAAAGACAGTGGTGGGATCAGGCAAACCTCCGATGGTGATCAGAGTCTTCACAGCAAAGTAGTAGCAGCGAATATAACTGTGTGCCACAAACACAGACTCATATTACATCATCTCCACTGTGCACAATATACAGTACCACTGAGAAATAGGCTGAGATTGATAAGTTCACCTGTTTCCTTTGCCATTATAGACCCATTTGGTAGAACCCAGTCCTTCATAGTCAGAACCCAAATAGAAAATACAGGCATTGCAGTGCAGAGAGTACAGCAGGTACGCACTCGTCCGGATCACCCTGCAATCCATGGCAATGAGTGGCAATGAAACTGTCCCTTTAAGAGGAATCCGCTTTGTGTTATACTGCTCTCTAGTGGTGGCATCTGGTCTTACCTGTAAATGTAGGCTTTGCTCATCACAGCTTCCAGACGATCATTAAACTCAAAGAATGCATTGTACTGCAAAAGAGACACAGAATACGTGTGAGTTTTAAGAATATGTGTGTGAAAGTGGGACGAGAACAGGGTCGGTGTGTGTGTGTGTGCTTTACCTTTAGAAGGCGAGGGAACCTCAAGAGCGATTTGACGCCTGTGAAGACGTACAGTATTTCCAGTGGAAAGAGACTGACCACATCCATCTGAAACACCCAACACCAATGGAAGTTTCACTATCTGACTGAAGTGTTTTGTTCAGTGTCAATGCATAGATTTAGTAGAAAATAATTTGACCTTGAATCGCTCTGTTTGCCTGTAGTTGTCTTTCATATCTTTTTTGTCACACTGAGACAGACAAAACATAAAAAATAGACATCAACAAAATAAAACAAAACAGATCCAGATGCTTACAAATGTATGAATGGCATTGCATTATATTGCAACAAAACATTCATTTAAAAGAATGACTGTATGGAAGCCTGTTTAATACAAATTCTGACCTGTTCTCTTGCAGTTCTTAATATTGTATGTCACAATTTGAAAAAAAAGTCAAATTGCAATATATAAAAGCAGAATTGCGAGATACAAACTTTTCCCACACAATTCTGAGTTTATATCTCATAATTTTGACTCAAATTTCCCATAGAAATCTGCGTTTACTTCTCGTAAGCAACATTTTTATTTTATTTTCAGAATTTTGAGTTTACATCTTTCAGTTCTGTTTTTTTTTTTTTTTTTCTGCCAAGGAAAAATAAAAAAAGAATAAAAAGGTTGCGACTTTTAATCTCAATTCTGTGCAACTGTGAGTTTATCTTTTCTTTTTATAATTGCAATTTTATATCTCGCAGCTCTGAATTTCTATCTCAAAATTTTGAGTTTATATCTCCCAACTGACTTTTTCTATGAATTGTGAGACATGAACTCAGAATTGCGAAAAAAAAGTCTGAATTGTAAGAAAAATAAATAAAATCACAATGACTTTTTTTTATTCTGTGGTTGAAACAGGCTTCCACAATAGGCAAAACATTCACAAACAGAAAATTGTGATGCTTGAAACACTAAAGTAGTAGATATAGACTACTGTTCAAAGCTACAACAAATACGCTGTAGGTGCTCTTGCTCACCACAATGTCCCCTCCTCTCACAAACTGCAGTCTGGGCTGCATAACTAAGATGTCGAGAATATAAATGCCATCACAGAGGTAATCCATCAGCAGCCACCAGTGAACGTTCTCAGGCGTCTGATACGGGAAAGTGCAGCGCACGGGGATCAGCCAAACATTCCAGTTCCACGCGAGCGTCACAAAGAACAGCCACACCACGTAGATCAAGTCTGTGAAGAATCAGAAAGAATCAGTAGGCCTACAGTATACAGCATGCACGACATTATACAGCACATTTTAATCTTTTTTTTGTGTAATTTTAAGTGCACTGAACTAAAAAAGAGCTGCTTTGAGAGTCACTTCACCAGCATTTCAACATTACATTTGATAAAAAAAACTATTGTCAGATACACATCTAAACTCAAAGGTCTTCATGACATCTTGTCAAAATAAAATGTTGGGTTAACTTGAAGAAATATATTCTATTGTACAGTAGAATTTACTTCTCGAAGTAATAATAATAATAACATTCTGAAAGCATTAAAGAGGAATACATTTTTCATCTGTTACTTTTAATTTTTACAGTAAACCTCTATTTGCACCACTTTGTTGGCCAAAAAGAACAGGAATTATTACATTTTAATTAAATTAAATATTAAATTGACTGATTAAATTAATGTTCCCTATCGTAAGGGAACTCTACGCTGCGTCCTCTAGAGGGCGCTAGGGGAACGCCGGTCTCTGAAGCATGAATGAAAACACACAATGCACTTGACATTGGCAGGCGGAAGCCCATGACGTAAGCTGATGAGCGACTGCGGGTATAAAAGGAGCACCTGTGAGATACGTCATCCTCTTTTTTGTCTTCAGGGGACTTTGTTTCTGAAGTGTGAGTATTATGAAACGCTTTAGGAGGTATGCCGATCCGTGTCAGCGTTTCTGACACCAGATGACACACACGACTTATGCATTGGGCAAAGAGCACGCGCGCTCTGTTCTTGAGGAAATGGAGTGCGTTCATTGTGAGCTTTTTTCTTTGGGAAAGCTCTGCTCTCGTTTGTCCCTTTTCTCGAGATTTGGGGCAATCATTTGCCCCCCGCGGCTCGGGTCCAGCCATTGCTGAGTCAGCGAGGAGACTGAGATCGCGGCGATCGCAGATGGAGCTTGCTGACGAGTCTGAGAGAGGAATTTTTCATCTCGCGCTCGTCAGCGGCTGACGAGAGTAAACTGCTGGAGAAAAATGTATTGTCTCTTACATCTTCTGATCCAGCAGGAAGTGCTTTGCTGGCTCATGGGCAGGAGTGGGCTGATGAAGGTGGAGAGGATATTTCTGAGCCTTCTCAGCCTGTCTGCCCCGCGTATGTAGAGCTGCTGGAGGTTATGGAACATGCTACTGCTAGGTTAGACCTACAGTGGAGGCACGAAAAAGGGGGAGTGGCTCGCGGTAGACTTGATGAGCGATTTCTCTCTGGACATAACCTCCCAGCTCCCGTGAGCCTCCCATTCCTTCCAGATCTTCATAGTGAGATCATGTAGGCATGGGATAAACCATATTCAGCCCGCATCCATTGGTATAAGCATGCTAATTATGCTGACATCGAAGGGAGGCGCGAGCATGGATATGCGTCGATGCCCCCTAGGGGCGCTTGCGAGCTATCTAAAAAAAAAAAAAAAGTGTATTTTTTAATCTGAATCAAGTGTTGTTAGGCTTCCTCTCATTTTAGAGAGTCATTCTGCTGAAGCCTCCACTCTCCAGAGCTCTGCTTAGGCAGCACTACTAGTATGTAGGCTCTATTGTGAGCCTCGCTAGCTGTCTGCAGCACTGAGTACAGTCAGGTCTCCTCTCGTTTTAGAGAGTCATTATGCTGAGACCCCCTCTCTTAAGAGCTTCTCAGGATCGAGTGTTGCTAGGCTTCCTCTCATTTAAGAGAGTCATTTTGCTGAAGTCTCCGCTCTCCAGAGCTCCGCTGAGGCAGCACTATTAGTATGTAGGCTCTATTGTGAGCCTCACTAGTTGTCTCTAGCGCTGACTGTAGTCAGGTCTCCTCTCGCTTTAGAGAGTTGTGATGCTGAGACCTCCACTCTTAAGAGATCCCCTACCTGGATCGAGTGTTGCTAGGTTTCCTCTCGTTTAAGAGAGTCATTCTGCAGAAGCCTCCGCTCTCCAGAGCTCCGCTTAGACAGCACTATTAGTATGTAGGCTCTATTGTGAGCCTCACTAGCTGTCTCTAGCGCTGACTGTAGTCAGGTCTCCTCTTGCTTTAGAGAGTTGTGATGCTGAGACCTCCACTCTTAAGAGCTTCTCAACTTGGGCTGAGTGTTGTTAGGCTTCTTCTCGTTTAAGAGAGTCTTTCTACTGAAACCTCCACACTCCAGAGCTCTGCTTAGGCAGCACCATTAGAATGTAGTCTCTATTGTGAGCCTCGCTAGCTGTCTTTAGCGCTGAGTGTAGTCAGGTCTCCTCTCGCTTTAGAGAGTCGTTATGCTGAGACCTCCACTCATTAAGAGCCCACCCCCCAACTAGGGTTGAGTGTTGTTAGGCTTCCTCTCGTTTAGAAAGTCGTCCTGCTGAAGCCTCCACTCTTCAGAACTCTGTCTCTGGCAGTAATAAGACTATGTAGGCCTTTTTTGAGCCTCACTAAACTGCCTCTGGCGTTGAGTGTAGCCAGGTCTCCTCTCGCTATAGAGAGTCGTTATGCTGAGACCTCCACTCTTAAGAGTTCCCCTACCTGGATTGAATGTTAGGCTTCCTCTCGTTTAAGCGAGTCATTCTACTGAAGCCTCTGCTCTCCAGAGCTCCGCTTAGTCAGCACCATTAGTATGTAGTCTCTATCGTGAGCCTCGCTAGCTGTCTTTGGCGCTGAGTGTAGTCAGGTCTCCTCTCACTTTAGAGAGTCCTTATGCTGGGACCGTCACTCTTAAGAGCTTCTCAACTTGGGCTGAGTGTTACTAAGCCTCCTCTCGTTTAAGAGGGTCATTCTGCTGAGGCCTCCGCTCTCCAGAACTCCGCCTAGGCAGCACTACTAGTATGTAGGCTTTATTGTGAGCCTCGCTAGCTGTCTCTAGTGCTGAGTGTTGTCAGGTCTCCTCTCGTTTTAGAGTCGTTAGTCTGAGACCTCCACTCTTAAGAGCTTCTCAACTTGGGTTGAGTGTTATTAGGCTTCCTCTCGTTTAGAGAGTCATCCTGCTGAAGCCTCCTCTCTTCAGAACTCCGTCTTTGGTAGTAATATGAGTGTAGGCTAATTTGAGCCTCACTAACTGCCTCTGGCATTGAGTGTAGCTAGGTCTCCTCTCGCTTTAGAGAGTCGTTATCCTCAGACCTCCACTCTTAATAGTTCCGCTACCAGGATTGAGTGTTGATAGGCTTCCTCTCGTCATGAGAGTTACTCTGCTGAAGCCTCCTCTCTCCAGCAGTAATAAGAGTTAATCCTCTCTAATTACCTCTGGCGGTCTCCTCTCGTTTAGAGAGTTGTTAGGCTGAGACATCCACTATCAACTAGGATAGAGTGTTAGGCTTCCTCTCATTTAAGAGAGTCATTCTGCCGAAGCCTCCGCTCTCCAGAACTCCGCTTAGGATATTTATGTGTGGGTTCTATCTCTTGAACCTCACTAACTATCTTTTAGCGTGGAGTGTAGCCAGGTCTCCTCTCATTCTAGAGAGTCAGTTGGCCAAGACCTCCACTCTTAGAGTTCCTTACGTTGGTGGGTAAGCTAGTCTATGACGTTGACGGGCTATGAGCTGGTCTTTAGAAGGCTTTGGCTGTGGTCACAGCGATCTGCTGGGGCAGGGATGGTGTTCCTTTGAGTCCTTGACTTAAGGAATCCAGTTATTTGGGCACTCATCCCTCATGAGTTGGTATGTCGTTCCCCTAGCGCCCTCTAGAGGATGCAGCCTAGAGTTCCCTTTCGATAGGGAACGTCTCAGGTTACGCATGTGACCATGGTTCCCTGAGAATAGGGAACGAGACGCTGCGTCTCGGGTCCATGCTTCGGGCATTCTTGTCTCTCCTCAGACAAAAAGAGGATGACGTATCTCACAGGTGCTCCTTTTATACCCGCAGTCGGTCATCAGCTTACGTCATGAGCTTCCGCCTGCCAATGTCAAGTGCATTGTGTGTTTTCATTCATGCTTCAGAGACCGGTCACGCTGAAGGCGTTCCCCTAGCGCCCTCTAGAGGACGCAGCGTCTCGTTCCCTATTCTCAGGGAACCATGGTTACATGCGTAACCTGAGACATTTTATGCTTTTGTTTGATCATCAACATTTTTTTATTAAATCATAAATCCAGAAAAATTAAAACACAGAATTTCTAAACACACACTCATGGCCTGTTTTTTTGTTTCTTGGTTTCAATAGACGGTCTTTTGGACGAGGAAACATGTTCAAAACAAAACAAAAAATATTTTATTTAAAAAAGATAACTTCTCATTATAGGACACTTAAGGTAGTTTGTTTGTATATTTGTACAATAATGCCCCATTGTGATCCATAGAGCTCATCTACTCTTGCTGGTTGTAGATCTCACCTGTGTAGGGATCAATGCTGGATGGGAAACGGTAGTCCAGGATGACTCTCAGCCATGCCGGAATCTGGGGCACTTTGAACTGAGGAACTGGGAACTTATATCCCATAAACTCGTAGATTTGAACCTCCTCTTCAGTCTCCTCTTCAGCGTCTATCGTTTCCTCTGGAGGAGGTGGTGGAGGTGGAGCTTCACTGGGCTTTTTGGCTGGAGCTAGGGTTGAAATATCAAAGGTGAAGAATCGATCTATCCTTGACCTGACATCACGGAACTAATACAGTAAAATAAACCACAAATAAAAGTCTGCTCACATGCTGAAGGGCTTTCATCATCAGACTCGTCTGGATCCACCAGTCTCTCTCTTGCACGGCCTGTTCGCTCTTTAAACAGCTTGATTAGCTCCTGCAGACGCTCATTCACAACAATACTTGTCTGACTGGCTGCAGACGCTGGACGCTCAAGGCCTCTACAGGAAATGACAACACATCAGAGGAATCACATCAGGTTGAAGTATGACAGCAGCTATGTGGATTTTTAAGACTCACTCATCCACATTAAGTAGATCAGACTTGTTCATGTTTTCATCTTCCTCACCAGAAGCCATCTCCTCCTGTATTCTTCTGAACAACATACAACACATTACAATCTATACTATAGCAGCTGTAGTTTGACAAACTAGATAAAGAGTCTAAATCCACAGCTTTGCTGAGAGGGGAAAGAAAATACAGGACTTTCAGAGAAATAGCATTGCACAATATTTATAGTATACACAAAATTTAGCCAATAAATAATATTATTAGGTCAGATGTATAAACACTGACCTGCGGGATGCCTGATTTGTTACAGGAACAGTGAGGGTCATTGAGTCTAACTCTGAGGGCACAATGATCTTGGGAATGCTTATCTCTCCATCATCCTCTTCTTCTACCTTCAGTGCTGGCTTCACATGGGCACTTTCTGAGAGTACACACAATTAGACAATGAAGCGAATAGGTAGCAGATTCGTGTGCGAATACTAGTAAAAACACACACACACACACACACACACACACACACACACACACACACACACACACACACACACACACACACACACACACACACACACACACACACACACACACACACACACACACACACACACACACACACACACACACACACACACACACACACACACACACACACACACACACACTCTCTCTCTCTCTCTCTCTCTCTCTCTCTCTCTCTCTCTCTATATAGATATATATATATATATATATATATATATATATATATATTGTAACGGGGTGAGAATCACACGACAAGGGGGAGTCAGTAAATGCCCGGAGGGTGAGTTTATTGAAGGTTTCAGGTGATGAGGATGTGCAGGTGATGAACGGTGACACTCGGGACACCCGTCACAATATATATATTCAGTAGTGGTGCACGGATGAGCTAAAACGTCACCCGAATCCGCAGCTTCAAACATACTATCCACCTGCCAACCGCCCGCACCTATATTTTTGTCTGATTTAGATAACCGCACCCGATCGTCACGTTCAGGGTTCATGAGGTCATGAAAAACCTGGACAATTCATGGAATTTTAAAACCGCAGACATTTTAATTTCCAGGCCTGGAAAGTTTTAGAGAAATAAATAAACCCAGAAAGTTTTGGAAAAGTCTTGTTTCACAATTCTCTGTAGAATTATGTTTAATCAGGTCCTGAATTTCGGTGAGGGATTGCGCATATATTCCCACAGTTTTTTACTTTAAAATGAGAGGAATTACTGCAAAACATTTATTCAATATAGCGTATAGGTTAGATGAGTAAAACAATCCACACAAACCATCAGATCAAATCAGTCATTTGAAAACAGCATGAGTGATTCAGCACAGAGTCTTCTCTCTTTGACCTTCTCTTCACATCGGCGCATCTAGAGCTGAACGTTGAGATACAAGACTTTAGCTCATGTTTCGGTGCAGTTGACAGAATTGTAAATTGCCTAATCGGTCATTGTTGCATCATCTTCACATAAATGTATTATTTTCACATTTTTTAAAGCCTTTTGGTACTCGCTCCAGAGGTTTCTGTTGTGCTTAAGTGGCCAAATACACACAAAATGGTCATCTGGCGAGTATCCTCATAAGCACTGTTGATTTTGTCTTAAGTTAATGTAAACTTTAATGTTAATGTTTACCGCGGCAGCCTTCGTGTGAAGACCTCCTCGTGAGAAGACCGAAGAGTGTAAAGACCATCTTCTCTATCGTGCGACTCCACCGGGCAGGGACACAGGCAAGGGATATAAGTATCGCTTTTTATTTATCTTCTTTCTTACTGCTTGTTTCCTTTCTGTTTTAGTTTTTATAACCAATTCTTACTATGTATAAGTTGTTGTTTGTTAGCATGTGTTTTTGACAGTGTTCTTTTTTTAGGATTACTGATAAACTACTGCCGTTTGATTTATCTATTTTAATTTTAGATAAATTATGTATGAATTTATTATGTCTTTATAGGTATTTTCTTTAGTTTTAATGAATTGTATTTATTTTAGTAATGTTACTTCAACATACTGCATAGAAATGAAATAACATATATATATATGGGTGTTTGGCTTAGTGTCATGTTAGAATCATTTTTATACTCATATCTTTTGTTGTTTTAATATTTTGAAATGTTTTTAGCTTTATTTTTTATTTAAATGTTTAGTTTTGAAATGCTGTTGTATGCATTTGTAATTTTAAATGTGTATGTATAGCATTTATAGAGTTTTAACTTATAGTTGTAGTTACTTTTTCTTATTTGTAAGTCGCTTTGGATAAAAGCCTCTGCTAAATGACTAAAAAGTAAAGTAAAGTAAAGTAAAGTAAACAGTTGCGAAAATGAAAACGCATCCGTGAAATAGGTCTTGAGACAGCAGCCTAATAAAGCTGTGCCGTCTGTCATTAATGTTAATCAAACAACAAAAAACAGAAAATCCCTCACTGCTCTTGACTAAATAATGTTTTGTTGAATAACTTTAATATGTTAATTTACAGTTTATTCAATTTCTGTAGCCTATTTAAAACACATTCATATTTTAGAAAATGTAGTTAATATTTGCGTGATTAATGATTTATCTTATCCACCCTCGACCCACACCGCAAATAATCAGAATGCAATTTTTTATTACCCGACCCACCTGACCCGCAGATCATCCGATGCGCCCGCAGATATAACCGCCATCTGCGCATCCCTAATATAAAGTATCTCAAAGAAGTGAGTACACCCCTCATATTTTTGTAATATTTTATTATATCTTTTCATGTGACACTTTGCTACAATGTAAAGTAGTGAGTGTACAGCTTGTATAATAGTGTAAATTTGCTGTCTCCTCAAAATAACTCCGCACAGCCATTAATGTCTAAACCGCTGACCACAAAAGGGAGTACACCCCTAATTGAAAATGTCCAAATAGAGCCCAAAGTGTCAATATTTTGTGTGGCCACCATTATTTTCCAGCACTGCCTTAACCCTCTTGGGCATGGAGTTCACCAGAGCTTCACAGGTTGCCACTGGAGTCCTCTTCCACTCCTCCATGACGACATCACAGAGCTGGTGAATGTTAGAGACCTTGCGCTCCTCCACCTTCTGTTTGAGGATGCCCCACAGATGCTCAATAGAGTTTAGGTCTGAAGACTTGCTTGGGTAGTCCATCACCTTTACCCTCAGTTTCTTTAGCAAGGCAGTGTTGGTTATCATGTTGGAATACTGCCCTGTGGCACAGTCTCCGAAGGGAGGGGATCATGCTCTGCTTCAGTATGTCACAGTACATGTTGGCATTCATGGTTCCCTCAATGAACTGTAGCTCCCCAGTGCCGGCAGTACTCATGCAGCCCAAGACCATGACACTCCCACCACCATGCTTGACTGTAGGCAAGTCACACTTGTCTTTGTACTCCTCACCTGGTTGCCGCCACACACGCTTGACACCATCTGAACCAAATAAGTTTATCTTGGTCTCATCAGACAACAGGACATGGTTCCAGTAATCCATGTCCTTAGACTGCTTGTCTTCAGCAAACTGTTTGTGGGCTTTCTTGTACATCATCTTTAGAAGAGGCTTCCTTCTGGGACGACAGCCATGTAGACCAATTTGATGCAGTGTGCGGCGTATGGTCTGAGCACTGACAGGCTGACCCTCCACCCCTTCAACAGCAGCAGTGCTGGCAGCAGTCATACGTCTGTTTCCCAAACAAAAAATATGGATATGACGCTGAGCATGTGCACTCAAATTCTTTGGTCGACCATGGCGAGGCCTGTTCTGAGTTGAACCTGTCTTGTTAAACCGCTGTATAGTCTTGGCCACTGTGCTGAAGCTCAGTTTCAGGGTCTTGGCAATCTTCTTATAGCCTACACCATCTTTATGTAGAGCAACAATTCTTTTTTTACGACCCTCAGAGAGTTATTTGCCATGAGGTGCCATGATGAACTTCCAGTGACCAGTATGAGAGATTGAGAATGAAAACAGCAAATTGAACACACCTGCTCCCCATTCACACCTGAGACCTTTTAATACTAACGAGTCACATTACACCGGGGAGAGAAAATGGCTAATTTGGCCCAATTAGGACATTTTCACTTAGGGGTGTACTCACTTTTGTGGCCAGTGGTTTAGACATTAATGGCTGTGTTGAGTTATTTTGAGGGGACAGCAAATTTACACTGTTATACAAGCTGTACACTCACTACTTTACATTGAAGCAAAGTGTTATTTCTTCAGTGTTGTCACATTAAAATATATAATAAAATATTTACAAATATGTAAGGGGTATACTCACTTCTGTTAAATACTGTATATAATGTTTAAATATAAATAATGTTCTTAGTCTTTCCTTCATATGAGAGGGCACCCCGTTAAATGCCAGACACAGTTTATTGTAACCAAATAACCAAAATAAATAAATAAAATTGTGACTGAAATGCTTGCACTGTAAATCCCTGCTCTAGAACATTTAATAAGTGCAAGTCAAAAGACCTCCAGATCTCTGTGATATTCAGAACACATAATATAAGGGGGTTTTTACTCTTTTTATTGTCCAGGAGATCTGAGGCAATATTCATGTCAATCGCGCACACTATGTGCTAGAGTTTGGAAAAAGCTATAACCTTAAGTGTGAGCTATAGTAACCTTGGTACTTGCATTAGTAACAAATAACTGGCACACACAACAGACAGCACAGCACAGCACAGCACAGCACAGCACAGCACAGCACAGCACAGTCAGTTCACCTGAGAGATTGCAGGAGGTTTGGCGTCTTTATGTAACAGCAGGGCACTTTAAAGTAATGTCTATAGATGTCAAGCACGGGATGATTTGGATTTTAGGGCACTTCAGCATGGGATGATTTAAGAATAAAATCCACTAACTACAAGTTCTAACTCCAAGACTACATGCTGCTTCTAATGGGTTCTACATGGGCTTGAGGATATTGAGGCGGTGGAGAACGTTCTGGAAGCACTGGTTGGCTTGTTTTGGGAGCTGGGACATCTCCTGGTATAGCAGCAGGAGATCGGAGGGCATCTTGGGTAGGGGAACATTATTGTTTTTCAGCAGATGTAAGCTGCTCAGACATGCGGAAGCATGGGGGATGCGAAGAATCCAGCTCTTTACACCAGTACAGCTAGCAGGCACTGCAGATAGGCAGACCACTTCAGTTACGCTCACATTACTTTGCATTGATTATGCACAAACTGCTTATCAACCGTTACAGTTATGTTCATTTGGTTTATATTGCACATCTTTCATACTTGTCTATAGTCACTGTATGTATGTGTGTGTGTGTTTATGTTCACACCAACCTCCACATCCTTCTTCAGGAGCTTCCTCTTCCTGTAACAGCAAGAAGATGAATACAAGAAACATGTATAAGACAGCAAATATGAGTCAAATATGACCAATTCCTCAACTTTTACAACATTTATAAACCTGTAAAGCTGCAATTCAGAACAACCCCAATATAATATTTTTTATGCACTAAAAAAACTCTGTGTAAATGTTTCACTCAGAAATTGCTATTAAGTTTCACAAATAATTATGAGGAAAACAGCATGTAACTCATTGAATGAAACATAACAATTTTAAATTATGACGACTGACATAGTATTTTATTGTAAAATGTAATCGTTGTTTTATTTACAGTACCTAATCTTTTACAGCGTGAAAGAAACTGACATTGAGAGAAAGATTATTGTATTCACTATACGGTTGCATTTAATTGAACAAAATAAATAAACAATGATCAGATTGTATTTTCAGCTCTGTCATGTGTTCTAATAATTTTGGCCCCCACTGTATACGTCAAGTCATATTTGATTATTATATTCAGAAATAATGTAAATAACATAAAACCTTTACAAACATTATAAGCACTATAAACATTCTCATGTTTATCTCATTCAACAAATCTGAATGTGTGCGTTTCATGCACGTTTTGTGTACTTGACGTTAATTACATTACATAAGTCATAATGGAATATAAATCACAGCACGTTCCCGATGATAAAACATGCGGGTTATATTATTGAAAATACGTTAATGCTTGTTTTTGATCAATTAGATGTAAATGCCTTGAAATATAAATATAAATTCCTTTCAAAAAATTGTAATATCTTCCCAAACTAAATGGTACCTTTCTAAGTCTTTTAAGCAATGTTACCTGGTCAGCATCAGGAGGTAAAGATGCCCGTTGAGGCTGACTGGTCACCGGTGCTGGTGGAGGACTTTGGGGTGCCTGATCTGAGACCTCAGACTCGTGCGGCGAAGGCTCTGCTGGGCAGACGTTCATCAGGCTCCTGAAAAAGGGGTTTGAGCAGAAGTCTAGTCATGGCAACACAACCAGTCAATCACAGACGTCCAGAGGCTGGTTAACCACCAATCAGAAACTCAAACTCAAAGAAGCTGACAAAACCCATAAAACTCAAAGAAGCTGACAAAAACAAGTTATTGGATTATCAAAATTCTGACAGACACCCACATTTGTATTCAGCTGAATGGATGTTTTTAGATGCAGGTGCAGTGAAAATGGATTTATTATGTTTTTTTAAGGATCATTCATAAAGAGATTACGGTTTAATGAATAGTTCATAAAAAAAGAAAATGTACTGAAAATGTGCTTACTCTCAGACCATCCAAGGCAAATCCAACTCATCAGAACAAACTCATCAGAACAAACATTTGGAGAAATGTGGCATTACATCTCTTGCTCACCAATGGATCCTCTTCAGTGAATGGGTGCCGTCAGAATGAGAGTCCAAACAGCTGATAAAAACATCACAATAATCCACAAGTAATCCACACTCCAGTAAAAGAGAAAGTGAAAAACTTTTTGAACCTCAAAGTTTTGCTCCCAACTAAAATACGAGTCCTCTAAATAATATTGCTTTCTCAAGAGAAAAAGTCATCTAGTCTGAATCAGGAGAGAAATATGCACACAACAGTTCAAAACAGCTCTAAACAAATATGTTGGTGGGTTCTGATGTGAGAGACAACAGGAGATGGACTTTTTCACTGGATGAAGCGTTATTATGGATTATGGACTTGTATTTTGGCCAGAAACCATAGTTTAAAGTTAAAATGCCTTAATGATGGATTTGTTTCTTACAACCACAGAGCTTTCACTTCAATACATTAATTGATGGACTGGAGTGGTGTGGACTACTTGTGGATTATTGTGATGTTTTTATCAGCTGTATGGACTGTGACGGCACCCATTCACTGCAGAGCATCCATTGGTGAGCAAGTGATGCAATGCTACATTTTTCAGGTGAAGAAACAAACTAATCTTCATCTAGAATGGCCTAAAGGGGTGAGTAAATGCTCAGCAAATTTTCTTTTTTTCTTGTGAGGACTACCAGCAAATGCAACAAACTGCATGATGGTGACAATGCTGGTCTTATCAGAACCTCAGCTTTTGTATTCCTTTCACCTATGTTTGCTTGTAAAGAATGGATAAAGTGGTAATACTTTACATCCTCTGGTAATAAAAGTAGCAATACTACTAATTTAAATTGTCAGTAGCCCAGCTGTTAGTGCAGTAGTGGGGTAGCATAACCTGTTTTGTGTTATTATAGCGTATAATGAGAGTTCTGTAATAGAAAAATCTGTCTAACACAAACTAATGTAGGCTACTAACGGTTCACGTCGGCACTGTTACAGGGGATGTCATGTCGGTTGCGAAATGTTGATAAAAAGAGCATGTTTCAGTTTAATTCCACAACTTTCTGGCTTTCTGAATTCAGCACTGCAATACGCAGCAGCAGCAGCAGCAGCAGGTCTGACACGGCGCTCTACTTCTACTTAAGTGCTTTGGCCTAAAAGCTTTTTTGGCATCAGCTGTTCTGGTTTTCAGACAGAATGGTTTATAGTGACGTGGAAAAGCAGGATGAAGCCTAAATGAATAATCTGACATCATACCCAAAATAACAAAATGCTCAAAAGAGGTTTGCTTTGGTTTAAAGAAACATTCTCTACATGGGCTAAACCGCTTATACTAATTTCTGTTCTTTTTTAGCATTGTTGAAAGAAGCATCTTATGCTCATCAAGGCTGCATTTATTTGATTAAAAACACAGTAGTATTGTGAAAGATTATTACAATTAAAATAACAGTTTTCTATTTGAAATATATTTTAAAATATAATTTATTCCTGTGAATCATAGCTGAATTTTCAGCATCATTACTCCAGTCACATGATAATTCAGAAATTATTCTAATATGCTGATTAGCTGCTCAAAAAACATTTATTATAATTTTTTATCAGTGTCGAAAACAGATTTTTATGTGTAATATTTTTGTGGAAATGGTGATACATTATCATTCAAAATTTTGGGGCAAAAAAAGAAATTAATACTTTTATGCAGCAAGGGCACATTCAATTTACATTTATCAGACACTTTTATCCAAAGCGACTTACAATTGCATTCAGGTAATACATTTTTAATCAGTATTTTTGTTCCCTGGGAATCGAACCCACAACCTTTTGCGCTGCTAATGCAATGCTCTAAACACTGAGCCACAGGAACACAATTAATCAGAACTGTCAGTAATGACATTTATTATTGTTAAAAAAGATTTTGAATGATTTCTATTTCAAATAAATGCTGTTCTTTTGAACTTTCTATTCATAAAAAGAAAGCATTATGGTTTCCACAGATTTATTAAGCAGCACAACTGTTTTCAACATTAATAATAATAACAACAATAATCGTTTCTTGAGCACCAAATCAACATATTAGAAGGATTTCTGAAGGATCATGTGACACCAAGGAACATTTCACTAAAGAAAAACTTATCTTTGCATCTGTGGAATACATTTTATTTTAAAATATATTAAAATATATTTCCCAATATTAGGATTATACATAATTATCTTTTTAAAACAACTGTATTAAGATGTTTATGTTTAGTGAATATCGAATGAAAGTTATTTAAGAGATTCTGTACTGTACACACACACATATATATATATATATATATATATATATATATATATATATACAGCCCACCATAAAGACAATTTAAAACATTGCATGAATGTATGAAGGCTTTATACGTATCTCAGGAGTACATGCTTTGGTTTTACAGGAACTGTAGAGGCAGTGCGGGGACTGTGCAGATATAACAGCAGCTAAAGCATGTGTCACAGCTTTAATGAAGTATAATGTGACACTGAAGAACCCTGCTATCACTGCTTTATTTGTCATGTCATCTACCCCAGTAGTGTAAAGCTCAGGCTGCTAGCTCTTTGCTGCTTAGCTCTGAGGATGAAGGCCTTACTCTGTGTTCATACTATCCTCACTCTCCTCCTCACTCTCTCCACGGAGCGGCTGTAACCTGTACGGCGAGCCGGAGAGGACAAACAACACTTCAACTGTCACTCAGGAGAATAAAGTAACGGTACAGCAGTAAAGAGAAGCAAGCAAGAACTCGCATCATTCACTCTGTCATTCACTCTGCTGTGAGAGAAAGATGCAGCACTGAAGGGTTTGAAGCAGAGTCCAAAATTACGTTTCTGCGAATGGAAAGTCAAATACTAGGCATGCTAAATATTGTTTTTTTTTTACTGGCCATTAAAGTGCACTGAATATAGATCAATATACGATTTGGGCTGACAATCTTACACTTTAAAAAAGATTTTTCAAAGTTGTAAATAAAGATTATTGGAGTATGTTTTACAAGAAAATATTTTTGTCTTCTACAAAATTTCACATTAATTTCTGAGTTACTTGCCTTTTCTTTGTAACTATTTGTAAAATGTACCATCAGTGAAAATTATTTTTTACATCAAATTTGTTTCAATGTACAGCAGCACAGGTCATTGGGTCATTTACAACATCATGTAAGACTTTATTTAATTTACATCATACTAAATCATATAAGAATTTAACTGAATTTAATTCAAAAACACAAGCAAGATATGTGACTTTGTAATTATATTGTATTTTTTATATATACACAATAGTTTAAAAGTCTTGAAAAAGATTATTATTTTTTCCTGGAAGAAACTAATACTTTTTTCGTCAATCAATCAATTCATGATCAAAAGTAACAGTAAATGCATGTATATGATATATAGTATATGTATTTATAAATATATTTCAAATAAATGCTGATCTTTTAAACTTTCTATGTTTCAAAAAAAGATCATGGTTTCCACAAAAAATTGAAGCAGCTCAATTGTTTTCAACATAATAATAATAATAATAATAATAATAATAATAATAAAATAATACATGTATATTGAGAGCAACTCAGCATTTTAAATGATTTCTGAAGGATCATGTGACACTGAAGACTAGAGTAGTGATGTTGAAAATTCAGCTTTGCATCACAGAAATAAATTACATTTTACAATATATTAAAATAGAAAACAGTTATTTAATAATAACATAACAGAACATAACATATTGCTGTTTTTACTGTATTTTTGGTGAACAAATGAATCTTCTTTCAAAAACATAAAAAAATCGTACTTATTTTGTAAATCATAGTGTTATTTTGTTTTTATTCACATGCATGTAATGAAGTGTAATGTAATGAAGCACACAGATGACCACAAAGCTAATAGAAATAAAAATAAAAAGCTAGCTGTAATACTAGGCCAAAGACTATTGTTACTTGTTTTTGTTATTTGGCGAGTGTTAATTTTGGACCCTGGCAGAAAACAAAGAGTGAGAGCGGAAGAGAAGGGAGACACTTACTCTGGATCGTCTTCATTCTCTTCCTCCAGGATATTTGGCAGTCTTTGTAAAACAAACAGTGAACAGGTGAATTCTGAACACTGTCAGTGTGTTTATATATGTATAAGAGATTTAGAGACAGCGTATTGGTCGCTAAAACCTTTTGTAGCAACTTTGTGGTTTATCACACCCCAGATCTCAGTCTTAGCAAACACAGAACAGGGTTCCTCTCTGAGTTTGTGACTTACTGCTCCTCATTGTCCGGCTCTTCAGTTTTCGTGTCAATGATGATCTGTGCGGCGTGCTCTTCCTCCAGCAGTCTGACGGCAAATTCTGCAGCCTGCCGGGCCAGATCCTCCGCCATACGAGCTGCTTCCACACACTCCTGCTGCAGTCTACACACAAACACAAACACACAGAGAGAGACAGAGACAGAGACATAGGGATGTAATGTCTTCACATGTTACTGAAATTAAAAAAATGTAATGCATGACTTCAGGGGGTATTTATGTGCAGCCTCACATGAATTGCGACTGGGAAAAATGTTGATACCCGAGTTTCAGAGTTGGAAGAAATCAAACATTACATACAATTATACATGACATAGCATAGAAGAGTGTTTCTGTAGTGACCTGTATGCCATTTTGGTCATATACTTTTAAGTATATCCGTGATCATTTGATGCAATTTTTACACAGGGATACTGGCATTTAATTGTGAAATACTCTGCAGTAAACCTGGGTTTCATTTTTCAGACAACAATGCGACATTCAGCATACTCAAACTGGAAAAGAATCAAACTGGGTTAAAGATATTTCTTTACCAAGTCTTAAAGGTACAGTAGCAAAATTTACTATTTAACACTGAGGGTCAGTGAGAGGATAAATACCAGTCATAAAAACTAAACTATGATTGGTTTTGGTGCAATTTACCTGGAAAAATATGCCCTCTTGCTCTCTACTTGGATGAGGTAGAGAGACGTACATCACGGTTCCAGGACAACTGTCTCTCTCTGAATGTGAGAAAAACTAAAGAGCTGATCGTGGACTTCAGGAAGAGATAGCAGCGGCCCTACACTCCTCTTATGATCAGTGGGACCCCTGTGGAGAGGGTGAGCAGCTTCAAGTACCTCGGTGTAAACATCTCAGAGGACCTGACTTGGACTACACACCTTCAAACACAGGTTGAGAAAGCCAGGCAAAGACTGTACTATCTGCGACAGCTGAGGAAATCCAGAGTCTTGCCAGCAATCCTGAAAACTTTCTATTCAGGGGCCATAGAAAGTGTACTGACTCAGTGCATCTCAGTGTGGTATGGAAACGACTCCAATCAGGACTGCAAAGCTCTGCAGAGAGTCGTGCGCTTAGCTGAGCGCATCTCAGGGTCTGCTCTCCCCTCTCTGCAGGACATCTACCTCAAACGCTGCAAAAGCTGAGCTGCTAAAATAATCAAGGACACAAATCACCCTGGTCACCGTTTCTTCATTTTGCTGCCATCTGGCAAGCGCTTCCGGAGCATGATGGCAAAAACTGAGAGACTTAGGAGGAGCTTCTTTCCCCAGGCCATCAGGCTCCTAAACTCAAACTCAGTCTCATAACATCAACATGACTCCATTTAATAATCACTTTAATAAACAGTAAGATATTCATTATTCTCCACCATCCGTATTGCTGCTATGTATATACCCTGCAACCTGTTTGCACATTCTTCTTGCACATTCCTGCTTATATTATAATTAATTAAGTCTACAGTATACTGTCCTGCACATTTATTTTATTGCACATTTGATCTTATAAATATTATTATTTTTTATTTTATTGCACATTTTATCTTATATTTAATTCTTTTTTATTCTTATTTTGTATTTTTTACTGCCAATGTCCCCCAAGCTCCCTCTTCGGCTATGGCCCCCTGGACTGTCGGATCTGCCATGGACTCCCGAGTCTCCTGACCCGCCATAGCCTCCCGAGTCCCCTGCTCCGCCATGGCCACCTGAGCTCCTTGCTCCGCCATGGCCACCTGAGCTCCTTGCTCCGCCATGGCCACCTGAGCTCCTTGCTCCGCCATGGCCTCCTGAGCTCCCAGCTCCAACATGGCCTCCTGAGCTCCTTGCTCCGCCATGGCCTGCTGAGCTCCTTGCTCATGCTCCTGCTCATGGCCTCCCTGGCCAGCTCCTGCTCCACCATGGCCTCCTGAGCTCCCATGCTCCAACATGGCTCCCAGCTCCGCCATGATCCCTGAGCTCCTTGCTCCGCCATGGCCTGCTGAGCTCCTTGCTCCGCCATGGTCTCCTGAGCTCCCAGCTCCGCCATGGTCTCCTGAGCTCCTTGCTCCGCCATGGCCTGTACCCTGGAGGTCTTCCCCAAGTAAACCTGTCCCTAGAGGCCTCCAGAGCGCCTCCCTCATGTTTCATATTTTTCCTCCCTCATGTTTCCTTATGCCCTTATTTGGTCTTCCTGTTCCTGTCTTCATTATTAGTTTATTAGTCTCTGTCTGTGTTTGATTCATCTCCTAGTTTAGTTCTGATTATTTAAGCCCTGTGTCTTCCTTTGTCCTACGTCCGGGATTGAATGTCAACCCTTTTGTGTGTCTGCATATGTTCCTTGCCTTTTGAGGCTTTTAAAGCTTATCTCCTCATTCTGTGCTCCTTAGTAACGTGACGTTAGTAATATTTCAAGATGAACACTTATTGGACTAAGCAATTTAGGTTTACATGATAATTCATCAACATATTGCATTAAGTTTTGCCTCCACAATAAAAACTAAAGAGCTTTGATAATAAAACTAAGCATTTTAATATTATCATACTGAGACATATTATTGTGGATATAGAGTGACAACTGATATTTATATGTGTTTTATGCAAGTAGTCTCCTATAATGTAACAAAGATCTCATTGAATTACATTACAAGCTCTCAGCATTTCATCTTACTTTTTGGACTTATAAATCAGCAACTGAACCAAATTGCATATCTTTTGCTCAGTTTGAGAATAAAACTGAGGAGTTTTTTTTCCTGAGGTGTCATCATATTCTCCTATATCAGAGTATACGAGCCATAAAAGCTTGATGTATCAAATATGGTACTTAACAATCATTTTTTTTTATTATAACTAAAGATTCAATACACTGTTCCATTTCAAAATATGTATGGCATCACATGGTTAAATCCACTGCATGGTCGCTGGGATCTAAACCACTAGCTCTCACCTGTCCTCTATGTTTGCTATGGCAGTCTCCTCCGCTTCCTTCTTGATGCTCTCAATAAGAGGCGTCCAGCGCTCAGTCTGGGTCTCTGCGTCCTCCTGCTCCTGCATGGCCAGCATGTGAGGCAGGATGTTGGGCAGCACCTGCAGCAGGGATGAGCCCTCCTGCCCCGAGCCTTGCTCTCTCTTCTGGGCATCCCAGTCGGAGTCCACCTCCTCCAGAACCATATCACACGGGTCCTGCAGGATGCAGACTGCACCGACAACAGGAAAAAAATAATGCTATAGGTCACAGAGATTAGGCTTGAAGACTGAGAAACGTACTCGGTTCCCTGAGATATGGGTATGAGTACTGCGTCGAGTATTGACGCTTAGTATGGAAAAAAAAACTTTTTCCTCTTCAACTGAAGCCTATTTCAATCACGCAGTTAAAACTGCACGTGATTGGTTCGTGTAGGATAAAAAAAACGAACCAATGCACGGTGGTGGCGAGCGAGCCAATGGCCATGCAGCCCGCCATAACCCGCCAAAATGGGTGGGGCGTCTGGCTATATAATCAGCTGCCTGCCACCGCATCTCAGATTTCTTTGAAGGAAGCAACCGAGCGTGCAGCTCATAGCACGGCCAGGAATGCAGTAATCATTCCCATATCTCAGGAAACCGAGGTTACGATAGTAGCCAAGTACATTCCCTTTCGATATTTCACTCGTACTGCATCGAGTATCGACGCTTAGTATGAGAAGCAGTCCAATAACGCCGTGCTATGACACGGAACAACTCGAAACCAAGACTCACGTGGGATTAGGCCCAGGGGAGTCAATAGAATAAACCAAGCACAGGGTGAGCCTTGAGGGTCATCCGTGGCCTGGGTGTCGTCCCGTAAGTGATACCTGGCGTCCAAATAGTTATATACAGACCAAGCAAAAGAGGGGCTTGAACAATTTTGGTCAAGTGAACCGGAAAGATTGCTACTTAAGCAGAAAGGACTCTGGCCTGCAAGGCGGGGACATCCAGGTTGTAAAACCTTGCAAATGTGGATGGTGAGGACCAGCCAGCCGCCTCACAAATGTCTGAAATGGACACCCCGCTGGACCATGCTCAGGAAGAGGCGATGCCTCTGGTGGAATGGGCTCTGCAGCCAAAAGGAGGAGTATGCTAATGTGATAGCATCCACTAACCACCTAGAAATGATCTGATTCGTAACAGGGTCACCTTTAGCGTGGTTACCGAAGCCAACAAAAAGATGTGCTGACTTTCTATACAAGGCAGAATGCTTAATGTATACTCTCTGGGCCCTGACGGGGCAGAGCAGGGACTCCTGGCTGCCCGTCGGGGGGAAAAACAAGGAAAGCGTTATGACCTGGGCTCTGAACGGAGTGGAGAGCACCTTAGGTACATAACCCAGCCTTGGTTTCAGGACGACCTTGGAGTCGTTAGGCCCAAATTCCAGGCAAGCAGGGTTGACGGAAAAGGCCTGCAGGTCTCCAACTCGATTGACCGACGCCAGTGCTAACAGCAGGGTGGTTTTCAACGAGAGTACTCTGAGGCTCGAGGATTGCAATGGTTCAAACGGGGGCCCTTTTAGGGCCCTTAGTACGGTTGGTAAGTCCCAAGGTGGAATTGTACGAGGACGCGGGGGAGTCTGAGTAGGGGCCGCGCCACGATTTTGTGAGCTCGTCGTGTACTTCGGGGAAGAAGGGGGACGAGCGTTGGCGGAGGGCCTGATGGCGCCCCGGAAGAAACCACTCATCCAGCCTGCTGCGAGATGGTTCCTCAGGCGGAGACCATTCGAGCCCAAGCTCGTTGACAGCCTTAGTCATAACGCGGATGAGCTCTTCATCCGCTCTGAGTCTAGTCGTTGCGTGAAGCAGATAACGGCAAGAGGGCGGGGTCAGGCAGTTCATTGTCACTCACACCGAACGAGATCATGTCGCTCGCAGCCGCAGAGGGACGCTGATCGTGCTGGGTGAAGAGGACAGGCGAATGCTCTCTCTGTGGTGATGGCGAGGCACGCCGGCATTGAGCCGACGTGAGCTCGCTTGTCTACCGGCTGCTCAAATCCTCTGCCCCGCTGCTTTTTCTCACAGATCCCTGGGAGGAAGAAAAGGGGAGGGCGCGAGGGGCGGAGTCGCTCTCTGAAAAGAAAGCTATCCGTGATCGCAGAGAGGCAAGACTGAAACTCTCGCAATGAGAGCAGTCAGTCCCGCTGAGCTTAGCGTCAGCCTGGGATTTCCCCAAGCATGACACACACTCTGCGTGAGTGTAATCCTTTTGCAGGGAAGACGTGCAGGTCTCCGCATGCAGGAGACATACATGACGGTGCGGCATTTGCAACAACGCCGTGAAATTTGCTCTTTTGAGATGCTCTTTTGTGAGGGATGACTCTGCAAGCTTGCAAGAAGTATCCGCTGCTTGAGGCGTTTCAACGGCGGATCCCGGCGTCAGCGAAGAGTCAGCGAAGAAAGGAATTCGTTGCTGAAGAGGAGAAATCTGAGATGCGGTGGCAGGCAGCTGTTTATATAGCCAGATGCCCCTCCCATTTTGGCGGGCTATGGCAGGCTGCATAGTCATTGGCTCGCTCGCCACAGCCGTGCATTGGTTCTTTTTTCATCCTACACGAACCAATCACGTGCAGTAATACAACTGCGTGATTGAAATAGGCTTCAGTTGAAGAGGAAAAAAGTTTTTTTCCCATACTAAGCGTCGATACTCGACGCAGTACGAGTGAAATATCGAGAGGGAACTGACATATTTGTTGACAGTTTTTCTTTTCTACTGAATGTTTTTGTATCAGTGCATCACAATTGACATGATTTTCTCTGAATCTGAAGCATGCAGAGTTCACTTCTGAGACAAAAACTGCATAGCATTGATCCCACTGGTGCCCAAAGTAGTTTGCTGGTCTCAAAGCATATCCAGGCTGTTCTATTTTGGTTTTGAAAGTGTTTTGTGGGGTTTTGGGCAATTGTCAGCTGTTGTTTTTAGTAATCCTAATAATGCATTGTATGTATG
Organism: Ptychobarbus kaznakovi; assembly: GCA_027422405.1. NCBI lineage: Eukaryota > Metazoa > Chordata > Actinopteri > Cypriniformes > Cyprinidae > Ptychobarbus > Ptychobarbus kaznakovi. Next base: position 20,339,116 of record CM049809.1, read on the forward strand.
TATTATGTATTAAAAAGCAACACATTTAGACCCCAATGGCAAAAATGGCACATTTTGTAAGCTGTATGAATTGTTTAACATTTATTTTATTTCAATTCTCATTATTAACTAGTTGCTCATTAGCACGCATATTACTCACAAATTGTCTGTTTATTAATACTTACAGCATAAAGGGCATATTAATGCCTTATTCTACATGACCATGTTAAATATCTTTATCCAGGGCTGGACTAACCATACCGACCCCGTGGGCCGAATACCCGGTAATGTTCTTCTTGAACTTAACAACTACCTTACTATCAATAAGCAGCAGATTAGGAGTTTCTTAAGGGAAAACTCTAAAATGCTAATAGTGAATATGTGTTCCATATTCTAAAGTGTTACCAAATTTGGTATATAAAAATGATAAAACACCTACAGTATATTGTGAGTCCTAACGTGTCAAAACTTACTGAAACAGAATGCATGTTAAAACTGAATTAAATGATTTTAGCCGCAGTTAAAAATAATAAAGTAGTGCTTCTTCCACATACAATTTTGCAAGCATTTTACACATTTCTGCTCTGACCACATGACAAACAATCTGCTTTTTGAACTCATTTATTTATTATTGATTTCATACAGAGGACAAAGTAGCTGCCTGTGCTGTGTTAGCAATAGCCCTTCACAATAAAACATAAATATAAACAGCATCAATAAGCAGCATGAGAATGTTCCATCTTGCTGTAGAGAAGCCTGATATTGATGAATAGCGCACAGTGACTTTGCTAACATTCTTAGCATGGTAAAACAGCTCATAGGTTTTGTTTTTCAAAGCATTTAGACTAACTCTTGCTTTTATAGCAGGCAATGTAGATATTGGCAAACGCATTTAGTGGCATGGGGATTCATGGGCAATTTTTTTCTTCTTTTTTTCATTTTATGGCAACGATATTGCATATAATTGTGCTCCTTGACACTGCAAAAAATATTTTCTTATTCAATCAAGGGGGTAAAACAAAAAAGGTTTTCCTTTTGAATTATATTTTTTCTTACCCCTTTGGCAGATATTTTTTCTCGTTTTAATCAGAATTTTATTTTTTTAGAAAGCCAGAATATGTTTACTTGTGTCTTGATTAAATTATGTTTAGATATATGTACTGGAAAACAAGAGGAAGAAAATCATTAAAAGCAGTGTTAAAGGTGAAAAAAAATGTTAAATTTTCTTCTATCCCGGTTTAATATGCATAGACAAAAGTTGATTTCCTCTAAACATGTGAAAACCGTGGCTCTGTGGTAGTTCTGAAATCCTGGATACAAGTTTGCGGCTGGACTTTCTGACCAATCAAAGGCAGAAATGTTCATGTTTCATGACGTTGATGGTTAGCAAATTGTGGGTTCATTCCCAGGGACACACATACTGACAAAAAATATATAAGCAGTAAAAGCGTCTGCTAAATGCATAAATGTAAACGAAGCTGGTGCAAATTTAGACTAAAAGGGCCACTGTGTGTTTACTGTGAGGTAGCCTAATCATCAAAGCACTAAACAATAACCGTAATTAACAAGCCAGCATGCTAATCTATAATACAGTTAACAGAAATCACCAAGGAAGATTACATGAAAAAGCACTTTGAGAACTGCTACAAATGTTTAAAGCTGAAATAGCTGTATAGAACTAGAGAATATTAGTATGTGTGTCTGTCTCTGTGTGGAGGTAATGACTTTCCCAGTCGTCTTCTCCTTATGTTTAGGGGGCTTTAATGGCCTTCTCCCCTGAAACAGAAGGAGAAGAGGAGCTGAGTTAAACCTCCACCTACAAATAAGCAGTGAGAAAATAGTAATGCCTCTGATAAATTTAAATATATAATCTTGGGGAGCAAAACACCCTGTCTTGCAAAGCTGTCTGCAGTTATTATTTCTATGCATGTAAAGATGGGTTAAAAAACACAAACTTACCGTTTTGAACGATATCAGAGCTGTCCTGCAAATAAACACAGGACATGGGTAAATAGATGACTAGCAGAATAGTAGTCTTTCTTAATTTTTACATACACTACTTTACTTTAAAGGGGACAGTGTGTATACAGTTTACCTCTTTTGGTTTCTGTACTGGTTGTGGTATGATGCGTCCGAGCCCCTGTACAATCCAGCCAACCATTCTTGAAAACAAATTAAATATAATGTTATTAGACTAATATAGAAAAAGGCATATTACATTTATCCAAACAATAAAAAGCTTCAGATACATTATGTTATGTTCACAAAAGAAAAAGAAATACAACAAACAAAACCAAACAAAAAAAACCTAACAAGCAAAACACAAAAAAAGACAAAACAAAAAATCAACAAAAAATGAAAACAAAACAAAGACAAAAAAAAACAAACAAAAATGACAACAAAATGAAACTCAAAACAAAACACAAAAACAAAGAAAACAAAAACAAAACAAAAAATGAAACAAACAAAAATGAAAACAATAACAAACACGGAAGACAAAAAACTAAAACCAAAAACAATGCAAATGCAAAACAAAACAAAACACACACACAAACACACACACACAAAAAAATAAAAATTAAAATAAACACATAAAACAACAAAACACACACACAAAAAAACAAACTAAAAACAAAACAAAATCAAACAACACAAAAAACACAAAAACAAATAAAACAAAAACAGAAAAACAAAACAAACACAAAAAACAAAAAAATTGCAAAACAAAACAAAACAAAAACAAAACAAAAAACAAACAAACAAACAAACAAACAAACAAAAACAAACAAACAAACAAACAAACAAAACAAACAAACAAACAAACACAAAAAGTAACATACAGGTGCATCTCAATAAATTAGAATGTCGTGAAAAAGTTCATTTATTTCAGTAATTCAACTCAAATTGTGAAACTCGTGAATTAAATAAATTCAATGCACACAGACTGAAGTAGTTTAAGTCTTTGGTTCTTTTAATTGTGATGATTTTGGCTCACATTTAACAAAAACCCACCCATTCACTATCTAAACAAATTAGAATATGGTGACATGCCAATCAGCTAATCAACTCAAAACACCTGCAAAGGTTTCCTGAGCCTTCAAAATGGTCTCTCAGTTTGGATCACTAGGCTACACAATCATGGGGAAGACTGCTGATCTGACAGTTGTCCAGAAGACAATCATTGACACCCTTCACAAGGAGGGGAAGACACAAACATTCATTGCCAAAGAAGCTGGATGTTCACAGAGTGCTGTATCCAAGCATGTTAACAGAAAGTTGAGTGGAAGGAAAAAGTGTGGAAGATAAAGATGCACAACCAACCGAGAGAACCGCAGCCTTATGAGGATTGTCAAGCAAAATCGATTCAAGAATTTGGGTGAACTTCACAAGGAATGGACTGAAGCTGGGGTCAAGTCATCAAGAGCCACCACACACAGACGTGTCGAGGAATTTGGCTACAGTTGTCGTCAGAGGCGTCTTACCTGGGCTAAGGAGAAGAAGAACTGGACTGTTGCCCAGTGGTCCAAAGTCCTCTTTTCAGATGAGAGCAAGTTTTGTATTTCAGTTGGAAACCAAGGTCCTAGAGTCTGGAGGAAGGGTGGAGAAGCTCATAGCCCAAGTTGCTTGAAGTCCAGTGTTAAGTTTCCACAGTCTGTGATGATTTGGGGGGCAATGTCATCTGCTGGTGTTGGTCCATTGTGTTTTTTGAAAACCAACGTCACTGCAACCGTTTACCAAGAAATTATGGAGCACTTCATGCTTCCTTCTGCTGACCAGCTTTTTAAATATGCCGATTTCATTTTCCAGCAGGATTTGGCACCTGCCCACACTGCCAAAAGCACCAAAAGTTGGTTAAATGACAATGGTGTTGGTGTTGGCCTTGACTGGCCAGGAAACTCACCAGACCTGAACCCCATAGAGAATCTATGGAGTATTGTCAAGAGGAAAATGAGAAACAAGAGACCAAAAAATGCAGATGAGCTGAAGGCCACTGTCAAAGAAACCTGGGCTTCCATACCACCTCAGCAGTGCCACAAAACTGATCACCTCCATGCCACGCCGAATTGAGGCAGTAATTAAAGCAAAAGGAGCCCCTACCAAGTATTGAGTACATATACAGTAAATTAACATACTTTCCAGAAGGCCAACAATTCACTAAAAATGTTTTTTTTTATTGGTCTTATGAAGTATTCTAATTCATTGAGATAGTGAATTGGTGGGTTTTTGTTAAATGTGAGCCGAAATCATCACAATTAAAAGAACCAAAGACTTAAACTACTTCAGTCTGTGTACATTGAATTTATTTAATACACGAGTTTCACAATTTGAGTTGAATTACTGAACTACTAAAGTTGAGTTGAATTACTTGAATTACTAATAGTTATTGAATTACTTATCATTTATTAAGATGCACCTGTACAAAACAATGTATATTTATTAACTAAGGAGTCAACGCTTGGTTTGTTAATTGTAACATAACGGGAAGGAAGGAGGCACAACATTTAACAACTTAATAATAAAATAAACAAACACAAATGACAGCCCCTCACGGACGACTGCCGCACACAAAACATTAAAACTCCAGGCCTGGTCCTCTCTCTCTTCCAGACTCCTCCTTTTATTCCTTCCGTAGCTCCTCCGTGGGATGGACCGGTGAGTGGCTTCGTTCACTTTGTGCCTTCCCACGGCTGGCCCCGCCCCACTCGCCATCCCCCACCGCCCCTCAGGCGGGGGGGTACAACTTTCCTCCCCCTCCCCCGGGGGGAGGTTGCGGCCGCGGCGATCTGGGGGTAGGAGCGAGGCGAGAGAAAAGGAGACGGAAGGATGAGGAGTGACAGAGAAGAGAGAGGGGAGAGAAAAAAACAAAAAAACATGATCCGGTTCCCGGACACACTGGTGCGGGCCTCACTCCGCTGAGCGGCTCACTCGCGGTGCCAGATGCACCTCTTTGGGACGGCCCGATGCTCCTCCGCCTCCTGGCGGAGGTGGCTCCTCCGGAGCAGCCGCAGCGAGTCCCCCGTTCCCTGCTCCTCCCCACAGGTGCAGGTGCAGGTGCAGCCTCCAGGCGAACGGGGCGACTGCTCCCTCTCCGAGCAGCCACCCCTCCTCGCCCAGGAGCATGGCAGCGAGTGCCCACCTGTTCTTCTTTTGTCCAGCACCACCGCCTCGCAGCCACTGGCGGTCTCCGCTTCATCCTGGCACTCCTCAGCACAGCGCAGGCGAGGGCTCTTTGCAGGTGCCTCCTTCCTCCCGGGTTTGGGCAGGTGCAGGGGAAGGAAGGAGGCGGGAACCGGCGAACATTTAACAACTTTAATAATAAAATAAACAAACACAAATGCAGCCCCTCACGGACGACTGCCGCACACAAAACATGAAATAGGCCTGGTCCTCTCTCTCTTCCACTGTCGTCACTCCTCCTTTTATTCCTTCCGTAGCTCCTCCGTGGGAAGACCGGTGACATGTCAAATTCACTCCACCGCCTCGCTCCGTTCCCAGGCTCTCGGCCCCGCCCCACCACTTAATATAACCACAGACATGTAGATGGACAACTTTGTGCCTTTGGAATCCTCAACTACTTTAGGTTGCTCACTGCCTAAGGTGGAGGTGGAGGTGCATTCTTGCTGGTGCAGCACAGGCGCAGGTTGCAGGTAAAAAAAAAAGAACATTACCTGTCAACAAGCTCTTGTTTAAAAAAAAGCCTGGCTCTTGTTTGCAGGGAGTCACAGGTGCAGAAGCAGCTTTCTGGGCAGTTGTATCTGTACCAGCGGGAGGACGAAGATGGGCAGGAGAGTGAGGAATTACTTTCTCAAAACCATGTTTAATCCATTCTATTACCCTGAAAGAGAAAGAAACAGATAGGTTAAAGGTGTTCAGCCAGAATGAGAGTTCAGACTTGCTTCTGACAGCCGATGAACATATACCTGGGAGAGAAGGGCACGTTAGCAGCGTCTGTCTCCTCATCAGACACAACCTCCACCACAGGAATATGAGGCAGTGGCTCAGCATCTGGTGAGACAGAGAATCACGTCACATGTTTTGTGTCCTCTCTTAATCATCCCTTTGCAATGCAAATTCTGAAAGCCAAAGTTTACACTGTTCTATATGAAGTGGTAATTAAGAGACTGGACTCACCACGGATGTCTTTAACCTCTTGCACCTGTAAAGAGACGAGGGACATCAAAGATCTCTTACTGCATTATTTCTTGACTTAATATTGGTGTGAAAATTAAAGGGCCAGGTGATTGGCTTGCATTTTAATTTTTATCTGTCTATATTATTTCAAGTGTCACTCATTGGTGTTTGCAAGAAGGTTTTTAAGTACATGACGGTATTTCTTCAACACCAGTCATTTTTTTCACTCTAAACTTTGAAAATGTAGAAAATAAACTCTTTCAAAACTTTCTTTTCATGCTCGCGCTAGATGTGTATTTACATTATCTCACATATTTGTACTTATATTTTAACACATCACATGCGTATTTTATCTTGAAATGGTCAGCCATAATTTGTGTATAATTTGTAACCAATATTATGAGTATTTCACACAATATTTCACATGTTTGTAATTTTATGTTTTTATTTATAACATTTCAAATTTGAAAGTGTGGGGCTGTGATGAGTAAAACAAATGCACATAAGCATTTGAAAAATAGCCATAAATAAATAAATAAAGTGTTATGTGATATTCATTTAACACCGTTTTAGTTTTGATAATGGATACTGTTGAATCGTGGCCTAGAAGGGCAGTCGTGGCCTAGAAGGGCAGTCGTGGCCTAGAAGGGCAGTCGTGGCCTAAAAGGGCAGTCGTGGCCTAGAATGTGGCCTAGAAGGCGTTTAAGGGCAGTCGGGCCTAAGCTCGCTAGCAGTCGTGCCTAAAAGGGCAGTCGTGGCCTAAAAGGGCAGTCGTGGCCTAGGGCGTCTAAAAGCAGTGTGGCCTAAAAGGCAGTTGGCCTAAAAGATGTGTAAAAGGGCAGTCGTGTAATGCAAGTTACAGCAGCAAGAAACTTTAAGATATTTAAAAGGCAATGTTTGTTGTAAACACCACATATGCAAGCATGCCCGTTTTAAGCTGCTATTATGTTTTTGGTATTTCTTGAATATAGCAGGAGGGATTTGTTTTGAAGGAGGGATTTGTTTTGAAGCTCAACCTATAATCGCCTAAAGCAGTCCTGAAAACTCATCTGCAGCAATCAGATTGTGTTTACAACCTTAATTTGTTGTGACGATATATACTGTGATGATAGCATAGCTGTAAGTAATTAAGTAGAAGTCATTAATATTCAGCAGTTTGTTGAGTTTGTTATAAATGGTTCTTGTTTACATGTATTCAAACCGGCTGATAACTGTGAGCAGACAGAAACGCAGGTGAGGATCAAATAAATGAGCACGTATTTTGACGGAATCCACTCTTGTGGTGGAGTTTGTAGACCAAGTAACTGGAATGAATGTCTCACCTCATACTTAAAGGGGGCATATGATTGTGCAGCCTCAATTAGATAATTACAACTAACCTCAGACCAGACCTAGGGTGAATCCCAATTCTCTGTCTTACCCTTCCCTTCCCCCCTTCCCCTTAGTCTTACCCCTTAGTCCCCCTTAGTCAAGTGAGAGAAAGGGCTATCCCAATTCTCGTTTTGATCGAGGGATAGGGCTAAGGGGAAGTGGTAGATACCCCTTAAAACCAAGGGGTACCCAGAACACACTGCGCAACCGGCAACAATGGCGGCCAGATCATCCAGAGAGTCCCATAAATGTAAGTATTTTTGGCTTAAATAATTTATTTCAAAATTACGACTGTCTTGTTTTGTGCTCTACACATTCCTTTACATATATATCAACGACCACGTTCTTAATTGAAACGTTTTAAAAAAATCGCTAGTTCTCCACGCTAACGTTACATTGCTGATTTGCACAACAGTCCCACATTTCTCTGACTAGAGAAAAACATCACTAAAACCTACGCAATCGACACACACACACTTGCAGATGGCATCTTGGAAGTTTGTGATCAACACTTATCACCTCTGGTGATGTAGCAGCCAGCTAGCGACGATGTATGATGATGTAACAGTAACCAAGTGGAGTCAAGCTTTATACGATAACTGATGATGTAAGTAACTAACAAGGTGCCGAACTCAGACTTAATAGCCGAAGCAGTACAACAGGGTTGGCGAACACAGTTGCTCCCAGTAGAGGTTGGGTGCAGAGGTTTTGTAGCCACGGCAACAACCAGGCTACTGAAAGGGTTGGGAGTCAGAGGACAGGCCTTACAACAAGCCATTAGGTCGCAGTCAGAGGCTACTGAGCGAAGCAGCAACTGGCTGTGGATAAAAAGGAAGGATCCCAAATGGGCTGCAAAATGACCTAGAGGGGTAAAAGCAGAGGGGAGCGCACCTGGGATGCCAGGTGTTGCTGTTGAGCCTTTTGGAGGTGTTGTGGGCCTATCAACGAAACACCAAGGAAGGAGGGTGCCCACCTGACGACCCCAATTAAGTAATTACCCCTACTCTCCACTCAAGATGTCAGCAAAGGGCCGATTATTATAAGGTATTGTACTATCAAGTCCTAAACGCTCTACTGATAAGTTGGAGAAATCCAATGACTACTGTGAAAGTACAGTTGACAACTAGGGAAAGACCATTTAACAGCATGGAAAGACAGCTGACTGGAGGAAAGACTCCAACGGGGCTGTCATGGACTAGCTATCCATGACGGCAGGCTCTGTCGCTTTGATTAGTGAATAGGAGTCACCCCATTTGGCTACGAAAAATTTGCAAAAGAAAATACCCCTTGAGTCTGTGAGAGCGGGGGCGGAAGATGACTCACCAATTGATAACCCGGTAATTAACCCTGGCGTGAACATGACGACGAATAAGATAATCGGCATGACACACATAACATCAGCTGTTAGACAAGAACTCCAAATATGCAGCTGGCCCAAGGTAACGTCCATCAGAGGCCTAAAAATACATCAAGGGCGGATAAAGTGCTTGAAGGAGGTGAAGCTGGGACCTCGCATTGATACTTATCTCTTGAGGAAAAGATAAAATCAGTCGAGTGAAGCTCAGTGGCAGGACACAACCCACAGTCCACCGAGCATCAATACCCCAGTGGCCGAGGAGGTTAGTTTGATCACAACGTCTGAGAACCTGGAACCCAACCAGATGCAGCCTGCAACAGAGAAGAATATCCAAGGCTACAGACCTCAAGTGAAGTGGCCAAAGTCCAGCAGCAAGAAAGAGTGGACAACAGTCAACACAGACCTGAGTAAGATCCTGAATGAACTTAGAGGAACAGCAGAGAAGAAGCTGGATACAATTTGTGATTTGATCTACTCATATGGGATGGAAGATTCGGTGTAAAAGAAAGAGGAAAGAAGGAAACAACAACACCTCCCAAATCCAGAAGACAGCAAGAAATAATGCGCCTAGTCAAAGAGAGAAGGAATTTGAGAAAACAGTGGAAGAAATCCTCACCAGAAGAGAGAGCTGCCATAAGCCTTCTGCAAGCAGATCTAAAGGAACGTCTGGGAAAATGCAAGACGCAAAAGAAGGAGAGGGCAAGAACATCCTTCTACAAAGATCCCTTCAGATTCATGAAAGCTCTCTTTACAAAGGAAAAGAGTGGGCCACTTAAAGTGTCAAAGAAGGAGCTGGAAGACCATCTGAAAGTAACATACACAGACAGCCAGATAAATGAGCAGAGGGTGATACCACCAGACATGCCACCCATTCCTCAGCTAGAACATCAATTGGACAACAGCCCTCCAAGGTGGAGCGAGGTTGAGAAAACTGTGAGAAAGGCAAGGGCAGCTTTAGCTCCCGGACCAAACAGAGTTTCATACCGGCTGTAGAAGAATGCTCCAGAGGTCCTTCGGTTCCTGTGGAGGCAAATTAAAATGGTTTGGAAAAAGCGAACCATCCCAAAAACATGGCAAAGAGCAGGGGGACTGCTAATCCCTAAGGAAAAGGATGCTCAAACCTCAACCAGTTTCGACAAATCAATCTCTTGAATGTTGAAGGAAAGATCTTCTTTAGCATTGTTGCTGAAACGATGACAACATACCTGAAACAGAACAACTTGATTGATACGTCGATACAGAAAGCTGGTATACCAGGCTTATCAGGATGCTTAGAACATACTAGTATGATATGGCATCAAATCCAGACTGCAAAAAAGGAAGGGAGGGATCTGCATATCTTGTTCCTGGACTTGGCCAATGCTTTTGGATCCGTCCTCATTTCTTTCCTATGGACGGCATTTGAGTTCTTTCAGGAGCCATTGACCATTACACATCTGGTCGGAAACTATTTCAAAGATCTGCAATTCTGCCTTACAACAACAGAGTATACAACATCGTGCCAATCATTGGAAGTGGGAATAATGGCAGGGTGTACCATCTCCTTCCTAGCCTTTACCATGGCAATGGAATTGATTATTCGAGCTTCTAAGTGGGTAGTAGGAGGAGAACGGCTACAGTCTAGGCAGCGTCTTCCCCCTATTTGTGCCTACATGGATGACATGACCACCCTGACCTCAACCATTGCATATACCAAACGTCTACTGGTAAATCTGCATGCCAATATAACATTGGCGTGTATGAAGTTAAAACCCAGTAAATCTAGGAGCATATCCATTGTCAGAGGGAAACTCGTAGACCAGAAATTCCACATCGACGAAACACCCATTCTAACGGTGTTGGAGTTGCCAGTCAAGAGCTTAGGGCGATGGTACAATGCATGCCTCAAGGACTCAGATCAGTGCGACCAACTGAGGGAAGAAACCATTAAAGGCCCTTGACAGTATAAATAATACCTTGATTCCTGGCAAGCTGAAACTGTGGTGCCTGAAATTCGGATTGCTCCCTCAAATAATGTGGCCTTTAACAGTCTCAGAGGTGCCCATTACCAAAATCGAGAAGCTGGAGAGAACAGTCAGTTCTTATATCAAGAAGTGGCTTGGACTCCCGCGATGTCTCAGTAATATCGGTCTGTATGGGAGAAGTGCCCTGGAAGTGCCTGTCTCTAGCCTCACTGAAGAGTACAAGTGCACCAAAATGAGACTGGACATAACCCTGACAGAGTCTCAAGATGCTGTAATACAAGCGGCTGCTCCCAGATTGGCAACTGGAGCCCCCGACTAAGGCCATCCAGCAAGCAAAATCCGCTGTATGGACCATTGCAACAGCCATATCACCCTGCAGCCCAAGATTGGTTGCCCACTGAAGCTAAGCAGGGTTGAGCCTGGTCAGTACCTGGATGGGAGACCTCCTGGGAAAACTAGGTTGCTGCTGGAAGATGTGTTACTGAGACCAGCAGGGGCTGCTCACCCTGTGGTCTGTGTGGGTCCTAACGCCCCAGTATAGTGACTGGGACACTATACTGACAAAAAGCACCGGCTTTCGGATGAGACGTTAAACCGAGACTCGCTGTGGTCATTAAAAATCCCATGGCACTTGTCGTAAAGAGTAGGGGCGTAACCCCGGTGTCATGGCTAAATTCCCTCCACTGGCCTCTGACCATCATGGCCTCTTAATAATCCCCATACACTTGATAGGGTCTATGACTCTCTCTCCTCTCCACCTGTAGCTGGTGTGTGGTGAGCGCACTGGCGCCATTGTCCTGTGGCAGCCGTCGCATCATCCAAGTGGATGCTGCACACTGGTGGTGGTTGAGGAGAGACCCCCCACATGATTGTAAAGTGCTTTGGGTGTACAGCTATACACAATAAAGTGCTACATAAATGCATCATTCATTCATCATTCATTGTAGGACAGGTGCAGCAGGGAAGAGGGGGTTTTGGACTTGGGACAAGCCTACCCATATGGAACAAAGCAACATCCGCCCAGAGGAGAAAACTGATGGTAACCGAGGTCCGGTAGCAAGAGGAGGCAGAGAGATGCACAAAGGCTGTCTCTCAGTCCAAACAGGGACAGTGGACAAACTGGGAAAATCTAGAGCAACGTAAACTCACCTGGAAGGATCTTTGGGAAATGGAAGGAAGCAGATTGAGCTTCATCATCTGAGCCACCTATGATGTTCTCCCCACACCCAAGAACCTAAACCAGTGGATTGGAGAAGATCCATCATGTCCTCTCTGCCAAACCCCAGCAACGCTAAGGCATATTCCTCGTCGGTTGCAAAACCAGTCTTTCCCAAGGACGGTAAACCTGGAGGCACAATCAGGTTCTGAGGCAACTGACGATTATCCTGGAGGGAAGGAGAACCACTACCAATGCCCTCCCTCCTCCAACTCCTGGTTTCTCAAAAGCCACCACCTTCGTAAGAGCAGGACAGCTTCCAGTAAAACCAACTACAAAAATGGAAACAACTCTGTTGGACACTGCCCGGGACTGGAAAATGCAGGTTGACCTGGACCAGAGGCTCAGCTTTCCACCTGAGATAATTAATAATAACTAACCTCAGACCAGACCTAATACTGTGGTCAACCTCACAAAAGTCCTTGCTCATCGTGGAGCTAACTGTGCTATGGGAAGATGCAATTGGTGAAGCAAATGAGCGGGAAAGGCTGAAGGTATTCAGACCTAGTAGCCGAAGCAGTACAACGGGGTTGGCGAACCCAGTTGCTCCCAGTAGAGGTTGGGTGCAGAGGTTTTGTAGCCACGGCAACAACCAGGCTACTGAAAGGGTTGGGAGTCAAATGACAGGCCTTACAACAAGCCATAAGGTCGCTGTCAAAGGCTGCTGAGCGAAACAGCAACTAGCTGTGGATAAAAAGGAAGGATCCCTAATGGGCTGCAAAATGACCTAGAGGGGTAAAACCAGATGGAAACGCACCTGGGGACGCCAGGTGTTTGCTGTTGAGCCCTTTGGAGGTGTCGTGGGCCTATCAGCGAAACACCAAGGAAGGAGGGTGCCCACCTTAATGACCCCAATGAAGTGATTACCCCTACTCTCCACTCAAGATGTCAGCAAAGTGTTGATTATTATAAGGGATTGCACTATCAAGTCCTACATGCTCTACAGTGTACAGTATATAGACATATTCCAGTATTGACAATTAAAATTCACAGACCATTTACTATAACTGAACTGCAAAAATAGGTAATTTGGATGAACCAATGGTAACATTGAACCACCCACATTTAAATATCAGCACATATTCAGCAACTTGCCCTGCCCTGCCCTAATGATGTGATGATGAAAAGTGTAGAATATGGCCCCTTTAAAGTTGACTTGAGGGACAGAGGAGGGAACAGCTAGCATGATCCTGACATAGCTTGCTCCAAAAACACTACTTACTGGAGGATCCACTTTAACCACTGGAACTGTAGGCTAAATGGAAATGCAATGAAAATATCACAGAAGTTAGATAACCTAGACACCTAAAGGTGTCTGTGGACCTGAAATGCTCCATTAATGCTAACTCTAAAAATAACTCAATTAACTCTAAAATGCAATCTAAAGTAAGAAAATAATTAAATCTCTTTGTAAAGTCATTCTTCCTCAATCTTTATCTAATAACAAATAACAACTTTCTCAGTAAAAACAGTCATTAAAACAGTAAATAAATAGTAAAAAATAATCTTCTCTACTCATTAAATAAATAATACTTTTTTTTTACATTTTTGTGGAGTCATTCTTCCTCAATTTTAATCTAATAACAAAATAATTATGCTTTTTATAAGATACAATGCATTTTTTTGGTAAAGGTAAATCTTTTTTTCATAGTTCACATTTTAAAATAATAAATAATAATAACATTATTGTGAGGGTCCCGGACACATGTTAGAAAAGGTCTGTTTTCATAATCCATGTTATTTAAAATTTTGAATTTAAATTGATTTGAAACGGTTGGAATATTAAACAAATGAATGGTCATCCTTAGCAACGTCCATGAACAGCATACAAATGTAGTCGTTAATATGCTTCACAAATTCTAAAATGCATAACTAATAAGCTTATGTAGTAAACTGCAGCAAATCCCGGCAAACTTGTAGGAGGAAATATTATAAAAATTGACTTGGTAAATAACCAAATCAGCAATCATACTGCACAAAGCCTCTGTGCCTTATGCGATTAGTGTCTATACCTCAGTGGCCTCCTCTGGCTCTGTGTGACCCTTGTATTTCTCATCTGGCTGTGGAACCACTTTTCCCAGTCCCTGCACAATCCAGCCTATCATTCCAGCCCTGATGGAAGAGGAGATACAGTAAAGTCCATCAGCTGCTCCGGGCATAGGTGAGGATGTGAATACATGCAAATAAGCTGCTTTGCTCTAAGTCAACTCTAGATGGTAGCAGGGGACAGTAAAAACAAACAGGTTTCCCCAGTGGGCGCCAGTGAAGCAGTTATATATATATATATATATATATATATATATATATTGATTTATATATCCCATTTTATGCTTAAGGGAAGCCAGTCTGCATATTAAAATGCTTAAGTTTATGTCTGTTCAGCATGAGGGTATTTTGCCTTGAGCTGTTAATATGGAAATACAGCAATAAAGTATTTTGCGTGTGTAGCATGCAAAGACTCTCCATGCTGGTCTGCAGCAAAGCTCTGCATGTTTGTGCATGACTTCATATCTGCTATAAGCTACTCACTGGTCCGATGTGTTACTGCCATCCATGATACAGTGATGGAAAAATATGTGATACTCATCAAAACATTAATTTAACAGGCACACACACAGATACAAATGTGAAATACACAAATATTCTTATAACTACAAGATACGGGAAACAGCATACACATAAAAAAATAAAACTGAATCCGTATGATTGAAACTACCTGCTGCTCACTGCATTTTCCTCATGCTGTTCAATCTATGGTAAACAAAATGAAAAAGGGTCACGAATAAAACACATACTCATATGCGCTATACATATACATTATCAGGCTTGTGTAAATAAAAAAGCATGGTTACATTTCTTGAAATAAGTTCACCAAAAAAGTTATATTTTTAAAATGTACTAAATTCAAATTCAACGTAGCAAAAAGGAGAGAAAAAGATAAGTAAAAGATTATAAAAAGGTACTGATTAAATAAAGAAATTAAAGAGATTTTCTTATCAAAGTAACCTTAAAATAGTTTGACAATTACATAAAGGAATCTGTTTTTCTAATTTTTTTTATGCATGTTGTTAAGCTTCAGGACACAACACACCAGATGTTAAACTGAAACATCTGCCTTGAAACTTGCCACCTGAATGTTAAACATAGTTGTTTTTGACACATTGACTGTGTTCACACTTGAGTTAAATTCATCTTCAGCAATGTCTAAAAATAGTATGTATTGCTTTATCGCAAACTTATGATGACTGAAGAAGGTGTCTGCACATAATGACAAGCAATCATATTTGTGACATGGTAAACACCAAAAAAGCTGAACTTCTATCCTTATTAAAATGGAGAAAACAGCAAAAATGTAAGTCACAATGACCTGTAAAATATGTACGTTGCACACTGGCGATCTAAAAAAAGAAAGTATTTTTGCCTTGCAAATATAACTTAGTAAGAGTGCAAGTATTCTGTTTCAAATTTCAATAGTAATTAAATACAGCACTAAATAAAAAAAAACGTCTCAAGTTTAGTAATGAAGTATAATTATTTAAGAGCTGTAAGCTAAACGTTATGCTATCAGTTATTTACAGTGTTGGGGAAAGTTACTTTTAAAAGTAATGCATTACAATATTGCATTACTCTCTAAAAAAGTAACTAATTACGTTACTTAGTTACTTTTTATGGAAAGTAATGCGTTACGTTACTTTTGCGTTACCTTTTAAATATGAACAGGGCTTGATTGTTTGTTTTTAATACAAGAAGTTATATTTATAGCAAATATAAAAGACCTTTCACACCAAAAAGTGTAAAAAATAAACCTCAGGCTGAAGGACGAGTAAATCACATCTGTACAGTAAATCGTAGGAGAAGATTGCTCTTCAGCAATTAAAAAGCAATCAAGCACAATTGTTAATGTAAAGTCATTTTTGCTTATTAGTATGGTTGAACTGGATCATCAAAGATCAGCAGCAAACACATTGGTTAATAAAATGGGATTAGATACATTTGTGTTGTTTAACATATTTAATTATTGCAGGCTTGCGTCATATTCTGAGTTTGCATTTCACTGTTTTAATTAATTTTGATGAATACTGTGCTATGTGCCTTTTTCAACTCGGTTATCGGAATCATTGATTTACCTGCTTAAGCTGGATTCTGTCATCTTAACTGAGGCTGTTCATTCATTGTTTGTGTGCCAACAAAAATATAGCTCATATTAATGTTCAATGGAACTAAGAAATAACATAACAATTCTAAAGATTATAAGATTGTCAACTACTTAATTCAATTAAATGGAATTCAATAAAAAAGTCATCCTTTCATTAAGTTTTATTTTATACATTACGTTACGCAATCTCACCAATTAGGCATTTTAGATTTTTTTTAAGCTTACAAACATTATTATTTAGATTTCAGCTTTATTATGTGAATATACATACAATTCTCAGATCCTATCCTGAAGAACAGTGCAGAGACAGTGAAGACATGCTTAAACAGTGAAAGGTGACTCAATGTACATGTACACAAACTCACAGTCGCTGGTGCTGCAGCGGAAGCATTCTGGTCCTCCTCTGCCAGCTTCCCAGGAGATGCTGGAGGCTGGGGAACGAACCTTTATCACCCAGCTAAACATGCTGTCAGAAATACAGATCAACACAGCAAGAGTCAATGTCAAATAAAGATGTCCAAAGAACTGTCCAACTAAAGCAGTGTTGGGGAGTAACACACTAAACTCCACTACCTTACATACATAGGAGTAGCTTCAAGCAGAACAAATGTTGTTGCTTTTTCAGTTTGAGCTGTTTTAAAGCCTGAACTCAGCTAATAATCAAACGCGTTCACGTAAACAGTCATCCCTGCCATATATATAGCGGAGAATGTCAGACTCATTAAAGCGAATCGGATCATCCTGGTCAGCTCTTTCTCTTATCCACCTCTGCAGCATGGAACTAGGCCTTGTATCTGTGAATGAGCGAGACTTACGATTCATTAGCCTATATGCTGTAATTAGAGGAATACAAACGTGCAGTGAATGGTAAATTTGTGCTATAAACCATTTATAATTACAATAATATATAAAAAAACATTACAAGAAGAGCCAGTACGTTAAAAACAAGTATGATTAATTCTAATGAAACGGTCCAATCGCTCATTCTAGGGATTTGGTGCGTTTGGGTGGCTCATGTTAAAATGATTCACAGACTCGAGTCTATGTATTATGTGTCATTTTTAACCTTCTGCAAGTTGCATTCAGTGTAAATTTACCAGTTCAAGTTGGATTCGCACCTTCATTTATTTAACACTTTGTTTCAAACAGCAGTGATAAACAAGAAAATAGTGACTCAATGCTGCAAACAAAATTCAATCCTACTGTAAAGAAGCTCTTAAAGGTGCAGTGTGTAGATTTTAGCGGCATCTAGCGGTTGAGAACCAACGGCTCAGTCCCACGCTCACCCCTCCCTTTAGAGAAGCTACGGTGGCCGATACAGGGCTAAGATGCCATCGTCTGAGAGTGCAGAAAGCAATGAGGTTTCTTTACAAAGGTAAATTAAGGAATTATATTTACTTAATTATTAAATAAACCGATATCAATGCGAATATCACTGTTATTTGTTCATCCTTGTGTCCGTGTTTTTCACAAGAACAACATAGTGATGAAACGCGCTCTGTAGAGCAGTTTGTCCGTTTAGGGCTACTGTAAAACATGGTGACGACGTCCATGTGAAGGGGACCCGTGGTGTATATAGATATAAATCGCTCATTCTAAGGTAATACAAACATAACGGTTAATTATGTAAGGTCATTTATACTCCTCTGAAAACGTAGTTATGTACATTATATTGCATTTCTGTCTATAGATCATCCTAAATATTACACAGTGCACCTTTAAAAGATAATAGTATACAGTCATTATACAGTTGAAATCAGTTCATTGTTGATTCAGGTTGCTTATGGAATTAGTTTAATTCATCTAGTCTATAAAGCAGCTCTCTCACCAATTAGACAATTTTACATTTAGCCTACACAAATAGATGTTTTTTGTTTAATAAAACTCATTTTGAATGCCATTTTCATTAAATGTAAATACATATTGTTATGCATATTTATTCATGCACAGCCACAATAAGGTGAATCACACGAATACTGAATAAATATAAATATAAATACATTTCATAATCATAGTTCTGCTAGACCGGAAAGCCACAGTTTAGATAAAGCTGAAAGTAAATTCAATACTTCAAGAAGGACAATGCCAGCTACTGTCATTGCATGTTGCTTGCAAAACGATTAGCTTCTGAAGGGCTTTTGAATGCATTAAACAGACAGTCAATCATTTTGCACGTTTGAGTTTGCTGATATGTCTCTGAGGAGTGAAGTTTAAGACAGAAAGTGTGTGATTAAAGTTAAAACAAATAAACTGAAATTGCTTGCAGCACCTGCCATAGTTTGAAAGCAATTGCCGTGACATATGTAATATAAATCTAAGTGTTTCTCGCTCTTGGTCACAGGGGTTTTGCTCCAGTGGGATCATGGCTGCTTGTGTGGGCTCCTGTCACTGTTAATCACTGATAAATGCATCTGACCCTAATCTCTCCTGGCTTGAACACCTGCGGAAACAGAGCAGGCCAGCTGTACTCGTCTGCCCACACTGCTCCACTTTACACCTGAGCAGAGAAAGATGCCCTTTGTTTTGCGGTGGTCTTACCAGTGGGCTCTGTTAACTCAATTTACTCACTCTAAACTCTCCATTCCAGGTCAGACACTGCGCTGTGCATCATCAGTCATGCGAATCTGCTTTGAAGGCATTCAAACCAAGACTATACAATCCCACAGCTGCAGATTTTAAACCATGATTCACTTTAAACCCCTTCAGCCCTGTTTGGTCCAGTGATCAGATTCTGTTTTAGCAGCAGTACAAGCAATAGAAACACAACGTCACAAATAACACCAAGCCAAACTGAGAAGAACAGTTGCATGATTATGAGTGGATGAGATGGGTGAAAACACTGATCCATAGAGGAGACTCATGGACTGGTGATTTACTGCTAGTCAAACCAGCTGTCAGGAGACTCGTACGGGTTGACATTTGAGGATGGGTGAGGAAATGAGCTGTGACCCACTTCAACGCAAGTATTCTCTATAACCGAGTTCAAATTATGTATATTTATGGCATGGAAATTCAGCTAACACCAATAAAAAAAAACAAATATTATTTAAATATTAAATCTGATATTTAAAATTGTATTTTATCACATTTTCAATTAATAGAAAATGTTTTACAATAAGGTTCCATTTGTTAACATTAGTTAACTACATTTTTTAACGTGAACTAATGATTAAAAATACTTCTAGATTTGATTAATTTTAGTTAATGTCCATTTCAACATTTACTAATATATTCTTAAAATAATTGTCAATTATTAAAATCAAAATCAATGTGTCTGAGCTAACATGTGCTTAAAATGAACTGACAATGACAATCATTAATAAATACTGTAAAAAACAACAACCTTATTGCTCATTGTTAGTTAACATTAGTTGGGGCATTAACTAATGTTAACCAATGGGATTTTTTGGAAAGCCTTACCAATATATTTTGTCTTTCTTTACCTTAACTTTTTCAAAAACTGGCCTGGTTGTAATGACCCACACAAATACACTAAACAATTGGTTTAGAACCAATTTTTGCTTATAAATTGTTAGCAAATTTCACAATTAATTACAAAGAAATGTCAAGTAATACATATAATTCAACATGAAATTTGAAGTAAAAATACTGAAATAATATGTTCTTGTAAAACATACTCTAATAATCTTTTATTAATAATAAAAAATTTTTTTAGAGAAAAATCAACCACAAGACACTAGACAAAACATTAATTACAAAATAAAACCGTGTGCCTATTAACTGGACATTGATATGAATATTTGAGTATTTACCTGTAGTGTTCAGCAGAAGACGGTCATCCCAGAGAGAGGCTGAGGCTGAAGGACGGCCAGGTGGGAAGTGGAGGGATTATCCATGAGAAAGCACAGCTAACGGGATTAGGCTTTCTCTGGGACGGATGGACAGAGAGAGAGGGAGGACCTGGACTTGGACTTCATTAGCCTCACACAATCCTTCTTGGAGCTCAGCCCGTATAGGACCAGAACAGAGACTGGGACAGAGAAACCCCTCAGATAGTAGCCAATGTAGTGCACATATAAACTGTGCATTATAGTTTGCACTGGGCTGTGAGTAAATCACTTGCATATATACGATTTTGCATCAGGCTAAACAGAATAATGCCTTTAGCCAATATTAAATTGTTATATTTTACTTGCCAGTGATAAATTAATAGTAGCAGTAGTAGTGTCTTAGTAGTATTGTAAAAAAAAATAACCAATAATGTCTCATGCACCATGATTCTCTAAATTCAGATTTTTGTTTATAATTAGTGTAAATCGTCATGCTTTTAAATTATTTGACACATGATTGTATCTTCTAGTATAATATTATTATATAATATAATATAATGTAATATAAAATAATATAATATAATATACAGCTAGTATATTTGTAATTATGCTCACATGTTTACTTGCATATTTTAAATATAAATTGTTATGTTTAATCGATTAATTATCAAACGATTAATCATTATTAATCGCATCCCAAAAAAGTTTTTGTTTACATAATATATGTGTGTGTACTGTGTATATTTATTATGCATATATAAATACACACACATACAGTATATATTTTGAAAATATTTACATGTATCTACATGTCTATATTTATATTAATGTAATTTATATTATAAATAAATATATTCAATATATAAACATAGCATATTTTTCTGAAATATATACATGCATGTGTGTGTAATTATATATACATGATAAATATACACAGTACACATACACACATAAACTTTTATTTTGGATGCGATTTTTAGTTTGACGGCACTAGTTACTACTTAAAAAAAAATCATAGTCTTCATTTTAATTGTAGTTAGATTTGAGTAATTTTGTTGCATGTTTTTGTCATTTTTATTAATTTTGAGTTATTTACTTCAGCTTATACAAAATCAAAATGAGAAATTGTGCCTTGGCAACTAGCTGTAATGTAATACGTGTATTTTTTATATTCGTTTCAGTTAACGCTTATTCTAAGTAATGTAAATGCTTTTTTTTTTTTTAAAATTGTTTATTTAATGCTAATAACTCTGCCAGTATTTAATTTCTCCATTGCCTAAAGGACAACCTGTGAAAACTGTCTCATTTCACCTCAGTCTCCCCGATGAGATTAATTTAATTGGTGCAGTTATGGTTTAATGTGTTTGAAAGGTTAAAGCTGCAGGTGAGTTTATGAATATGATTCAGTGAGATATTATTGCTCCGGGAAGACATCCTATGGTCATAAGACAAAAATACTAATGTCCTAATTTATCCGGTCTTTGGGCCCCCTCAAACCTTTAGAAACGAGCGGTGATATCATGAACGATTCCAGTGTGTTTGCCGCTGCCCTTCAGGTGCGGTGACTGTCTCAGTCTGTTGCCATCGCCTCCCAGTTTGCCATCTGGCACATATTCATCAGTGAGATGAGATGCCGTCTCTCGGCTCATGTTTAAAAATTCTCAAAGCCTGAGATGAGTCACTTTCACCTCTGCTCACGGCTCTCTCGAGTCTGCTTCAATCCTCCTTCCCATATGTCAGCCACCCTGCCACTTATTACAGCCGCCACATCACGTCTATGAGCGCAGGAAACTTCACACAACACAGCTGATTATCTGTCCATGTTACGAGCCCCTGCTCTTTCTTTCTTTTTCTTTCCTGAGTGCAGCTGGTAATTGGATGGGAGCGGAGACTATTACAAACACCTGAGCTGCTGGTGGCACTTATGGTGGCTTGCCCTGGGAACTCTGTTGTTGTGTTTGCTTTTGGTCTTGTTTTTCCTTATTCTCTTTTGTTTTGGGATGGCGAGGGATTGCTTGTTTAGTTACTATACAGTACATAGAAAGCATAAGTAAGTGAGTTGACCCGGAAGACTTTTGTTGTGTTTATTTTCTTCATCGGGAGATAGGAAGTTTTCTTTACTCTCGAGTAAGTTATAGTTTAAATTAGTTAGCTCGCCTGTCCTTATTTATGATTTGTCTAAGTTTAAATACTTTTATTGCCGTTTTCTGTTATTGGTCATTTTCTTTTTCCTGTACAATAAAACCCACTGTGGTAGTTGTTTCTAGAATGGCTTTCTTATGTTGGTGCCTAAACAGGGTCACGACAGTCCATCATTTCAGACCACCAAAAACTAAACAGGAAATTTTGGAAAACAACAAATTCACTGGAATAGACAATTAAAGGAAAATTTGCTGCATTTTCTCACCCCCAGACAATCCTAGATTAGTTTGTTTATTCATCAGAACAGATTTGGAGAAATGTAGCTTTTATCACTTGCTCACCAATGGATGCTCTGCAGTGAATGGGTGCCGTCAGAATGAGAGACCAAACAGGTGATAAAAGCATTACAATAATCCACACCACTCCAGTCCATCAGTTAATTACACATCTTTTATTTTTAATTCTTTATATGTATTTTAGATGCTTTAACCCTACATCTAAAATGACACATAATGGGCATAAAATGTGAAAATTTTAGTTTCAATATTCTGTTAAATGTATATTTGTGAGCCACTAATCACCCCTCAAAAAACACACACATGCACGCGCACACACACACACACACACACACACACGCACGCACGCACGCACGCACGCACGCACGCACACACACACACACACACACACACACACACACACACACACACACACACACACACACACACACACACACACACACACACACACACACACACACACACACAATAACCATAATTTATTCCACTCTTATCAACATCTTTTATTACCATTTTACATTACACCTTTGGAGTATTTTATGGCCAGTTTCTAAGTGACAGCATTTAAAAAATGCTTTTGTGTCCAACGGCAAACAAGATAAACATTACACAATATGTAATGGTGAACGATTACATAAAAGTTGTTCACTGTAAGATTTTAAAGTGCAATTTTTTTAAACAATTCAATTCAAGATTATTTGTATAGCGCTTTTTATGAGACAATCATTGCAAAGCAGCTTTACAGGAAATTAAGTTTCTACAATATATTTATATATTGCAGAAACTTAATATATTTACAGTTTTTTTACGAATCGCTATGACAATTTTTTCTATACTTTTAACAATTTTCCTAAACTCTTAACACAGTTAGCACAACATCCGTCTGTGTAGGTTATACAACTAACACATTTCTTGTTGCTTTGACACAAAATGCATAAAGTTAACACAAATTTAAAATGCTTGAACTTATTTTACACACAAGCTCAACCAAGACCAAAACAATGTAATTTTACTGCCAAATTTACAAATGCTTTCACACTGTATGTCAGAACAGATAACATCATGTTCTAAACCTAACTTATAGGCTAAAGTCAAAGTGAACAGCTGTTCATGTTGTGAATTGAAACACACTCAGGTGTTGAGGTTCTTTCAATCGCATGACCATACGATATACAGTAAAAGAGGACATCGTTGGGCTGATCTTGTGAGGAAAGTTCACTCCTGCATAAACGGGAGATTTTAGAAGATCTGCACCAAAGACTGGTGCCAGAGAAAGGGGACAGGTGGGAGACCACTTGTCAATATATGTGATCACATGCAACAATGTGGTATTCCACCATTCCCAGAGCAGTCACAGCCTGGCACCCATCCGAGAATGATGTCCATCTTCCTTGCCCCTTACTCCACTTTCCTCAACCTCATTGAGATGGAAGGTTTTTGACCAAATGTCCCTCCTGGATGCAATGGATGCTGCATGCCAAGACATCACAGCTGAACACTGTCAGGGGTGGATAAGGCATACCAAAAGACACCTTGCCAGAGAAGAAGATATCAGGTGTGATGTGGATGAGAACATGTGGCCAAATGCAGAAGACCGGGCAGATTTTTTATTTATATGTTATTCTTCTGTGGATTTTTCTGTTTGTATATTTTGTACTTTCATATAATGCTGTAAAGGGCAACTGTATTGCATATTTTTGTTATCTTAAAGTAATTTCCTGTTGCAAATAAAGCCTTTACTTCAGTAATTCTGTCTCTGTCTTCTTTTTTCACAAACTGTACATTCTATAAAGCTACTCTGAGATGGCTAATTCCATTTTTGTATTGAATTTTTGGAGCAAAAGAAACTAAATGCATGCATTTATCAAACCCAATGAAACAAAAATGTAGAGAGGCTTCAAGAAAACTGCAAAACACAATTTATGATCAATACAATATAGTATTGTATTGATCATAAATTGTGTTTTGCAGTTTCTGTCTGATATTAGTGTTTTTATGATATTGTGCGATTTACTAAATGTTTCTGTTGGAAGAGAATATGTGTTAGTGTTTTGGATTAAATGTTTGATTTTGAGACATGTTTGCAGTTTTTTGGTAGACATATTGTATTGTGTTAGTGTATTATTGTAATTTGAAAATTAGTGTTGGAGTTTAGTTTGCAGTGTGTGATTTTGAGCATGACATTAACTGTTTTGTCAATTGTGTGTTGCTGGTGTGTTGGTGCATTAAGTGTTTAGGAAAATTGTTAGAAGTATTGAAAAAATTGTCATAGCGATCGTAAAAAACTGTAACTTATGGCAAAATTTTGTTAATTCTGTATATTGTCTGAGCGGTTGGCATCATTTCTTCTCAGTTCTTCGGTCATCTCAGATCATTTAAGGGTTGGATCCAGACTGAAGCTTGTGTAATTCCTAGTTACCACGGGATGTCAATCAAACAAGATTATCAGATGCATTATATGATTGTTTGGCTAAAGAGACGTGTCTTTAATCTAGATTTAAATAGAGAGAGTGTGTCTGAAAACATTATGCAATCATTTGAAACGAGTTGGAATAACGCTATCTCACGACCAATTTGTACATATTTTACGAAGTGGCTAATTCGTACGAATTCGTATGACCTCACTCGTATGATTTTTGTACGATTTGTCTAAACCCCAGTGACGGGTAGGTTTAGGGGCAGGGTTCGGTGTAGGTCATTCGTACAAAATCACAAATTGGCAACTCGTAAAATACATACGACTTAGCAAAAATCGTATGAATTTGTACGAGTGAGGTCGTTAGCCACCTTGTAAATTATGTATGAATTGACCGTGAGATCGGGCTGGTATGTACTGTAATAATTTTCAATTGTGTTAAACAAATGCAATTGAAAACAACGGCAATATTCATAAATACAAGAGCATCAATCGATTAATTCCATTAAACCAGTAGTCCAAAATAAGGATTCATAAACAAGTACAAAAGTTGTTAATTTAATCATTTACATTTTGAATGTTGTCAATATGTCAATATTGTAAGTTTTAATGTCTATGCATAAATATGTGTGTGGTAGAACCATACTTTAAGTGAATATGCATAGGTAGCTCCAAACAATGGCAGAGAGAACAGATATCTGTAATCAGAGACCGTAATCATTTTTGCAATTTTTTTGACACTTGATGCCAAATGTAGCCATACAAGTGTGTGACAGTACAACAAGCACAGGTGTGTGTGATTGGCAGGCTAAAGCACATGCAGCGTCTCTATGGCCTGAGGGATTACAGTATGTGTTAGTTTGGCTAGCAGGGCAAACCGCATTGAAATTCAGCATCAGCAAAACAGAGGATGGATCATCCCCATGTACTGACAGCTCTGACACTGTGTTCTCAATATTCTCTGCCGTCTCTTGGTCCCAGTGTGCTTCAGGAACCTCAGAGGATTCATAGCTCAACACTTTTTAGCAGTAAAGCTAACATAACTAATTTAAACCAACAGTTTCCAGCTGTCAGTTTCAAGGGATAGTTCATACAGAAATGAAAATTGTGTCATCGTTTGCTCACCTTCATGTCATTACAAACCTGAATTAATTTATTTTCTCTGAGTACAAGCTGTTCTTTTCCAGCAACTATTTTTTCCACTTTTTTTTCACCGTATAGAAAAATAGCAGCTTGGACATTTTGTTTTGTGTTCCAAATGAATAAAAAAAAAGTAATTTAGGGTTGGAACAACATGAAGACAAGTAATTGATGAGGTACTTTAAAAATATATTTTTTCTTGGAGAGAAACTGCCAAGACTAAATTGACATTTGTTTTTGCAAAATTCAGATATTTGTTTTCATCATGTGAGACTCTTAGAAGAGTTTCTTCCACTCCTCTGCAAATCAACACATGCACAATCCCCTTAAGTGATCAGAGGCTGTAATCCAAACAGATTTAAGCCTGTGAGAAGGGAAAGATACTGTATGCCACACATTTGAGATGGGTCCCTTAAAACAGGAAGACGGTGCATCTGAATTTATCAGCCAGTGAGCAGGAGAAATGAAGAGAGTGTCAGGGAATCATGAAGCAGTCGCTGTCAGAAGAGTCCATTCTAAAAGTATCATGTCAACAACATGTGTTATTCCATCTGACGGCTTCACACAGATTTGAAGGGTAAAAGTTCAACAGGTAATTCAAGAGTGTACGAGTAAATCCATGTTCAGTGTGAAATTAATGCTGCAAAGCTTTTGCAAATACTTAGATAGTTTACCCAAAAAGAAAAGTGTTATCATTTACAATCTTTAATTTTCCACAAAACACAAAGCACGTAGCACTGCAAACTAGCACTGGAAACTAATGGAACTAATGAGGAGAACATGAAACTGACCAAAAATGGGCACGAGAGGGGAAACACAGGACATGGGGACACATGTCTGACATTCCTCAAGGAGGAATGGAGGCCTCAAGGGACATGGAGACAGGACAGGAGGCTTCCAGGGCAATGCCCGTTCCGGGACCCACAGTGGAGCAGGGAGCTCGGGTGGCTATGGTGGGTCAGGGGACTGGGGAGGCCATGGTGAAGCAGGGAGCGTGGGCGGCCATGGTGGGTCAGGGGAGATTCGGGCATCCATGGTGGAGCAGGGAGCTTGGGTGGCCATGATGGGTCAGGGGACTCGGGCGGCCATGGCGGAGCAGGGGATTCTGGAGGCCATGGCAGGACCGCCTCAGAGTCCTCGGCCCCAGCCCCCGCCTCTACGGCTTTAGCACTACTACCCCCCCCAAAAAAAAATTCCATGGGGAAAGTAGGGGCTCTACATGGTTGGTGTTCTTGGGGCGCTCTGGAAAGCGCAGGCTCCAGTGGGCACTGCCGAGGAGTGGGCGCTCTGGAAGTGCAGAGTCTTGGGGGCACTCTGGAAGCACGGACTCTTGGGGGCGCTTTGGACGCGCGGACACTTGGGGGAGCTCTGGAGGCATGGACACTTGGGGGCGCTCTGGAGGTGCAGGCACCGCAAAGCGCTTACGAGGGGCTGGCACTGAAGGGCGCTGTCGAGGAGCGGGCTCTGGAGCTGGGCTCCAACCCATACCCTCATATGCCACCAGCAAGCCCAGGGGCACATGAGCGTCGGTCGGCAGCTTGCGTGGGCCGCAAACGGCGGCAGGCTTGCGTGGGCCGTGAACGGCGGACTTGCATTGGCTGTGGATAGTGGCTGGCTTGCGTGGCCCGCGAACGGCGGGCTTGGGTGAGCCGCGGACGGCGGCAGATTTCTCGTGAACAGCGGGTTGGGTGAGCCACGGACGGCAGCCGCACTGGTGGCGACTTCCATGCCGCCGCTGAAAAAAAAAAAGGAGAAAACAAAACACGGAACACACGGAATGACAATTTAGACCGGACACCAGAGACAGGAAACACAGGGCTTAAGTAAGGGAGACTAAACGAGGATAAACTAGATAATTGATAACACACGGCTGGAAACGAATGGAACTAATGAGGAGGGGAAACACAGGACATGGGGACACATGTCTGACAGACACTTTAAGATAAAGTGTTACCCAACATAACTTATTGAAGGGAAAAAATATGAAAAATGTGGTAACATTTTAGATCAAGGAACACATATTCCCTATTGACTAATTGCATTAACCTGCATATGACTAGCATATTGGCGATTTATTTGTTCATTGCCTTCTGCATGAACATATTCTAGATCCCTTAACCTGACCATATACATAAACTTAACTACTACAACAACTTTACCTGCTTACTTGCTCCAGGTATTAAAATAAATAAACAAATCAATTTAAAGGATAAACAAACCAGGTCTTCCAATGACTCCCAGTCCTGGAAATTGAGGGACTCTGATCACGTAATCCTGCTCTAATACATATTCCTCCAGGAAATTAGGGATTAACTGGCTTTTACGGCCAAAACACACTATTAATGAAACAGAAGCTCCACTTTTTTAACAAGCTGGACAACAGCTATGGGAGATGCTGAGCAACACTTTCCTTCTTAATCGCAGCCAGCAGTAACAGACAAACATTTAGATGTAGATGGCCCAGACTGAAGGCTGTTATTTTGATCTTTATGATAACACATATCTAGCTGTCAAATGTAGCAACAGTTCTCAGAGATGTCATTCAAACCTGTAAATCTAAACAGTGTGACTGAATTTCAATCATAAGAGTTAAAGATTTAAAAAAAAAAATAATAAAAAAAAAAACACTGAGGGAGCTTTGTGCAAAAATATTTATAATGTTTTTTATAATGTATCTCTGAATAAAAAAAAAAAAAAAACTTATTTGTGTTTCTTAAAGTAATAGTTCACCTAAACATGAAAATGCGGTGAAAATGTACATACTCAGGCCATTTAAGATGTAGATGAGATTGTTTTTTCATCAGAACAGGTTTGGAGAAGTATTACACCACTTGCTCACCAGTGGACCCTGAATGGGTGCCGTCAGAATGAGAGTCCAAACAGCTACAGTAATCCACAGGTCCATCACAGTAACCCACAAGTGAGTAATCCACATAAACATCACAGTAATCCACATGACTCTAATCCACCAAATAATGTCATGTGAAGAGAAAAGGTGCATGTTTGTAAGAAACAAGTTATCGTTATCATCAAGAAATAACTTTAAACCATCACTTCTGGACAAAATAAGAGTCAATAATCCATAATAACGCTTCCTCCAGTGAAAAAGTCAATCTCCTGTTGTCTTCTAAAAATCCACATATTTGTTTAAAACTGTTTTGTACAGTACATGGTGCTTGGTCTGGTATATATCTCCAAATTCAGATGAGATGACTTTTTGACTGGAGAAAGCAACAGAGGACATGTTTTAGCCAAAAGCAGTGGTTTGAAGTTAAACATCCCTTATGGATTTTTTGATTACAAACATGCAACTTTTGGCTTCACAAGATGATAATTGACTGGAGTGGTGTGGATTACTTGTGGATTATTGTGATGCTTTTATCAGCCAGAGGATCTACTGGTGAAGAAGTGATTTAATACTTAATTTCTCCAAATCTTTTCCAATTAAGAAATAAACTCTTGGATGGCCTGAGGGTGAGTAAATATATTTTGCAAATGTTCTTTTTGGGTGAACAATTCTTTTAGATATTGTTTGAACATCATGCATCACAGAATCCTTTTAAAAATGTAGTTTTTGGAGTTCTGACATGTATTACTGAGAGTTGATCAATTCCCCATGCCGTAACCACTCTCAGTCTCTGTTTTCCATCATACACTCCAAATCAGATCACCAGCCACTGCTTTCCTGTCATATATCTCATTACCCGTAGCTCACATAGTAAATAGCCTTGTGCCACCTTCAATTTTTTATTAATCTACTCCCTATCTGCATTTTCCACCCGCATTCTCCATCTCAGGGTGAATTTAGTGCGCTAAATTGCCATTAGGCTTGTGGCGTGGCTGCAATGAGAGATGGTTAGATAGAGTTATGCTATACAGCTTCTTGTTACAGCAGGTAGAATGTGATTTGTAATGGCAACAAAATGACTATGTTTTATAACCCTCACTTTTTATGCAAACACCCCCAGAGCTTCCTCAAACATTAATACTTCATATATGCTATGTTCTTCCTTTGCAAGGACACTTCAGGCAGTAGGAATATATACATGTGTGGAGAATAATAATTTGCCAAAAGCACTTGCTAGTCTTCTACTTTACGTTTTGAGTGACGTGAACTTGCTGGTGTTCCTCACACTATTCAGTAAGACTTTATTTTAAGGTCCAATTCCTGATATTAACTAGCATGTATATTACTAGTCTAGCATATTGACTTTTTATTAGTACTTAAAAAGCACAAGTAATGCCATATTCTGCACAACCATATCTAAGATCCCCCAAACAGACCCCATACCTGAACTTAACAACTACCATGCTAATGGTTAATAAGCATCAAATTAAGAGTTGATTGAGGCAAAAGTCATAGTTTATAGCCGGAACTGAAGCTTAAAATAAAGTTTGACACACTATTCTATTTTGAACAAGGACATTAACAAAGAGTTACATTTGTTTCGAATCATAACTCTCATACTCAATGTTGAACTAAGACAAAAAAACAACAACACCAACAACAACAAAAAAACAAACATAAACATATTTTTATTATTTTATAAATTTAGCTGAAACATGATTCTGCAGAGGCCTACTGTCACGAATTCAGCCTCTGTGGCTCCCTCCGATCGTCACCAGAGGGAACCGTCACCTTAGTATTAACAGTCACGAACTCCAATTCCCATAATACCCCGTGCCTGTGGCTGATTACCTGCACAGGTGTTTCATATTGACTCTGGTCCATTTAAGCCAGGGGTCTCCAACCCTGCTCCTGGAGAGCTACCATCCTGTAGACTTTAGTTACAACCATGTTCCAACACACCTGCCAGTAATTATCAAGTAGCCCTGGACACCTTAATCAGCTGGTTCAGGTGGGTTTGAGCTGACATCTGTAGGACGGTAGATCTCCAGGAGCAGGGTTGGAGACCCCTGATTTAAGCTGTTCTCCCAGTCACCTCATTGTGAAGTCTTGTCTTGCCATGCAAACATTTCCGAGCGTTTCCCCGTGTATGACCCCCGTGTATGACCCCCCGTGTATGACCCCCCGTGTATGACCCCCCGTGTATGACCCCCCGTGTATGACCCCCCGTGTATGACCCCCGTGTATGACTCCCCGTGTATGACTCCCCGTGTATGACTCCCCGTGTATGACCTGGACTGTTTATTGGACTCTGATTCTCTGCCGCCTGCCTACTCTGATTCAACCTGCCTTGTTATTTGATTATCCTGAGTGTTTGCTGCCAGCCCTGATCCTCAGCCCGAACTCTGAACTTTTGATTCTGCCCTGTCTACGTTGTGTTTGAAGCTCGTGATGGAATTCTGCCTGTTTGACTTGCATTCTGTTTTAATAAAGCTGCACACGGATCCTAACGCCACTGACTCCGCGATACACCTACAATATTAGGTTATTTACCTACAATATTAACAATTCCTGTAAAAAAAATATACATCTGCATTTTTAGTAGTTGTATATCATTTTTTTGCAATGAATAACAACAATGTTCTGTCTATATTATTCTGCTATTTTGTGTATCAAACTTTTATTGTTTTTTTCTGTATCATTTCTATGTTGCAAAAAAAGGGTCTTAGCATCCAAAAAAATACTAATCCTCATGACTTTTTCATCAGAGAAGATGGTGAATGTACCTGTCAAGCTCCCAAAAGCACATAATAGTGCTTATTTTAACAGGCAGTAATTTAGGTAATATTCACTCGAAATCTTGTCTTCTCCCATTTAAATCTTGTGAGCATGTGATAAAGTTAGTTTTTACTGTAATTATGACATCAGGTGCTATCAAGTCACTTTGGTTGGAGCAAGATGGTGATGTACCTTTTCTACAAAAAATCAGCAAGATTATTTATCCATTACTTCTAAAAATGATGAATGCTCCTCAGGTCTGTTTTTGCTTGTGCAGTTGAAATTGTACAGGCTACTATTATATTTTGTCCATGCACCTTTGCTAATACTATTGAACATTTAAAAAAAAAAAAATTTCACTAATTAAAAAAAAAAAAACCCACTGTCAATTCAGACACTGTCTTCTCACTGACACAAATCCTACCCACAAATCTGCGTTTAAAGAAAGTAAATTTCTCCTCTTGTAATGTGGTGGCATTCATAATTTATTAAACTCGTAAATACAATCTGTCCGACATGACTTGAATGCACCATTAGAGTTATTAACTTTCCCAGGCACCCCCGCTTTTTGAGACCCACTGAATTACACATATAACTCTCATTTTATGAAATGTAAATCTGCAGCAGCGTGAACATCCTGCCAATCATCTCCTTGTGTGTTCCACAGAAGAAAAAAAGCCCTAAAGGTTTTTGGAACGACATGAGGAAGAGTAAATTAATTTCGGCTGAACTATTTTTTCAAACGCAAGCAGTCTGAGAACAGATCTGAATGTGTCAAACACCTTCATATAAAGCCGAAACGCCTGTCTTGGCTGTTTTCACAAGGTCCCTATGTAATGCTAATGAGCGACTGAGGCTGTGAAACACTCACATGTCTAATTAAGATGCGGCACTAATGCACCTCTTTTCTGAGTGCTAAATGCACTAAAATTAGATGGCAGAAACGTTAAACGGCACCTGGAATCATCTTCCTATTACATGGGTGGGATTTTAATGAGAGTTTCATATAATCCAATTAACACCGAAATTAATTTGTTCACAAATGCCCAAGTGCTAGAGGTGTATGTGCGTGCATTCTGGTGATCTTAATGAGCTTTCCAAGTTATGGTATATCTCTCTTGATTAGTTGAGATTATTAGTGTGGGATTTAATTCCACTTCCAATAACACTATATAGACACTATAATACCTTCTTCTCTAGTCCCCTGCAATTTCATTGACTATTTTTCAGATTTCACTCTAAACTTGAAAGTGTTCCTGAGCTTTTGATCCCATGGGGAAAGCTAAACAGAAAACAATGTTAAATAAAATCAATAAATAAAAACAGATTTTTTTTTATAAAATCACATCAATATGTGTAGGCAGCATTCTGATGCCACAGTTGTTCCAAAAGCAAGGCTGCTTAATTTGGCTGCCTTCGATGATACAAACTGGTGATTTTACACTGTGCACGTTTGCTGTGTTCTGAAACCAAGGGCCATTGTTCCTATTGCAGTAGTTTTCAATCCTAGTTCTGGGTACCCGCTGTAATGAATATTATCTGACACACTCCGTATATATCCACACTAATCCAGAAACATTTAAAAACACATATTTTTCAATTTTATTCACATTATTCCAATCTGAGACATCATTTTTGTCCTGCCAAACCAAGCTTTTTGAAGACACTCCACAAGTGGATATATTAAAAACATTAGTGTGGTAGGTAATCAAAAACAACGATGCATGTTTAGTCATGAAACACATTGTATCAATAGATATCTATGTTGCTGAAGATATATGTTATGTTACATTCATGCAAAGACGACTGAAAACACACAATTGCTGACCTGTGGCAAAGCATGTGGTATATTTATATAGTATATTTAATAATAAAATTAGCAGGCAGTTTGAGAATATTATGATGTCAGGTCTCTGCATCATCTCAGTGACATGTTAATTTATTTTAAGCATGAACAATAAGATGCTTTTAGCATTTTCTAACATTTCAGTGTTGCTGATTTTGGAAAAATGCCTGAAAACACTAATGTGGATGAAGAAAGTTTGAAATTAAAATATCTGTTTGAAATGTATCTGGATTAAAGTAGATGTAGCCTCAGTTCAGTTTATAGAGCTCTTTCTTATCATTCTGATGATCTGAATCCAGTGGCGGAGCCAGGATGTGTTCATACGGGTGGCCAGGGAGGTGCCAGCAACCAGCCTGGGGTGGCACAGAAATCTTCAAATATTTCAATATAAAAATGTGGTTGACTATAAAATACTAGACAATTTTAGTGCCTAAAAACAGCTGAATACAATTAATTTCTACTTAATTGTAATTGAGATATTTGTAAAATATTATATCAAGTAATACTGAGGGAATATGACAATTTTTTTATTATTCCTCACCTCCAGGTATTTTAATAAAATGGCTCACTTTAGCTTAATTGCTCTGTCAGTTTGGTTCTGGTTCTCAAAACCCCAAAAACTTTAACATTACATACTCATGGATGAGACATGCAGTTAGTGATAAGAATGTGAAAAAGTCCGGAAGACAACAGCACATACATGGCAGATTGTAAAATGAGTTGTTCCGCTTCATGAGAACTAGACACTGCGTCCCCTAGAGGTCGCTATGGGGAACGGCGTCAGCGTGACCCGTGTCTGAAGCATACATACAAAAACACAACCTGTTGGCTGGCGACAGCGTATGACGTCACTACTGGCGCGACTACAGTATAAAGGGCACCGGGAGAATACATCATCCACTTCTTTCGTCTTCATTGCTTTGTTTGAAGCGTGCATTCTGGTAAGAGTACAGTTTTCTATCTATTATCATGGCGAGCACTAGCAAGGCGTTTAAGAAGTGTGTGGATCCGTGTCCTTGCTATTTGACACCCGATGACACTCACAATCTTTGCGTTTTTTGTTTGGGCGAGGACCACGCACGCAATGTCCTCGAGGGGCAAATATGCGTGCACTGATTTTTTTTTTCTATGAAAAAGCTTCGCTCTCGTCTGTCCTCTATTCGAGGAAAGAGGGGCAGCCGTCTGCTTCCTGCGATTCGGGACCCACCGCTGCCGAGAATCGGTTGCGGCAGCCGTCGTGTGAAGACCTCCTCGTGAGAAGACCGAAGAGTGTAAAGACCATCGACTCTACCGTGCGACTCCTCCGGGCAGGGACACTGCCAAAGGATATAAGTATCGCTTTTTATTTATCTTCTTTCTTACTGCTTGTTTCACTTCTGTTTTAGTTTTTATAACCAATTCTTACTAAGTTGTTGTTTGTTAACATGTGTTTTTGACAGTGTTCTTTTTTTGGGATTACTGATAAACTACTGCCATTTGATTTGTTATCTATTTTAATTTTAGATAAATTAAGTATGAATTTATTATGTCTTTATAGGTATTTTCTTTAGTTTTAGTTTTAACAAATTGGAGTTATTTTAGTAACGTTACTTCAACATACTACATGGAAATGAAATAACACATATATATATATATATATATATGGGTGTTTGGCTTAGTGTCATGTTAGAATCATTTTTATACTCATACCTTTTATTGGTTTCATATTTTGAATTATTTTTTAGCTTTATTTTTTGTTTTCATTTTATATGTTTAGTTTTGAAATGTTGTTGTATGCATTTGTCATTTGATTTAATTTCTCTATTTTCTTAAATGTGTATATATAGTATTTATAGAGTTTTAACTTATAGTTTTAGTTACTTTTTCTTATTTGTAAGTCGCTTTGGATAAAAGCATCTGCTAAATGACTAAAAAGTAAAAGTAAAGTAAAATAATGAAATCGTGGGGTTCGCAGTTGGATCTGGCCGATGAGTTAGAGAGGGAGCTTTCCTTTCACGTGCGTCGGGCAAGAACGAGGGCGAGCTACTGGATTGTGATGATGCGATATTTCTTACATCATCCAATTCAGCGGCTAGTGCTCTGCTGGGTTATGCCCAGGAAGAGCAGGAGAGGTTTGAGGATGTTGAGACTGAACCCTCTCAATCCTCCTGCCCTGCGTATGACGAGTTATTGGAGGTTAATGGAGCATCAAAAGTCTTTCTGGCCATAAACCCCCAGCTCGAGTGAGCCTTCCTTTTCTTCCTGATCCCCATGCGGAGGTTGAGAAGGAGTGGAAAAGCCATTTTTTCTCACATTCATAGGTTTCAGCATACCAGTTATGCTGACATTGAGGGGATGCAGTGAGTGTTGCAATGAGTGTTCCTGTGGCTCAGTGGTTAGAGCATTGCGTTAGCAGCGCAAAGGTTGTGGGTTCGATTCCCAGGGAACACACGTACTGACAAAAAAATGTATAGCCTGAATGCACTGTAAGTCGCTTTGGATAAAAGCGTCTGCTAAATGCATAAATGTAATGTAAATGCATGAAAATGGCTATGAGGGAAGAGACAATAGCCAGCTATCTCTCTGTGGGCGAGACTCTTCCCTCCTTGCCATCTAAGCCCCTCAATCTCGCTTAAATGGCAGGGTATATGCTGCAGCAGGTCAGACCATCGCTTTGTTGCATGCTATGGCGGTGCTTCAGGAGTACCAGGCTGATCTGCTGAAAGACCTGGATAAGGGGTTCCCAAAAAAGTCCAGGTCTGAGCCCGAACAACGCAGGGGTCCTAGCCCTGGGGATCAGAGATGGGCACAGAAGGCTAGTGTCGCAACTCGTGCCCCTCCCCCGCCTGCGGATAGGGCTAGAGGAAGGCGTGGGTCAAAGAGAGGTAAGACCTGAGGAGGGTGTTCAGCGTTCTAAACAACACTCTCGTCCAGACTCCAGTCCAGAACATCTACTTCCTTCTCTCTGGAGCATCTAACCTCATCTTCCCCTCTCTAATTCCCCTGCAACCACCGTTAACTGACCGAGGTTATGTGGAAACTTCCTGCGCTTAACATTGAAGTCTCTATACTGGACTTATGATATTTTAGTTTAAGTTCTGTGTTTCCTAGAAACTACCTTACTGACGGTCCGGACCTGACTCTTCGGATTTCGCTCCGGGATTGATCTCAAGCGCAGGAACCAATGGATGAGTACGATCCATTTCTAAAGGCTATTGGCTATCGCAGTGATTACCTCACTCGTCGATACTAAATCCAGGCTAGGATGAGGACCCTGTTACAACGACCTCATACCCATGGATCATATGGCCAAGTAATAGGTCTCTGTGAGAGCCTCCTTGTTCATCAGGTCCCTAGCACAGTGGTAGAGCTAGCATTGCTCCCCTCACCATAGAGAGTCACCTATGAGCATGCCGCTCCCCTCTGAGCGTCTGAGTTCCCTCTCATTCTGAGGATTGAGTTCTCTGCTCCCCAGAGCTCTGTGATAGGCGCTCTCCTTGTTGGCCGAGCTAGCATTGCTCCCCTCACCTTAGAGGGTCACCTATGAGCATGCCGCTCCCTTCTGAGTGTCTGAGTTCCCTCTCATTCTGAGAGATGAATTCTCTGCTCTTCAGAGCTCCTTGTTGGTAGAGCTAGCATTGCACCCCTCACCTTAGAGGGTCACCTATGAGCATGCCACTCCCTTCTGAGCGTCTGAGTTCCCTCTCATTCTGAGGAATGAGTAGTTCTCAGCTCTCCAGAGCTGTCATAGAACGTTGTCAAATCCATGTTATGGTAAGTGTACACGCTAAGTCTCTGTGCACTTTCTAAAATCCACGCGGTGGTAAGATCGCACATCAAGGGTTCTGCGTTCTTTCTAAAAACCGGTACGGTAGGGTTACGCGCTGTAGCTTCTTGCCCTTTCTTTAAGTTGCTCAGGCCTAGGTTTGTGCCTTGGGCCCCACTCTACCTTTTTGTCCCAATATTTTGGGTTTGAACAGTGTGTTGCTACCAAAGGGTCTGTTGAGACAGTTCCCTCAGCGAGCTCGTGCAGAATAAGCGGTAGCCCCTGGGTGACCGGCCAGGACCTAGTTACTACCACTAGGCGCTTGGCCATATACCCTTTAAGGAATCTTTTTCTGATTCCAAGCCTTTGAGCTCTACCCTGGGTCCGGTAGTCCCGGCACCTAACAGGTAAAGTTTTAGGGTATGCAGCTCGGGTCTTTGGCCAAAGGGGATAATGGCACTGACAGCAATCAACCGTCCCAGGGACAACTCCCTTAGCCTGGTAGAGTTGGCTTAGTGCTCGCCTTTTGCATGAAATTGGCTTGTGCTCCACTCAGCATGGTGGCGCGGGTATATCGTTCCCCATAGCGACCCCTAGGGGGACGCAGTTCGAAGTTCCCATGAAGGGGAACGTTTCAGGTTACGTATGTAACCATGGTTCCCCGAGTGGGGAATGAGACACTGCGTCCCCTAGGCTGTGTGCCATGCTTCGGACGCAAGCTTCCGATGAAGAAGTGGATGATGTATTCTCCCGGCGCCCTTTATACATTTAAATGCTTTCATTTTCGTTTGTACTTTTAAAATTAATGGAAAAATGGCACATATTTTCTAGTATAAGTGCACTGTGCTCACATTTATTTGTGCATTAAATAAAAAATAAAAATACATATCAGTTTGCGCCTTATTTTGATTTGGAATTGCACGATAGCCGATATTTTAGTATGCATTTGAGAGACGTTCTGAAATATAATGCATACATACATGCATGCACAGTTTGCAGCTTTAATCGCCTTTTTGGTAATTTTATTACTTAACTGACAACAGAACTATGTCGTATGCTCATTTCTTGTGCGCTTATTTATGGTGATGCGATCAGAGCGTGCACCGTGAGTACAGTGATGGCTGACAGGGCAGGAAAGTTTGTTTTACTGACATATAGCCTAACAGCATCTCATTGTTCTACTGAAGCTCATTTGGCTGGTTTACTTTTTCCGCACTCATTTGATCCGCGCCTGGTGCTGAGGCAAAGCTGCAGTGCGCGTCTGAAAAGTCTTGTTTGTTGTGGATGTAAAAAAAATACACCAGTTCTGCGTCTTAATAAAGGTATTTCTTGTCAAGAAAAAGGGGACAAAATCTGCAGTTTTGAGCAGGGTGGCCAAAGGGGAGGCCAAATGGGGTGGCCAAGCTTAGATCAGTGGTGGCTACGGCCACCTCTGGTCACCCCCTGGCTCCGGCACTGTCTGAATCACATGTATTAAATTTGTAATACACAGAAAATATGGATCCCCAAAATCAGTAATGCAAACACTGCTCTAATTTATTTGTAAAAATTGTTTTGCCAATTTATTTCTTTTCTGCCCTTAAAGTGTCCGGGGCTCAAAGATTCAAATATTTATGGAGATCTCAAACTTGGTTGGATGGTTACAGACCCCCCCCCCCCCCATTACTCATGCACACCTACACACATGCGTTGGTGGCAAATCTGACCAGTTATTTCAATTTATTTTGGATTTCTCTTCATCCAACCAAAATAGTCCTACCATGGCTACTGTGTCAGGCTTTGAGTATTGCCAAGAAACACACAGAATAAAACCATGCAGTTTAAACACTGAAAGTCTGGAATAAACTAAGTATTATCATCAATCTAAAGTGTTTTTAATCACTCCTCTCAAGCACAATTCTGGCCTTTTCAGTTCCCTCTGTCTGGCCAACGCTTGAGTGATTCTGGTGCGACAAAACCGTTTATCGTTTTAAAAGAACACACTCCTCACTCATGGGCAGTTTCAAAGATTTCTGTCCTCTCCACTTTGATTAGTTTTCTTCTATTTTCCACACATATTCCTGTCAGGAACACGGCAGACTTATACGTGCAGTGGTACCAGCACTGAAAGGTATGCCTGGAACTTGGACCCAGCATTATTGGGTTACTGATTATGAGCAAATATCAACCTAAATTTGGGAGAATTGATCCAGCTTTCTTACATAACAGACTCATCCCAGCATTTGAGTTGAAAAATAACTCTTAGT
The DNA here is from genome assembly GCA_027422405.1 of Ptychobarbus kaznakovi. Classification (NCBI taxonomy): domain Eukaryota; kingdom Metazoa; phylum Chordata; class Actinopteri; order Cypriniformes; family Cyprinidae; genus Ptychobarbus; species Ptychobarbus kaznakovi. Next base: position 20,378,539 of record CM049809.1, read on the forward strand.
GGGTGTTGTCTTGTATAGACAACTTTGGAGTAGGCCTACTACAATCAATAATTTCACAAAAATCAAATAGACATTGTTAGGACAAAATGTGAATGGGATGATTATTTAGAACACTCGCCAAAAGAAACACAAACCAAAGCTTGTGTTTTACAAACTCTTTCACAAAGCACTAAGTGATCTGAGCGAAACTGAACACTTTACGATGAGCTTCAAAGGATAACATTTGAATCTTTCCCTTCTGGATATCTTTTCTCCCCTGTGCTCTTAGCAGTAATGAAAAACATTTAAAACATTTACTCTATGAATAGGCCTATTGGTCTTCAAAGACTTGTCTTTTTATGTTTGGAAACACAGATCTTGCATGTTATTCCAAAAAGAAAATGCCAGATCTGATCTGCTTTTTTTTGTAGTCAACTTCAGTGGAGTTTTTTTGAAAGTCTCTCTCTCTCTCTCTCTCTCTCTCTCTCTCTCTCTCTCTCTCTCTCTCTCTCTCTCTCTCTCTCTCTCTCTCTCTCTCTCTCTCTCTCTCTCTCTCTCTCTCTCACACACACACACACACACACACACACACACGCTCAGGTGAAGGCCATTCTCCAGATCTGCTGAGCTTTTTTACTTTTATTCAGCCTGTCTTTATTGTTTTCACTTACTCTTCCTGACCACAGCATTTATCATGACTATCTCCTGTTCCCAAGAGAATGCTGTCATGTTGCTTCAACTGTTATTTCTCCATTTCTTCCTCCCTCCCTCCTCTCTCCCTCTCTCTCTATCTCTCTATAACACCGAAGCACAGCCTTGACTGAGATGACTGTTCTTTTTCTTTACATTTTTGATATAATCTCCATGATATTTTTAGAGGCCTGAGCAAGAGTATGCTTAATGTATTTGTGTTAGCATAAAAATGAATCATTTATTAAATTCTCAAAGTTTTTTCACGCTCTTACAGACTGAATGGCTTGAAGAGCAATTTTATTTCCTGTGTTGACCAATGTAAAGATGAAACAGGAAGTTGGGCATGCATGTGGAAAGGGCATGTCACATTTAAAAATATAAATATGCTTTAGTCACATTATAGCCTAAAATCCAACCAAATCTATATTTCGGCAACATTTCTGGAAAATAAAATTATGTTGCTTCTTGCAATTTTGTGACACTTTCAAAGTGAGTGGTGCTAAAAGCATGTTCAGTTTATCTGATACAGATGAAAGTGAATATGGTAACATTTTATTGTATTGGTTGTTGTACGTACCATGGGAGCTCAGAAATGGAATGTTGGGGAGTGGCGCTAAAAGTTTGCTCTGGTGCAAATGTGTTTAAAAAGTAACATACTACCATAGCCGCGGGAACGTATTTTGAGCAGGGGGGGCTGAGAAATAAAACGGGGGGGGGGGGGGGGGGTTGGTCACGTGACAAGAGTGATGCGAGACACAATGGCCCTGTATCTAAACCCTCACGGTCTTCCTCTGAGTACGCACTTTCGTGACGTAGTTCCGCTTTGACTGTCAGATAGAAGTCTGCTCGCCATACCCTGTTAAATAATTATTTGAAAGATTCAAACTGGATATGGAAAATTCCTGTGATTTTTGTGTAACTCATCTTTTCTTTCAATGTATATACTCAAGATTATTTTGGGTAGATGTCTCTAACTTCATTTCTAGGATGTTTGCAACAGTAATACATATAGGAATGTATGATGTCATATTTTTTTTGTACAAGATACCATTGATTCTAGAAGTACAATTTTTTTTTCTTACACAGCTAATCATTTTACTTGGAAAGTATCATATTCATGCAAAGAAATGGGCTAAAGCTAAGCCAAAATGTGAACATTTTCTTAAAGAAATTAAACAATATGGTATTACTTGGCAAAATATTAGAAACAGAAAAGCGAAAAAGACCTATGAAGCATTATGTCAGTTTAATTAGGTTAATTAAATAATTTTACTTTTTCCCTGGGAAAGATTTATTTAGTTTTTTATTTCTCTGTATACCTTTTTCATTTATTTTTGTTATTTTCTTTCTACTACTGTTGTGAGATGTATATGTTTGTATTAATATGTACATAATTACATAATAAAAAAAAAATAAAAAAAAAAAGTCTGCTCGCCGCAGTGCAGGCCAGAGCATGTGAGCGAAGTCGCTCACGGCCAAAGCAAACACTCCGCTAACGCTCCGCTCACGCTCACCGGTAACGTTAATGAAAACTCAACGTTTTCCCCGTTTATAATGAATTAATTGAATAAATGTCTCGATTAAAGCAGTAGTCCGATAAGTAACGGTTATGTTTTAGCGTGACGTTATTAATTTAAATGTATTAAATTCAAATTATTAATTTAAAAACGTGTCTTGTTTTTGAAGCCACTTAGCAAACTTTCATAAAAAAAAAATAACTGAAAAAGAATACTTTTACATTAAAACGCCGCTTCAGTTATTGTGCAAACATTCAAAACAAGATGAAATGCACTTAATGAATTTTTTCTTTGCGTAAATAAAAGAAACACACTTTCTAAAATTAAAATAAACCTAAACTGCGGGGAAATGCGGTCTAATAAACCGCCTTTCAATCTTCACAGGATTTTAGAATTTGGTTTTAGAAACACTAGCTTAGACAAACTATTGCTTAGCCTATTTCACAGATTCTGGAACTATCAAATTACCAAAGGGCATTTTGGGCTGAGCGAGCGGCGCTGAACGTATTGAGCGAGCGGAGCGCAATCTTCAGAAAGACGCTCTCCGCTCTGAAGGAAATATGATCGCTACGCTTTCTGCTCCGCTCTCTGCTCCGCTCGCTCTCCACTCCGCTCACATGCCCTGGTGCAGGCTCGGCAGAAGTGCAGATCGAGGGCGCATAAGGGCCGCAAAGGGGGCGCTCGCGAGCACCCTTCCTAAAGCTAAAATGAGGAATGGGACACCCTACGGCCTCGTGGACTTAACAGACACGCGGCGGGCATTGTAAGTCCGTAAGACCGCAAATGCACATGAATGCACATGATCCAAAATTGCAATTTTGGTTAATTCAATTTTAATTTATTCGTTTAATATAAGCGAGTTTGTCTTTATTGTTGCTGTTTTCATTTCATGTTTTAAAAAAGAGAAAATACATTATACAACGCAAGTAAGCTATATCTGTCTTATTAGTTTTTTTAATAAAAGTTAGATGTTCACTATAGGCCTATGCGAATTTGCCAATGTACTATTTTATGGCTGATGAGTTTTAATTAATAAGCCAATAATGAACCCCAAACTGTATATCAACAGTAATATACTGTAATTTAATGAATTTTGACGGTAAACCATGACCACCAGGCTAAAGAGGAGGTAGGCCTTCCAGTGTGTTATCAGCGTTCAGATCAAAAGCCAGCATCTCTGATGGTATGGGCAGCTTGCATGTTTTGGAAGGCTCTATGAATGCTAAAAAGGTATATAAAGGTTTTAGAGCAACATATGCTCTCCTCCAGATGTCATATATTTCAGCAGGACATCGCAAAACCACATACTGCAGTTAAAACAACAGCATGGCTTCGTAGAAGAGAAGAGTCTGAGTGCTGAATTGGCCTGCTCGCAGTCCAGATCTTTCACCTATAGAGAACATTTGGCACATCATTAAACTAAAAATACGTCAAAGACGACCTCGAACTCTCCAGCAGCTGGAAACCTATGTCAGGCTAGAATGGGACCAAATTCAAACACCAAAACTCCAGAAACTCATAACCTCATTAACCAGATGTCTTCAGACTGTTTTGAAAAGAAGAGGAGATGCTACACCATGGTAAACATGCACCCGGCCCAACTATTTTGAGACCTGTAGGAGGCATTACATTTGAAATTAGCTCTTTTTGTGCATACTAGGGATGTGACGAGATCTCATGTCATGAGATCTCGCGAGACCAGTTAGTTTCATTTTTTGTTTCGGCTTCAGCTTCGGCCAATAATTTTCATTTCGGTGCATCCCTAAGAAGCACTGGGATAAAGGTTTATAGTTTGGGTATAAAAATGCAGTAATACAGTAGCAATCAAAGAGCAGTAGTGAGTATAAGTACTCTACAGTAGTGATCAAAACGAAAGTATCTTAACACTTGTATTGTTAACGACAACCCGTTTAAAAAGTATTTGTCATTGAATCATTCATTCAGATTCCATTAGTGAAAGAAGTCTTTATGAAGTGAGACACTGACTCCTTCATTGAATTTTTATTTTGTTCAAATGAATATATATTTTTAAAATACTTAAGCAATGAACATTTTGTCAGAACCACTAGTAAATTACGTTATTTTGTTTAGTTTTATAATTTTTTTTTTTTCAGAATTGTGAGAGAATCAATCGTGATCTCCAATTTATATAAAAAATTGTGATTCTCAATTTATACAGAATTGTGCAGCTCTAATTTACATGTTGTTATTACTGCATATAATTAATTAAAATAGAAGTTTAATTTCATAAAGTACAAGTTGATTTCAAAATACACCAACATTTCTTTACATTTTGTGTTTTTCAGTTGAATAAAAGACTATTTTTCCCTATATATTTCTTCATGAGGATTTCTCGTCTCGTTCTTGTGAACCCAGTCTCGTGTCTCGTCTCGTGGGATAAGTGTCTCGTCACACCCCTAGTGCATACAATTGTAACATTTCTTAGTTTAAACATTTGTTATGTTCTCCATGTTCTATTGTGAATAAAATATTGGCTCATGTGATTTGAAAGTCTTTTAGTCTTTAATTTTCATTTTATTCAAATAAAAAAAAATCCTAACATTTCCGCAATTCGGGTTGTAATCTGCTCCATAATCATCATGAAAAAGAAAATGATTACTCTAATTTTTACTACCTCTAATGGTCATTGCAGCTTGAAACTGCAGTCAAATGTATGTATACGTACATTCAATTTAGCAAAAAAATGTAGGTTGAGGCATTTTTTTGCACATTTTTCCAATAAGTCTGGGTTGCAAATATCTGTGTTATCAATATTTATTGACTTTTGTAACTCAACTTTTAGGAGTATGTACACTGGCACATTAGCTGACCTCATAACAAACAAACACTACTAAATGCTTTATGAAGTCTTCATTTGTAGTGCCTGGGGTCCGTAACTGTGGACGAAAGCGAATACAGGCAGCATTCTGAGTTGTTAAAACAAAACAAAAATAACAACCATTCCGTTATCACTAAATTCCACTTTGCAGCTGTTTTTGTGAGAAAGCACCTGCGGCATCAGTCCGTAATCTTCCTCTCTTCCCTTCGCTCTCATTCTGCACTCTCCTCACCAAATCAGATGAATTATTAAAAGTTACGGTTCATTCAGGCGAGCAACGGCATGGCGTTCTGCATGAGTGAGCGTGATGGATGGCGTGTGTGTGTTTAATGCAGCATCGGTACACAGGGGGCACCATGGCCAGGGAATGAAGCTCAGATGAAACCGCTCGCCTCTGCAGTTTCCCTGTCAACACTGCCAAACTGCCTCAAACAAATGCAGTCAGCACGCTGTCACGAGAGAGATAAAGCATCAAACAATATCAAAACCGCCTGTCTGTCAACACAGAGCTGCTTTACCTCACACAGTCCTGCCCGGCACCGAGCAAACCAGCAATGAACTACAGAGAGATATAGAAAAGAGAGATAACTGTAGGGAAAACATGAAGTAATGGTTTGAGAAAATGAATGGTGACGGGTAAGCTAATCCTTTGTCACTGACTTTTGGTTTTAATACAACTTTAAATTCTGCCATTATTTACTCTATATAAAAATAAATAAAAGATGTTTAACCAGAGTTTTGTGTGTTTAAATGTTATGTATTTTTTGTAGGCTATATGTGTATATATATATATTTGTGACGCATGACAAGAGTGATGCGAGACACAATGCCCTGTCCCAAATGGCACCCTAAACCCTCGCGGTCTTCCTCTGAGTCTGCACTTTCATGACTTAATGCCGCTTTGACTGTCGGATAGAAGTCTGCTGCGGAGCTCGCCCCAGTGCAGGCTCGGCCGAAGTGCGGATCGAGGGCGCATAAGGGCCGCAAACGGGGCGCTTGCGAGCAAATTGTAACACTGAAAAATCATATTAACCGACTGTATCTCAAATAAAAGCCTACATCAAAGTGATCACTTTACTGCTGTATTATCTTAATAATGTTTTTAATATACAAGTGGGGTAAATAAGTATTTGATACACAGCTGATTTTTCAAGGTTTCCCACTTATAACAAAGAATGAAGAGATCTGTAATTTTCATCGTAGGTACACCTCAACTGTGAGATACAGAATCAAAAAAAAAAATCCAGACAATCACATTTTATGATTTTTAAATCATTAATTTCCATTTTATTGCATGAAATAAGTATTTGATACAATAGAGAAAAATAGAACTTAATATTTGATACAGCAGACCTTTGTTCTACCCACACTTACAGAGGTCAGGCGTTTCCTGTAGTTCTGGACCAGGTTTGCACACACTGCAGCAGGATTTTGGCCCACTCTCCATACAGGTTTTCTCCAGATCTTTCAGGTTTTGGGGCTGTAGTTCTTGGCCAGGTTTGCACCACTGAGCAGGGATTTGGCCCCACTCTCCATACAGGTTTCTCCAGATCTTTCAGGTTTTGGGGGCTGTAGTCTTGACCAGGTTGCACACACTGCAGCATGGATTTTGGCCCCACTCCTCCATACAGGTTTTCTCGATCTTTCAGGTTTGGGCCTGTAGTTCTTGACCAGGTTTGCACACACTGCAGCAGGGATTTTGGCCCACTCTCCATACAGGTCTTCTCCAGATCTTCCAGGTTTTGGGGCTGTAGTTCTTGATCCAGGTTTGCACACACTGCAGCAGGGATTTTGGCCCACTCTCCATACAGGTCTTCTCCAGATCTTTCAGTTTTTGCGGGTGGTCGCTGGGAACACAGAGTTTCAGCTCCCTATATTATATATTGCCCTTTTTTCCATTAATATTTTTGTGAAATCTGTTTTCTGTTTTATTCTTTTCTGGATTTTATTTAAATTATATGTTAGTAGAAAAAAACATGCATAATTAAGTGAAATCATGAAACTTATGAACTTTTGTTTTAATTTTTTCTCCCAGAATACTGTTTTACATTTTTAAATTCAATGGTTTAAATAAATTTTAATAATCAAAAAGCATGTCTAATATATATATATATATATATATTAGACATGCTTTTTGATTATTCAAATTTATAAAATGTATAAATATATATACAGTATATATTACATTTGTGCAGAAAAAATATATATGCATGTTCACAGGAAAAAAAACTCTTCCTAATGCTTTGTCCCGTAGATTTCCATTATCAGTTCATTAATGTAAACACATCTTTGCTTTTACAAACTGAGCGGGTTGAAATCATTTTCTAATCTAATCGACAGTACGTCACAGATGCTGTCGATGGAGTTGTTTTGAACTTGGCACGTTCTTTTTAATCACTGCGGTATAAATCATTTCTCAGTGAGCGCCGTGCGTGATGATAATTCTCTTCCAGCTCAGGGGTTTGGGGAATTCTCACTTCTGCCTTATTGTGCAGATTGTTTTGCTTTTTCAACATTTGTCAGATGCATAACTGAACATCCAGAGCTACAGAAAGATCAGATTAAAGGGGCTCATCGATCACACTATCACTGACGAATGACTCACTAACTATCTTTGATTTCTCTTGCATTCTGTCCATCTCTCAGCAGATTCAATTAACGCTTTACCTGTCTGTTTCAGGGATTACGTGCGCATAAAGAAATAACAAGGTGTGTGTGTGTGTGTGAAAGGAGCTTTATGGTAGACTCAACTGTTTGGATTAGAGCTGAGATTACTAAGAGCAGCCTGACAGCGAGAAAAGGTTAAAGAAAAATAGGATTTTGGGATACTATTCACTGAAATTACCAAGCCCAAGTGTCTTATTAAAAGTGATGTTGCCCACAACCTTAATTGTATTTATATTTCAAGCCCACGTCAGTTCTATTGTCAAAACTGTTACCACAGTCCTATGAAATCCAGTGAAATTTTTCCCAAAATCTATTTTTTTTTTCCATATTTTTGTTCAGGATTTTTAATGCTTAAATTAAATTTTAGCAATCAAAATCAATGTCTAATTTATTGAAATCATGAAACAAAAAAAAGTTAAAAGTTTGAACAAAATTAAATTTTAGGGGCCTTTGAACATTTTTGTATTATTATTATTATGTTCCTGTGGCTCAGTGGTAGAGCATTGCATTAGCAGCACAAAAGATTGTGGGTTCAATCCCCAGGGAACACATACTGACAAAAAAAAAATATGTATAGCCTGAATAAGTCGCTTTGGATAAAAGCGTCTGCTAAATGAATACAAATGTAAATTAATGAGTTATAATAAAAAAGCATTCATAATTTAATTCATAAAAAACTAAATTAATTTAATTTAATTAAAAAAAACAAATTAAAACCCAGATAATCTGTGTTGTCTGTGCTATTTTTTAATGTATTATTTAATACACATTTATTATAAAAATGGTGGTAATCAAATTAAGGCATTAAACATTAACTGTTAAATGAAATTCTATTTTTTAGCAAATAAGGTGCTGCACAACAGAGGTTCACTGTAAAAAATTAAGCCATTTTCCTTGTTTTCATTTTAACAGTAAACCTCTGTTGTGCAGCACCTTGTTTGCTTTGTGTGATATTCCTTTTACTTTTTTATTATATTATTACTTTAAGTACAGTCTGCTGTACAATAGCATTGTAATTCTGTCATAAATTCTTCTAAGTTAATCCAAACTTTTATTTTGGTGGGTTGTTGTGAAGGCTCCGTGTCTATCTCGGTGTGTTCCAAACTAGATATATCGCCCTCTGAAGGGCACTTCGGAGTGAAAACAATCAGGGGGTCATATTGCCATTGGGGTCATTCAATCATATTGAAGGGTCGTTCCAAACCGAAGTGCTCAAAACGGCCACTTCAAAGGGCCCTTCGGAATGAAGGATTTTGAAGGGTACAACTGATGTACACTTTGGGCCCCCGTGATTCTTTGCAAAGATTCTTTCCATGATGACGGCACCTCTGTGTAGGCACGGGATGATGACTCAGAAGGGCACTTCAAGAAACAGTCAACCCTTCAAAGCTCTCATTCCAGAGGGTAAACCATTTGAAGGGATTAGGGCATAGGTATGAGTTCTTCCGAATGGAACGCAGGGTCTGATGTGTATCTCTGACAAAAATGCTGGTGAATCGAGCAGCTTTAGAGATGACGTTCATGTGTTCATGTCATCATATATTGACACAGCGAATGTTGAAAATTGCACGTGCATTACAAGTGCTTACGTTTGTAGTCACTGCGCCACTCATTCCTTTCATATTAAACTTCATATTAAAATAGCAGTCTTGTTGTCCTTTAATATTCACAGACACATAACTATATTGTGATCTGATTAAATGTACAACCTCATTTTTTATTTATTCAACTAAAATCATTAACCATAGCGATTCTGGAACGCTTCAGCTTGTTCTCTTCATATCCATATTGACTCTTGCAACACATTTCATTGGAATACCTTCCAAATCTCAGCTGACACAAATGTTCTTCCAGAATCAATACTTTTATAAAATAAGCCTTTGATCAAGGGACACGTCATAATTCACAAATGCTTAACAAACACACCGTGAGGTAAGCCATTAAAAAACATTTTCAAAGAATATTTATACATCTTACAAAGATCCTTATGTTTTAAAATGAAATCTTCTGGACTGACTCATCAGGATGACTGTGAGGCCTTGAGCCAGAACAGCCGGAGGCTAAAGAAAGATAGAAAGTCCTCAAGAGAGATGGTGGGTAAATATATAGATGGAGAGGAAGAGAATGAGTGTGTTTTTCAAGCCCAAATGGAGAGACGAGGCAGCCGCAGTATTATTGCTGGCTCTCAAATCTTCCAGATGCTAAACACTATCACGTCTAATGGCCAGGAGATTTGGCAAATAAAAACGAAGAGCACAACAAATCAAAGCCTATTTGAGGAAACACTGCCTCCCTCGTCACCATAACACAAAGTCAATATGTATTATTGCTCCCAAACTACTGACAAACAAGTGTGGACTGGAGGAGAAACGCAGAGCAGTTATTTGGCCATTATGGTTTCAGGTTAGACTCTCTCTTGTGGCAATAATGAACTCCATCAATCCCCATCCATTACCCACTGAGTGGCTGGCACCCTCTAGACAACAGCTCTGTGGTGCCCATAAATCACAGAGGGTATCCCAACTGAGGCCAGTTACAATATATTCAGTGACAAGGTGTACATATCCCTCTACAAAACCATGATTTAAGATAACAATGGTATGTTGTAGGGTATGTTTACATGACAACAATGTACTAAAAATGTAAAAGTTTGTCCTTCGCGTTATTGAAAAGATTTGTGTAAAGACAGCAATGTTGTCAAAATGATCAGGGATCACGAATCACACAGATCCACGATAACTACTAAAACACTGTATTATGCATGCCAGGCCA
>CM049809.1:20389105-20454126 GCA_027422405.1 Ptychobarbus kaznakovi
GTAGTTGCTTTGCACAATTTGTATTGTTAAAAGCGCTATATAAATAAAGCTGACTTGACTTGACTACTAGGTTGCCTTAACTACTATGTACGTACATAACAAAATAAGTACAATATACTTATTGCGGCCATATTGTATTTCAAAACACTTTAGCTGCTATTGAGGTGTGATATGGGAAAGGTTAAGGACAGGTTTAGTAGTATGGGTAGGTTTAAGGGTTGGGTCAACAGTGTAATTATAAATGTAATTACATACATTAATTACAGATGTAATTACATATAGGTATTTTTAAATATATAAGTACATGTACACAATAAGTGCATTCAAATGATTAATTTATATGCAAGTACATAGAAGTTAAGGCCACCTAATACAAAGTGGGACCGTTATTTATTTTTATAAATAAGCCTCATGACATTTTCAGGTTGTTATAACTCTGTAAAGCCTGCATATGTAATAATAGTCATAATAAATCACAGACAGATGAACAAATAAACATTTCTCAAAAGCCCAATGAATTTTGTGTACATAATATATGTGTATATTATATGTGTACTGTGTATGTATATTATGTATATATAAATACACACACATGCATGTATATATTTAAGAAAAAAAATGTTTTATATAATAAATATATTTATATATCATATAAATTATCTTAATATAAATATATACATGTATATGTCATGTATATATTTAATAAATATACACGATTAATCGTTGCTCAGCACTTTTGCCTTTTACTTGCTAAAATGATAAACTATCAATCACACAGTTAATCAGAAGGCATGTGGTGGTAGATTGTGTACAAAGGTTTTAAGAAGACAGCATTGGTGCACAAGCTATATATATATATATAGAGAGAGAAGAGAGAGAGAGAGAGAGAGAGAGAGAGAGAGAGAGAGAGAGAGAGAGAGGAGTATAAGAACATGAAACTTATTAAAGGTTTGGAATTATATAAGGGTGAGTAAATTGTAAATGTATATTTGGGTTATATTTAAATTATGTTGCAATGCTAATGCCTTGCTCTTTCTCTGTAATGATGTCTTATACACAGTAGAAGCTGTCAGGATACATTGAGTGCTTGGCGATGAAAGTCAGCATCATGCTAATGGCAAAGACAGTCTGTATTCATCATCGCAAGCATTCATCAGACCCGCTTTACGTTAAGAGCTCATCCCATAATGCATATGTGATAATTTTATTCCACAACCTACCAGAGCATGTCTGTCTGCACAAGCTTCTCCTTAAAGGAAAAGTTCACTAAATATTGAAAACTGTCAAATTCATGTTTTCCAAACCCATATATTTTTTATCCATGGAACCCTAAATATGTTCATGAAAGTTTATGAGGGACGTAGTGATATCTGATTTTTGAGCAAATCCTTCTTTTGAGGATCTTTTCAATATATCAGTTGATCCAGTTCACAAAACTGGTCTTAAAAGGATAATTAATTCAAACATTAAAACTTACTGTTACTTTACTCAGGCTTAGACCATTCAAGATGTAGTTGACTTTTTTCAATTCTGTAGAACATTAATGAAGAATGTTAGGTAAAACTGTAATTCATACACTGTCTGTCCGTGGCTACCGGTTCTTGAGAAAAAAACAAAATAAAAAAAATTAACATATATAGACAGAACCAAATTAAAACCTGTGGCTCCCGATGATATATTGGGGTCTTATGAAGCAAAACAACCAGCTAGTGCAAGAAAATTAACATTATTAGTTGCAACATTATTACCTTTAATCCACTCCCACAAATACATTCCTAAACATCTGAATCCAAGAAATGATGACAGCGTTAATTATTGTGTTTTGTTTGGTACAAGTCAATTATTACGTAGGAAGGAAGACCCACAAGTTAGAGCAACTTTGCATACTCTGTGCCAGTTTGTTATTTTGAACAGATATAAAATGTTCTTTATTATGTACTGCTTTATGTTGTATTAAATTTTCTAATTTTCTGCATAAGTGAAATTCACAACTTTGAATGGAAATATAGCTATGGATGACATAATTTCATTTTTGGTGAAATATCCCTTTAAATCCAACTTATATTCTTGAAAATGCATGTGGACAGAGTTTTAGCTCAATATAACATCATTCGGTAAAGATCACAGCATGGAACCAATTTGAGAGCTGTTTGAAGCTGTTTTCTATATCACAGATATGTCATATCTAAGAATAAACCCCCCACAGATCAAAGCACAAAAGATAGTTTGGTCATCTCCATTTTACAACAAAGCTCAAATCAAATGAATGGCCTGACACTAGTACCTTTGAAGTCTTCTAGTATTGATTACAGATGAAATGTCATTACAGGTGTTTGCCAGTAATGAGATCATCGCAAGCTCCCCGTGCCCGATTTGGACCCACGTCCCTGCTGACATTTATCCCTGTTTAGTATGCTATGATGAACACTCAGATAATCACACTTCATCCTCACAATCACAACATTCATTAGAAATGACCTTTGCGAGCGGCAATTAGCCAGGAAGGATCCATTGTCAAAAAACAGAAAGCCGAATTATCAGCAATTTAGAGGAATCAATATTTGACTCCATTACTGGTACCCAGCAGCTCAGTGTGAACCAGACCAAAACAATCAACTGAATTAAAATCTAATGTGCCAAGATAATTTCATAAAAAATCGCACAACAATCATGGCTAACACCAATGCTGTCTTCATTAATTCATAATTGGGATATTTTGCATGTTATAGACAGGCAAGAGGGACACATTATCTCATTTAATGCTGAATGGTAATTTGTTTTTCCCTCACCAGATCACCACCCATTTGCCTCTATATGTTTTATGGTCTTTCTGTTTACTTTAGTTTGGTTTTGGTGTTTGTATTCCAATAATGTTTGACATGTAATGTTTAACTTTACCACTCCTGCATGACAGGCAGTGCATTTCGGATTGTTAATAAATGTTTGTCTATACTCAAATGTTGTTCCATTAGACTATCATGGGTAATGTGTGTGAACATACTTTATTAAATACTATAGTAAAATTTAAAGCTGCAGTCCGTATCTTTTTTTGGTAAAAAATTATCTGAAATCAATTTTTGAGCAAGTACCACTCACTTAAGCATAGACTATAGATAGTAAAATAGTCTATGCGTAAGTGAGAGTGCAGTTGTTCCCTCTTCATTAGGTCTTAATTCTTTCCTACAACCTGCACCTGAAACTAACTACATCGACCACAACATTCTTTTGAATAGACTAGAAAACATTGTTGGCATTAGTGGAAATGCATTAGCGTGGTTCAAATCATACTTATCTGACCTCCATAATTTCATAGCAGTGAATGAAGAGGTATATCGATCACAAGTGCAGTATGGAGTACCTCAAGGCTCAGTACTAGAGCTGTTACTATTCACGCTTTACATGTTACCCTTGGGAAATATCATCAGGGACTACGGTGTTAGCTTTCACTGTTGTTATGATGTTATGATACTCAGCTCTATATTTCTTCGTGGCTCGACAAAATATACCAATTTGAAAAATGAATGGATTGCATAGTCGATATAAAAACTGGAAGATGAGTAATTTATCACTGCTAAATTCTGAAAAAACAGAGGTGTTCATTATCGGACATAAAACCTCCACATGTAATAACCAAGAACACTTTCTCATACTTGATGGGTGCTCTGTCAAATCTTTGTCATCAATGCAAAACCTAGGCATGCTATTTCATATGCTATTCAATATGTATTGAAGGTGAAATCTCTCCTTCTCCATGTTTCTAGCGTTTGAAAAACTGAATTTTTCCATCTCAAAAATATATCTAAATTGCGACCTATGCTCTCAATGTCAAATGCAGAAATGTTTTAATGCGTTCATGACCTCGAGGCTAAATTATTTCAATGCTTTATTGGGTAGTTGTTCTGAACGCTTAATAAAAAAAAACTCCAACTGGTCCAAAATGCAGCAGTTAGAGTTCTTACTAGAACCAGAAAGTATGACCATATTAGCCCGGTTCTGTCAATACTGCACTGGCTCCGTATTAAAATTCGTATAGATTTTAAAATCTTGCTAATTACTTACATAACCCTGAATGGTTTAGCACCTCAGTACTTGAGCAAGCTTGTATCGCATAATAGTCCTCCATGTCCACTGCGTTCTCAAAACTCTGGCAATTTGATAACATCTAGAATAACAAAATAAAATGTGGGTGGCAGATCCTGGAATGATGGAATAATTTTTCTGTTTAAGTTTAAGATAATTAAGATTCTGTAATAATCTACACTGTTTGGGAAACAGACACACTCTGTCAGTTTAAATCTAAATTAGAAACCCATCTCTTTAACCTGGTTTACACATAACACACTAAAACATTTATGTTATTCAAATCCGTTAATGGATTGTTAGTCTGCATTAATTAGGTCAACCGGAACCGGGAACACTTCCCATAATACACAATGTACTTGTTACATCGTAAGTAGAATGGCATCTATGCTAATATTAGTCTTTTTCTTTCTTATTCCGAGGTCACCGTAGCCACCAGATCAGTCTGTATCCAGATCAGACGGTCACTGCAGTCACCCGGATCCTGTCCGTGTCCAGCCCAGATCGTGGATCATCACCTAGAGACGACCTCTACAGCCTTGAATGTCAGCAGATATTAAGAAAACTAGATGAGCCCCAGAGAGGTCCCCAGTGAAAACCTTGTCTCCTCGACGGCCATCGGGACAAGACCTGGGAAGATGAGTCCTCAGCACAAACTGCTGGTTCATCTGGCCAGAGGAGTACTGCCCCCCCCCCCCCACTGAGCCTGGTTTCTCCCAAGGTTTTTTGCTTCATTCTGTCACCGATGGAGTTTTGGTTCCTTGCCGCTGTTGACTCTGGCTTGCTTAGTTTGGGACTCTTGATTTCCTGTGATATCGTCGACTTGATTGCACAAATACTATTATAACTGAACCGAGCTGGATGATGACATCACTGAATTCAACGATGAACTGCCATTAACTGAAAATTGAGTGTTTACTATTGTCCTTTTGCATTACCGACACACTATTTTCCTATTTGATGTTGTAAAGCTGCTTTGACACAATATGTATTGTTAAAAGCGCTATATCAACATTTATACACTTGACTTGACTGATTGGCCACAAGTGTTTTTTGGGACTCGGTCCGACACTGTGGTCAAGAGCTTTTTTCAAATATTGCTTATTGCATCTTTAATTTGATAGTCATATCATGATGTATAATGCATACTATAAAGTAGGCTAGAGGTGCAAAGCTGCTTTGTTTACAACCGTAACCAAGCTGTACTGCTGCTGTTCCAGAAGCGCCACCTGCTGTCAGAGAGTGGATTTACTTTCTCATTCAGCCTGTCTGCTGTGTTTGTTTCGTGCAAGTATGTTTTTATTAGTGCTGTCGATCAATTAATCGTGATTAATTGCATCCAAAATACATTTTATTTGTTTACATAATATATATATGTGTGCTGTGTATATTTATTATGTATAAATTCACTAGGGGTGGGAGAAAAATCGATTCTCTCTCCAACAATTCTGGATTGATTCTGAGAATTTCAGAATCGATTCTGTGCTTAGTTTTTAACCAGAAAACTGAATTATTTTATACAAATATAGTTCAAGTAATTTTGTGAAAAGTTCAGTACTCTTGTTTTTATTGTAAATAAAGCTAAGTTTTTTTCTGTGTCAATGATTGGTGGTGGAATTGGCTGTGATACAAGGGGCACCAGATACAATCTTGTCTATATAGGGCACCAATTTGGTCAGGGTCGGCTCTGACATGAAAACACAAACACATAAACACATCGACTGTGAGCAATAACTGCACTAATGCTAGTGACAATTAACATCTTACTCATAAAGCAACAAGAGTGCCACACACAGTTGTTTCTTTTTGTTATTTTTTTTTGGCCATGATACCATTAAAATTATATTTTTGTTGGGCAGTTATTAAGTTATTGACAGTTATTAAGAATTAAACATTATACGCGCACTACGTCTTTTTGGCGGGAGCTGTTGCATGGTGAACGTAATTTCGGTGCTCCGCTACAACTTTTCCGCTTGCACGCGCTTAACTCAGAGTCAACCTCTTAAAGTTGAGTAAATAACACAATGGTTAACCGAAAACTGGTTTCCCATCTTAAAACTGAGTTCAAGTTTAAACTCAATTTGAACCTCCAGACGGGCCCCAGGTGATTCATTTAATACATGTATTTAATGAATACAATTTTAGCCTGTTACCCTTGACAACCCTGAGAGTGTGCTTGGTTCAGAACATTTTCCTATTAGATGAAGCACATCCAACACGTCCCGATTAGAGGCCAGACACAGCTGATGACGACCAAGACCTCTGGACTGCCAATAACATGATTAGTGACCCTCATCCTGGTCACACTGACTTTGCTCTTATAATGTGGGTAATTTACTTGCTCTCTTCTCCTCTCCTTTAGGACTTCGCCAATGGCTGTCTGCTTAGTTCTCAATGGAGTGACACAGATTGACTTTGCCAGAACAATAAACCAGGCTAAATAAAATAAATTAAGTGCCTATGGAAATTAAGTATTTGTGTACATTGCAGTTCAATCATTTGAGATTGAAAATGGCTAATGGAGTTAATCTTATTTTTAGTTCCTTATTTTATTAGTGGCATCATTATTGGTCATATCTAGGTTTAGGGATGTTAAACTCTTAACCCTATTGACCTTTAGTGCCTTTATGGATGCTCAGGCAAAGACAACTGAATGAAGTACTTCTGACTTGTTATTCAATTCCAATTTGGCATCTTCAACACAGAATGACCCCTATGTCAAAAGATAATGTAGGCATCATGGGGCAGTGTGTTATGATGACTGCTTTCCAGTCCTTAGCTGTTGTGCCAAAAGTAGTTTTCTACTAAGACAAGAGGATGGTGTTGGAACATATCTGTCTTCTGGTCATTAAAAACTCATTAGCGATGTCCTGACAGGAATTTAATGAGGATGGGCTGATCTAATGTGGAGAATTCAAAAAAGAAAGGCTGGTGTCCAAGAGGAATCAGATTTACAGCCAAACACAAATTACAATCTCCAGGAGTTAACCAGACAAACATGATTATTGAAACAGAGAAGTGAGAACATTGCAAACTAGTTTGACCATAGTGCATTGACACAAACTAGCCAAGATAGTTTTAAAGAAAAAACTTAGGAGTCATTTGAATTCCTAAAAATTGGGCTCATAAATAACCTCTTAAATTTAATATAATATTTAATCTTAGTCAAACTTGTCTTAAATCCCCAAAGGCAAGTTGTTTAAGGAATTTATAGGGCTGTTTAAATTATTAAGTATCATGACATAACACTAGTTACATATATGTTACTAAACTAGGCATGTGCATGATACCTATTCATGTAAACACAATTTAAACAATGATCAGCTATTATTGAGAGCAAAGTTACTTTTTACTAAATTAACAATTCAACAGCCCTACAAATCATCTCAAATGTGGACCTAATTTTTATAAATAATAACATGATTTTTGGCAGCAAAGTAATTTTTTTTTTTGATAAACAGAACAGAAGAGTGAGCAGTGTGCATGCTTACCATGATTATCACAGTAATCTGCAGGCAGTGCCGATGTTTTCATTTAATTGATCAGTGAGCTTTGATACAGTAACACCAAAGCCTGTAATGTCACCAAAACAAGATGTTCTTAAGATGATATTTAAAAAAATGCACAAAGGAAAATTCTTACAAACTTACATTTAGCAGACGCTTTTATCCAAATCAAATTAAAGTGCATTCAGGTTATACATTTTTTTGTCAGTATGTGTGTTCCCTGGGAATTGAACCCACAACCTTTTGCGCTGCTAACGCAATGCTCTACCACTGAGCCACAGGAACACTTACAAAAAATATTTACAGAACTTCTTTTTTAAGAGGATTTTTGTGAATCTGGCCTCTGAATCAAAAGAGCTCATCCCCAAGTCTATATTTTGGTCACTAGATATGGGCTAAATTCAGAATTCAGAACACTAGCACATTACTCACTCATTTTTTTTATATATTGTTTTTATTTCAACATTATGACAACATAGAACAATACAAAAAGACAACAAGAAATATACAGTTAAGTACATCAGTTCCTCCAGTTCTATACAAATGTTGTATGATGTTATACATCTATTTCTAGGCCAGTGGGAACGAGCAATATGATAATAATATAGACAGTAAAAGGGTCAAACCTTTAAGCTGTTAAATTGGACATTCGTTAAATGTTTAAGAAAGGGTTCCCAGGTGGCCTCAAAGCCAGCAATGTTGCCAAAAAGGTTGTATCTGAGTCTCTCTAAATGCAAAGTGGCAGAAAGTTCAGAAAGTGACAGGCAGACAACCAAGATAAAAAGCCTGCTTTATGCAACAAAAAGCTGTATTATTCATGCCAGGTAAGTAGTTGGCAATGTCAGTGCAGGCACTGAACACGTAATATGCATGCACATAATGTCACTGTATAAACATTGATAATGGAATAACATGTCATTCATAGAACAAATTGTGCTGAACAGTTTGTGAAATGCTTATGACTATTGGTACGTTTACACAAAAACAATGTACTGAAAATGGAAACATTTTTCTTTTGCGTTTTTGAAAAGTTTTGTGTACAGACGGCAATATTGTCAAAATTATCCATGTACACACAGATCCACAAAAGCAACAAAAAATGCTGTATTATTCATGCCAGGTCAGTAGTTGGCAATGTCAGTGCAGGCTTATAGACTTATAGCTCCTGAAATCAGTGAATAGTCAATATTTTTGTTTTCTTTGTATACAAAAAGTATTCTCGTAGCTTTATAAAATTATGGTTGAACTTCTGATGTTACATGGACTATTTTAACAATGTTCTTACTACCTTTCTGGGCCTTGAACGTGGTAGAGGCATTGCTGTCTTTTCAAGATCAGAAAGCACTCGGATTTAATCAAAAATATGTTTATATTTGTGTTCTGAAGATGAAGATGATCTTATGGGTTTGGAACGACAAGAGGATGAAGACTTTGAAATCAGATGAAGACTTTGAAACTCCTGAATTTTTTACAATTTTGTGTCGCATATGCATTAGACGTTTAGTCAAAGGTCCGTTAGAGGTACGTCTGAGTTCAAACCAAACAACACTAATAATTACACAGCAGTGTCATATGTGTCTACTTTCAATGCTTTCAAAGATAGTACTTGAAACAACTGAGAAGCTAGAAATTCATCAGAGCTTCATTTTGACATTTCAGTCACTCCTCCTGTTTGCTATTCGTTCGACAAATAGATAGTCCCGCCCCGAACCCTAAACACTAATTGCACAAGTCGATGAATTTGATATCTTGTACTCTGCAGGTTAATGGCTCTTTTTTAATTAGGACGATCTGCTGAAGATGAAGTTGAGAGCTTCTCTGTGAAGGTGACTTCTGTGTTTATATCAGTTTAAACAATTTTCAAATCATTCATTCTCTCATTAGTCAATGTGACTTTTAGTTTGCATTATCGCTTTTATTTTTTCGCTGCATTTAATATCCACCTCTTTATCTGCATTCCTTTTTGTGTATTTACCACAACCGCAAGCTCTCTTGAATATTTCTCCCTCTTTCCTTACACACACTAAGGGCTAAATCACATTAAATCCTAATGGCTGGATTATATGGGCACCCTAGAGCAGCATGTCCCATTATTTCCTCCATTCTCAAAGATATATGCAGCAATAACCAGCCGTTACTGGGAATTAGAGGACCTGCTTTCCGGCTGCCACATGCAATGTCCATTGAGGGAGGCTGATAATTGGGTTTATTAGTTCACTTTATGAGTACGCAAATTGGAGATAGTCAGAAAGTTTCTTGGGATTAAAGAGTGGAAATAAGGTACTTGAATGGTGATTTGCTGCTGGAAACCTGAAAAAGGGGGAGTAAATTTTGTAAATGATAATATGGGTCCCACTTAAGCTTTAATTGTATGCATCTTCATTTCTTTGAGAAACATCAACAGGCCAAAGTCCTGATATTCTTACAGAAGAAAATACACTTGAGTTTAAATGATTGTGAAATGACTAAGGGTTGTTCTCACTTACATGGATCAGTGGGTTTTGTGGTAGGATTTGTATATATTCATTAGCATTTTTATATATTAATAAATGCATGGGCAAGTATTATAACTGGGACATCAGCTAAGACTGAGAAACAATAGAAAGACAAAAATATATGATATGTTAGAGTCTGTCACTACACCATTATGCAAGCAAATATATAATATATTATTTATTTAATTAAAGCTGCAGTCTGTAATTTTTTGGGTTAAAAATTATCCAAAATCAATATTTGAGCAAGTACATAACCAGCTAGTGTTCAAAACTATTGCCTTACTTTAGCCCGATTCACAACGGTTAGCTTATAATGTTTTCTAATTTGAGGGACACTGGTTTTCGCAGGAAATTTAAGCATGCCGCTGTGTCATTGCGTCACGTCTGTAAACATAAAGAAGTTTTTACGGCTAGTAGGCTATATCACCAACACCACACTTGTACATGCAATTTATTTTATTTTTCATTTTATTTTTCTATTTTATGTTTATTTATGTATACTTGTCTACTTTATTCACATCTTATTTTTCACTATCTGTGTGTGTTATTGTTGTTATCTCTATGTACTGGAAGCTTGTGACACCAAAACAAATTCCTTGTATGCGCAAACATAATTGCCAATAAAGCTCTTTCTGACTTCTGACTTAATACAAGTGATATAAATCTAGTCTAGACAGAAAATCAGCACAGTAGTCAATTTATAATTCAGATGATTATAAAAAACCCGACCCTAGCATATCATTATAAATAAAGTATTCAAGAGAGCCATGTAATGATAGGCCTTAATAACCCAATAGGCACTTGGCTTTTAATCCAAATACTTTTAATTTATGCTCTAACAAAGAAAGAAATTTACAAAATAATTGCTATGGTAGTAAATTGCATAGGATACGCTAGATTGTCAAGATACTAGTTCACTTGATCACCGTAAGTTCATGTGATGAATTATGGTTAAGAAATGTTTAAATTCATTGAGTTACACAATTGCCATTTAGACTTTTGGGGGAATAATATCTGTTTGCCTGCAAAAGCAAACAGGAGTGTACATTTTGTGTAAACATTATGAATCAAACTTACTTGACAACAGTTCCTATATCCCAAATAATAGAACAGGCAATAGATAGATACTGAAAATAAATGTATAACCTGAATGCACTGTAAGTCGCTTTGGATAAAAGCGTCTGCTAAATGCTGAAATGTAAATGTAAATAGACACATAATCTTATGCGGTACTCAAGCTTTTCTTCCAACCATGCCATCTCTTATGTGTGCAGGTAATTTTACACACAAGCGTGTACAACAATGTTCAATCGGTTGCCGTGGTAATGAACAATGATACCTGGTTTAGACTATCATTAAATATTGAGACTAAAATGAGGAACATTAGTAACAGCATGTATTATTTTCTACATGTTGTTTTAGATCATGCATGCTCACTCGTGTCTGCAAAAAAAACTAACAAAAAAAACATGCAGCAATTGGTGCTCTATAGTACCACCTATTGTCAGACCAGCGCTAATACCTGCGCTACTTTCACAGAAAACGTCCCAGGTTACGTATGAAACCATGGTTGCCCGAGGGAACGAGACACTGCGTCGGAAACGCTAGGGGAACGTCTTCAGCGATACCATGCTCTGAATCATATGTGTAATCAGTCCAAACAATGGGCAAGCCGTCATGGGCGGTTGACGTAATAACCAGGAGGCTTAAAAGCATGTGAGGTGCAACCGGCGTTAGCTTCTAGGAATGAAGCATAGCTCTAGTATGGATGCCGGAAGTAAGGCCCTGCGACGCAGCGTCTCGTTCCCTCTGGGAACCATGGTAACATACGTAACCTGGGACGTTCCCCCCTGGGAACTCGAGCTGCGTCGGAAACGTTAGGGGGAACGAGATATCCACGCTGCCAGACTTGCAAATCCCTGCCTAATGTGGAAGAGCACAGCTATGGCAAGAGAACAGAAGAGCCAGGAGTGGCTCGCAAATCTTTGTTAAGAACCTGACGAATATGAGGGGCGTAGACCACCCTGCAGCGTTGCAGTACCAGAAAGGCCTTGGAGGCTGCCATACCTTGAGTTGAGTGAGCCTTGGCTCCCAAAGGTGAGGGGAGATCAAAGGACTTGAGGTTATAGGATAGCATCCTGATCCACCACTTAGCATAAGCTTCTCTGGCCTCGGCGCACCGGAGGAAACGTGTAACTAGAGGGTGTTGCCTACTGAAAGGCCACCAAGAGGGGCATGGTAAACCACTATAGCCGCCACGTAGACCTTCAGGGTGGAGTGGGCTAACCCTGCAGAGAAACGGGCCTGCAAGAACTCCAGCACTGTACCAAATGGGCAGTTAATTGGGTCAAGATGGCGGTCTCCGCAGCATGAGTCTCAACTTCAGGGCTTACAGTTTCCTCATTGAGGGAGCTCTAGATTGGAGGATGGTCTCAGCAACCTCTGTTGAGAGGCCAGAGGCTATGAGTTGTGCCCCCTCAGGGGCCACACCCAAAGCTTCCACAACTCCGAGCAGGGGTGAAAGATCATGCCCTCTGCCAGTGAGAGGAGATCCCTCCTGACGGGAATCCCCCATGGAGCGGAATGTATTGCAGCGGGGAAAAACACAATCAGCCCCTCCTTTTTTTCTCGAGAGAGCTGAGTGTGCGAGCTCCGCTCCCCAGACATTTTTTCTTTATAACTTTATTGTGTTTTATATTCAGTAACAATATGCCTGTGCAAACATTAAGCTTTGCGAAAGCTCATCGACATCCTCCATGTTCACCTCCTCAGAGGAAGACAGGCGGAGCGTCGAGCCCTTTCTTTGGGGGGATGAACCGCGGGGCGGGCTTCCAATCCCAGAGAATGGGCGCAGGATCTGATGGGAAAGGAAGAAGATAGGGGCTCACCCGTCTTCATTCCCTCCATCTGAACCATCTGCGATTCCCACGAGCACAGTCACTACTCCGCCTTGCGGAAGCGGGGCCGGCACTGCGAGGAACGCTGGTGAAAACTCTCTCCTCAAAGAGAGCTTTCCAGGAGCAAAGCGTACGCAGTGGAGGCCACTAACAATGCAGGCGGTCGGCCCTTTCGAGAGACTCTGCATGCTTCACTCCCAAACAGACCACGCACAAACTGTGTGTATCTCCGCTCGTTTGATGTAGTGTGGGCAGGGAGGAACACATAATCTGTAACGTGATCAGCTTTCGCCCTTATGCTCCTTTGTCTTTGCCTAGGCTTAGACATACTGGAGCTTTCTATGTTGCTGGAATTGTAACATAACAAACAACAGTAAATAAGACTCACAGCACAGAACGTGACTGACACACACACAGAGAGTTGCTGAATGACAAAAGGCTAACGCCGGTTGCACTTCACGTGCTTTTATGGGTCACCCACCCCTAATGTCTTGCCCATCATTTGGACTGATTACACATATGATTCAGAGCATGGTATCTCTAAAGGTGTTCCCCTAGCGTTTCCGATGCAGCTCGAGTTCCCGTAGGGGAACTTCCATATTTAGCTGCTGTATGTATCCATTGGTGCTTTTATAACTCCCTCTTCTCCTTGTGAATTAACAAAATAACTTTTGTTATGAATGAGCTATGTAAATATTATTTTACGGCTGAAAACAATGAGCATCCGAATAGAGCTTTTCTTGTCATTTTGACCTGTAATTGAACATTTTTGTGTTTCTATGAACTTCTATGTTTCTAAGTCCTAGGCTCTACATATTTAAACACAGTGGGTGAAGAGCCTTAGCAGAAATACTATAATGGGTCACTACAGTATCACCGGCTTCTCTTTTGTGCCCCGTTGCACTCCATTTTCTGTGTTGTACTTTTCAGTGTGCTCTGTATATTGCAGCGTGGCCTTATATAAATATACCTTTGCATTTACATATCCCTTTGTTTTCTTCCAGGTGTTCTCTTGATAATTTCAGGAAGCAATGCTGTTGCTTCATACTGTGAAAATGTGTTTCAATTGCTCACACTTTTCAACTGATCTCCTGTTCTTCAAATTGCTCTGGCTCTATTGGTGTTTCATGATATTGGATGTTAACTGCACATATCAGAATGCTGTTTGTGGACTACAGATCAGCTTTCAGCATCAAGATGGCATTTAAACTCTGGAGCTCCTGGGCCTCTTGGAAACCTCCCCTTTGCAACTTGACAAGACAACCACCATGGATGGTGAAGGAGAGAACCAAAACCTCCTCCTTTCTGAACTTGCATAATGGAGCCTCACAAACATAAGTGTTGAGCCCTCATCTGTTCTCCTCATTCATATATGACTGATACAAATCTATTTTTGTTTTGTTTTGCCCGAATCCTGTATCCTTGAATTTGTTGAGCACACTTCAACCCCTGAACTCTTGAGTAAATAAAAAAAAATGTAATATCTCATTGTTTTTAATTTGGATAAAACTACAGTCTATCATGCAGAGCTGAGATCTGTACATGAATTCAAAGCAACTCAGCTCTTTAGTGTTCAAAGAGCTTGAATCGGTTTGACCATATACATTTTAACATGACAGCTGTTGCATATTTATGATTTACACTCATGCTTTTGGCTCTTAAGCAATTGGTTCATTAGAAACATATGTCATACATATTCATAGATGGTTTGTATTTAAGTGTTTTGAAAGCTTTCCGAAACAACCGCATTGAGTCTAAGAAATTACGTGACCTGACAACATTATACTCAGGGTTTTGCAGGTTTTTATCTTTAAAATACAAACATATTAATATAATAAATTATAAGAGGTGTCCAAAGGGGATCTGTAATAGCCTACCTGAAGACAGTTTTCCATTTGCATTCTAATGTCAATGACAGTTGCTTGGCTGGTGCAGAACCCGTGTAAATACGTGATTTCAAATATTTTCTTTACTTCATTTTGGACACTGGTAAAACATTTATTATATGAAATCTTTCATAAAAAATAAAGGCTCTATATTGGCATCTATGGTTCCATGAAGAACCTTTAACATTCATTTCACAGAGGTTCTTTATAGTTGGAAAATATTCTTTAGATTTGTTTAAATGTTCTTCAGAAAAAATGATTCTTTCAAAGAAATAGTTAATTAAAAAAATGTAATCACCCTCAGGGCGTCCAAGTTTGTTTCGTCATCAGAACATAATTAGAAAAAATTTAGCATTACCTCACTTGCTCAGCAATGGATCTTCAGCAGTGAATTGGTGTCGTCAGAATGAGAGTCCAAACTGTTGATAAAAACATCACAATAATTCACAAGAAATCCATACCACTCCAGTCCATCAATAATGTCTTATGAACAAAAAGCTGCATGTTTATAAGAAACAAATCCATCATTCAGGGGTTTTAACTTTAAGCTGTCACTTCTGGCCAAAATACGAGTCCATAATCCATAATAATGCTTCCTCCAGTGGAAGTCTAAGCTCTGTTGTCCTCTCAAATCAAAGTTGAAATATTTATTTAGAACTGTTTTGGCTTGAAAACAGTTCTTTATCCGTGCATATTTCTCTCATGATTTCCACAGGAGAAAGCACAATTATGGACTTGTATTTTTCCTAGAAACTATGGTTTAACCATAAATAAAAAATGCTTTAATGACATATTTTTCTCTTACAAACACACAGCTTTTCACTTCACAAGACAATGACTTAATGGACTGGAGTGGTGTGGATTATTGTGCTGTTTTTATCAGCTGTTTGGACTCTCATTCTGACGGCACCCATTCACTGCAGAGGATCCATTGGTGAGCAAGTGATGTAATGCCTAATTTCTCAGAATGTACATCTTGGATGTGCTGAGGGTGAAAAAAGGGTCACTAAATAAATTTTTTTTGGGTGAACTATTCCTTTAACAACTGTTCACTAAAAGGTTTCAAAAATGGTTGTTCTCATGGATGTGAAAACTAGCTATAGATCATTCATAAGTTGTTAAACAAGTGAGGGCATAGCCCACCTGACTCTTATTGCAGACATACCGTTATTGCAATATCTCGGTTAGGGGACATCCCATGACATGCTTTTTCATGCTTTGTTTGTACACCTACTGTAAGTGCTAAATCGTTTCCAGCACCATGTTTGAATTGTTCATTTCAAACAGCTTGCCTATAATTGCATCAACATTAGTGAAGACAGCCGACATCTGTTGGAAAGGAAGCACAGAACAAACACGGCTTTATGTTGAATTTGTAAACATGACAGTAAAGGAAAGAGAAGGAAAACAGAGGTTGATGTGAACTGGAATTTGCTGATAAGGTGGATTTATAGTCTGTAGATGGGTACAAACATGAGTTATCCATCATGGCATGTGGAGGTTGGGGTTTGGAAAAAAAAGCTTGGTGATTAATTTTTTATGTGTGCTGAAGACCGGCTGGATTCCATTAGTTATGTTACTATGCCAAGCACACTGAAATATATTTATTCAGAATGACATTTGCATTTGACTATCTTGCAGATACCTGCCTCATTTGGGCTGTTGTTTGGTGTTACAGTCAGGTACTAGTCGAGCACCACTTCATAACTCTGTCTTTTAAAAACGGTTTGCTGCAACTACTATAAAATCCATTAAATACTATGCATGGTTCTGACCATTTCTCTATAGGGTTCATTGTCTTATGATGGATTACATACATAATAGCACTGGTTGTTTGACTGAATCAACCAATTTTAACGTTGCATTTTAGTAAGTGTGTGACATGATGAACTACAATCCCACTGTTTTCTGTCGGTCTAAATATTTAGTACTGAAAATAAAAAGGGATTTAACTCCAGTTCTAGCAGATCAGTATCTAATTTTATTCTCAATATCACCACAGTCATAATGCACCATTGCAATATTTAGCAAGAAATTGAATCTTATATTAAGGCTAGTTTATATTATATATTATATCAATGGTTATCAACCAGGGGACCAGGGCCCAATAAGGGGCCTCAAAATTAATTAAAATATTTAAAATAAGACAAAACAAGCCAGAAGATCCAGGATTCCCAGAGTCTTGAAAATCGCGATATATGAGGAAGTTTACATTTAAAAGTGTGATTTCAAGACCTGTAAATGGAAATTAATACAATCTTATGACTTCATGTGAATTTTTATAATGAGTATAATAATCTACATGTACTAAGCTCTAAAATATTGTATACTAAATACAATTTTCATTTTATTAAATACAATATTGTGTAGAAATTGTGATTAAAATATATTTTAAAAAAATCATTATGCTTAATCTATATCCAGATGATCACAACAAACTGGGGGCCTTGCAGTTAAACACTAATTTGACCTGAAAGGAAAAGTTCACCCTAAAATGAAAATACTGTCATCATTTAGTCACCCTCAAGTTGTTCCAAAACCTGTACGAGTTTTTCTTCTGCTGAGCACAAAATACAATTATTTGAAGAATGCTTGTATCCAAACAGTTGATAGTAGCCATTGACTTCCATAACATGGAAAATAAAATACTGTCAATTGATACCAGCTTTTTGGTTACACACATTATTAAAAATATATCAATGTTAATAAATGTCTTATTGTGCACACATTTCTTGCACACATTAACAGAAAATCAATGTATTTCTAACACATCGCCGCCAGCGAGAGCGTCAAAATTCGCCCTGGCTGCCCTGCCAACGATGCTTTAGAAAGATTTGTGGACGCTCTGACGAAGATCGAATGCTTGTCTTGTATTTAAAGGAGCCGCAAAGCAAACAAGCATGTTGGTCTTGTGCAGACTGACCACAAGTAGGGTATTAGTTAACCTCATTAATTATTTTTTAATTACGTAAGAAAGTAAGAAATTGATCGATGGAAAGAAATTAACACTGATACAGTAGTTACACATTTGCTAACGAAGTTAACTATTTTAAAGCCATTTGTGTGGTGTGTTTTTTGTGTTCATGGTTAATTTCAACATGCAGTTTATAGGAGACGTTTACTAGCCTTGGTCTTCAATTAAAATACACTTTAATTTGTGCACAGCCTACATTACAATCTGTCCTGGTTGAAGTGTAGCCTTAATGTAATTGGTCAAATCTATGTTGTTTTGAGGAAATTAATAGTATTCCTGCAGAAAAACAAAGCGTTCTAGCGCTAAAATGCTTGGGAACTAATGTGGTCAGAACCAAAGTTTACAGGGCTGCGTTCTCTGGAATCCTCTCTAATGTTGGACTTATACATTCAGATTGGTTGCCGCCAAACCTCGTCATAGCTCATTACCATAAAGTCGACACGATTTCAACTCTCCTCGACGCTTTCACCGTCCAAGACTTATTGCGTCACGCCACGCCGCTACTCGCTGCTGCTCTCCGCTGCTTGCCGCTGCTCGCCGCCGGCTCACATTGAAAATGAATGACTTCCGGCCACTTTGACGCTCTCGCCGCCTGCAGTGTGAACGCATGGTTATGAATCCAGAATTATGTAATAACTTGCGCTGCCTCTGAAACAGTTTTTTTTCAGATAATATCACAAAACTCTCACTTTTTCAGCCCTTCCTCTCCAACCACATGGCTTCAAAATGAGTAGTCATATGGAGTTCACAAGTTGGGGGTTTGGTTCAAAACATCCGTGATTTCCATGAGCAAACATAGCAGAATTCAAATCTAGGGCTATATACGCCTGCCAAACAACTGCTATTGAGACTGCTAATAGAACCTCCTCGCTTGGCTCCATTCTGTCTTGAGATGCACACTTCTCACGCTCAACTCCCAATGGACAAATTCAAATCCAACCCAACTTTATTTCTGGTTTCACTCAGAAGTACATCAAATTACGGAAGTAAATGGGTTGCATGTTTCAAGTTGACTTTTAAAATGTCAAACCCAGCACGCCAAAATCACATTAAATCCAGAATGTTCACTCTCATTTATATGGGTCACCTTGGCCCATAATTCCCTCTGATTCGCATCTGTCCTCACTGCAGCCGAGGCTTTCACAGCCTGAAACAGCCGAAATACAATGCAGAGGAAAGAGAGAGAGAATGAACGATAGAAAGGAAGAGGACGAGAGGAAAAAATGCAGATTCTAGGCACATAATCATCTATCTAACATCAGTAAAGTGGTATCACATTAGCGTCTTCCTGAGTCCCGTCTTATCTTTGGAGTACCGCAGCAGATGCATGTAGATATCACTGCTTGCGGTTCAGAGCAAGGATGTGCTTTATCATTCCAGGAGAAAATGTCACATTCATCTTCTCTGAATTGCCTCTCTTTTTATCAATAGGAGATACTACAGATAGTGGTGTCAAAATGCAGGTGGTTGATTTTGAGAAAGCTGTGCACAGTGGTGCTTTTTCAGGTCAGCGAGAAGAAGGCTGCAGTGTGCAAGCTTATTCAAATTCATAAACAGCAGGATGGAGCACGAGAGAGTTTGTTGTCAAGTTTGGCATCTTTGTATTGTCAAAACAGAATTTTTTTGATGTCAGATATAAAAAAATTAAAGTGATAAGGATGCAGCATTCACAAAAACCTAATAATAATAACCAGCTTGAATTATCTGCATGAGCTTAACCAAAGGTGGAGTATTTTTACTTTGTTTCTGAAGTCAATTTTTCAAGTAGCTGTACTTTATCTGAGCATTTTTATTTTGAGGAGCTTTTATTTTTAATTCACTACATTCAAAATAATAATATCAGACTTTTTACTCCACTACATTTCTTAAAAACATGTCATTCGTCAAAATTCTGTCATTGATACTCACCCTCATGTCGTTCCAAACCAGTAACACTTTCGTTCATCTTCGGAACACAAATTAAGATATTTTTGTTGAAATCCGAGAGCTTTCTGACCCTCCATAGACAGCAAAGCAACTGAAAGGTTTAAGGTCCAGAAATGTAGTAAGGACATTTTTCAAATAGTCTGTGTGACATCAGTGGTTCAACTTTCTTACTACTTGCTACGAGAATGCATTTTGTGTGCGAAGACAACAAAATAACGACTTTATTCAATAATTCCTTTTCTTCCGTGTCAGTCTTTGAGGCGTGTTCACAAGAGTACCACGACACATTAAAAAATCAAATACTTCTGTACTTTTACTTGAGTAAAATTGAAAAGGAGTACGTAATACTTTTCCTGGACAATTATTTTATTAGGATATCTGTATTTTATTCAAGTACTTGATTGTATACTTTGTCAACTACTGAGTTTAACTACCTCAGTCAAAGACTTTGAAACAAAAAAAGACGAGTTATAAAATATAATAAGCATGAAAAGTCTGTCAGCTGTCTGCAAAACTGAAGTGTGAAGAATAAACACTGCATGGACATTTATGTGATTTATCTAAATGAAACTTTTATGAAAATACCCGTGTGATGCAGTAAGTACATTCATTGCCTGGCTGTTTCTGGCAAAAAAGACAAAGCCAGAATAAAACTGCTCTCATTCTCTCTGGATACCAACAAATCTGTGTGTGAGCAAATGAGAATTTGAATTTCAAGGCAGCATAGAAAAGAGACACAAATCCTCTAAGTTAGTATGCATTTAATGTGTACGTGTGGCTTTAATGTTATTCAATTATAAATAATTTGTTTCTGAAATACCTAAAGTTGAAATACAGAACTATTAAATTGCTTTTGCTACTTTATTTACTTTAATGTTGATTGTTTACATGTGTTCATCTTTTCGTCAAATGAAGATGTTTTTCTGCCTCTGAAAATATAAATGTGAAGCCCTTTTCCTTCGGGAACATCATAAACTTGTTAATTAAATGACACGATTTAAATAAGACTTCACTAATAACAGGATTAGTGATTTTAGCTTTTTCCAATTAGGCTGCTAAATTAATTCTGCTTTTTATGGCATCCCTAGTGATGTGAATTATTTATCAGTTAACATTCACAGGATTTTTGGAGTTTATGAAATATGTGGTTCAAATAATTGTCATGCATTAGGAAACTATTTACTCTGTTTCCATGGCAACAGCTGACAAATTTGACATGGTTTCTCATACCAAATATGACACTTTTACTAGTTTTCTGCTAGAATGAGCAAGAAAATATATCTTATCTCTGTTTATCTTTACATGCTATTGCTGTTTCTGAATATGCCATATATGCACTACTGAGGGTAGTGCTTCCACAAAAAAATGTCTGTGTGGTTCTGCAGGCCTACTGAATAAAAACAATATATAATTATATATATATATATATATATATATATATATATATATATCTTAGCTGTCTATCGTGTTCGATGATGACGCTTGCTCCAGGGATGGGGGTGGGAAGGGATGTAGGGTTCAGCGACATTGCCGCTGGTGCCACTTCACGTGGGCGTCGAGTCCAATCTTTGAGCTGCAACATTCTTCCACAGATGGAGCAAGGGAAACCAGATATCGGGGGGGGGGGGGGGCACCAGCCGCCCACTGGTGTCTCTTGATGCATCTCTCGGATCATCGATCTTGGTTGATTTGGTGTATTTGAGAAACTCCAGTGGCACAGGTGACCTGCCAGGCTGACCTGTTGAGTGCCAGAGATTCGAGCTGCGTGAGGGGAATGTTCGCTCGCTTTAGGAGGTTCCTGGTGTAGTCCTTAAAACGCCAGCTTTTGCCCTCCAGCGGAGCACTTTGTGCCCATTAGTTGACTGTAGAGGACTTGGTGGGGCAGGCGGTGTTCAGGCATGCGTATGGTGTGCCCTAGCCAACGCAGATGTTTTTTGGCTTCCATACAGATTGAGTCAGTGTTGCTGAGGATGACTGTGTGGGGGATTCGATCTTCCCAGGACAAATTGAGGATCTTCTGTAGGCAGCGGATATGGAAGGCCTCTAGGTTGTTGATGTGCTGGCGGTATGGAGTCCATAACTCTGCCCCATAAAGCAGGGTAGATAGACTCAGACTGGAGTTCTCGTGAGCACTCTGGCTTGTTGTACTCAGCATCAAGAGTTGGAGCGTATGCACTGATGAGAGTGGCAAAGCGTTTCTTATATACACAAACACACACACACACACACACACACACACACCACACACACACACAGGCACACACGCACACGCACATATATATTTTATATTATTATTATTATTATCATCTTGATATCCATCCAAGCTCTCATTGGTATATTTATGAGAAAAGTAGCAATGTTCATTTCATGAACAAATTATTATTTTGAGTCACAACAGTTTACAAAACTGCTTTGAATCATTAATTTACAAACTGGACCAATGCATTTATCAAGACTGATCAAAGATTATTGGTTGAGGTATATGAAGGATCTCAAAAGTTTTAGTTGACAAAAAAGTTACTGTATGGTTGCAGAAGACTGGGAATACAGTCCATGCATTTAATGGAAGTTTTATGATAAATGTATGGCCTTTTTTAAAACGGAAACCTTCAGGGCCCATTCATTGAGATTTTACAAATTAGATTCAAATAATTTAACCAATGAAGATAGCACACAAATCAAGCACATGTTAATGAGAACAAATAGAACCTCGGAAATCCAACGCAGATTTGATAAAGTCACATATGTCATTAAATTCCTTCTTTTTATTTAATTTTCACTGGTTTCATAAATAATAGGACTGAATCTGGCCTGTCAGACATCAGCTGGGTGATTTTTTTCTCTCAGCTGGATTCTCAAAATTAGCTTAAAGAGTGCAATGCTTAAATTATCAAATGCTGAGCACTTTCTCATTGCATCTGTGGGCTGTATATGTGTGTGTGGTTTTAGAGCCTTGAAGGTAAAAAGGTAAAGTGATTTGAAGTGATTATTTTCCACTTAATGCAGGTTAGACTGTTAACTGCTATGTGCAAAAAGAAAGTAAGCAGAAGTGCTGACGACCATGGTAATTATTGTGAAGAGGGAAAAACTGTTCCCTTCAAAAACAGTGAGAGAGAGAGAGATCCATTCTCATATTTTCTCTTCTATTGTACTCAGCTCTCAGTTTAGAGGGATGTTTTTTGGTTGGGATAATGTGCATTGATAAATTGTGCAGAATAAAACCAAGAATATGCATTAAGAAAAAAAACAGTGTCCATTTTGATTGTATACTGATTTTAAAACTGGATGTTTATCATTACCTGTGTGCCATGACATTGTCACAAACCCGGTCTCTGTGGCCCTCCCTGAACACCACCGGAGGGCACCGTCACCGGAGTATTAACTCTTGAACTGCATCTCCCACAATGCCCTGTACCTGAGACTAATTGCTGCACAAGTGTTTCTCATCTCTGTGGCCTATATTAGCTGCCATCCATCAGGCACTCGTTGCGAAGTCTTGCTATTGCCCCGGCTAACACTTCTGAGCGTTTACACTGTTTTCATTGATCTTCTGTGTATGACCTAGGACTGTTTATCTGACCCTGTGATTCTCTGCCGCCTGCCCTTGTGATCTGGACTCTCTGTTACCTCTCCTGTCTGCCGCTTGCCCCGACCTTAGCCTGGTAATCGTTTATGAGTTTGGACCTGTCTCTATTACTCCTGTCGCTGGTATCTGATCTTTGCCTGTTTAACATTGTCCTTTAATAAAAGCTGCAAATGGATCCCCATGCCTCAGACCCTTTGTTACAGACGTTCACGTAGTGTCCTGTGCCTGTCTCTTTTTGATTCTTTGAGTTAAACTGAATGAGATTTAAAATAATGTTTAAGTTTTCATCAATGAGTTATCTATTTGTTTTTGTCATGCATAATATAAATTATTTAACTGTATTTATTTTATTTTTATTTTATTGTATTTATTTTTACAGACATTTCCTTTAACTCTAAAACACAACACAATGCGTAATTCAAAATACAGTAATTCAAAAACTTTTTATATTAACACAGTACACTGGGCCCTATTTTTATGGACTTTTCATAGTGCAGCAGAAGTACACAGTACAGAATTTGTTACCTTTTGTTAGCTATCTTTATCAAATTTTCAGCAGTAATTTGTTCAACACTATTAACAAGTAATGAGGCCAAAAATGCAGTTCTGTTAATTAAGCTAATATATACTCCACATGCACTTCATGCTACAATTAATTCCACAGAGAAAGAGCTTGTACAAAAAAAATCTCTCTCTATATATATGTGTGTGTGTGTGTGTGTGTGTGTGTGTGTGTGTGTGTGTGTGTGTGTGTGTGTGTGTGTGTGTGTGTGTGTGTGTGTGTGTGTGTGTGTGTGTGTGTGTGTGTGTGTGTGTGTGTGTGTGTGTGTGTGTGTGTGTGTGTGTACATATTTGTAAGTACATAATATACAAATTATATTTCTATCTATATCTATATATATATATATATATATAGTGTACTGTAAATTATAAATCAGAAAATTATTAATGATAAAAAAGTATTTTGTAATTACCTGTGTATGGATGAAATAAGGTGTTCAGTCATGGTATAGCTCAGAATGAAGCTCATTTATTACGCTGTTCAAGCTATGTGTGTTATGCTATCAAACTTTTTTTCAGTTCTCAACATTTTTTTTCTATTCTAATTAAAATATATATTATTTATGTGATGAATGGCCACACTCTTCTGTCATTTCGCTGCTACACTGAAACATTTTCTTGTATCGCTGTACCATGTGTCATTTACCATTTGTGCTGTGTGCCTGTTTCTGCAGGAGACTGCCTGAGGCTTTAACTCACTTCTTCAATAAATCACGGAGCACCACACATGGAGATCCTCTATTATACACACACACACAGCAGACATACACACTCCCGTACAGTTACTCTGCATCAACCCTTCATTTGCTTTAATTGAAATCAATATTAAGTTAAATTAATCCTGTGACTTTCTTGAGCAGATTGTGTCTGTTGTTTTTGAGACAGTGTTTGTGCAGATTTGAGGTCAATTGACACGGCTGTATCTCAGAGAAGGTCAATAGAAAGGCCCAGCTCCGAAATCACTCATCTGCCTGAATGTAACGGCTTTAAGTATTAATGCCTTGTGCTGAGGTAATAGAGATGATTATGGCAGTTTTTGCCTGGTGAAGGAGACAGTCAGAATCAGAATCAGAATGAGCTTTATTGGCCAGGTATGTTTACACATACGACAGTACACAGACAACACAAGAACAATATACAAATATACAAATAGGCAAATATACAAATAATACTTAGTTAGTCCTGGAAACATCATGAATTTATGTATGTATGTGTGTGTGTGTGTGGGGGGGGGGGGGGCAGCCAGTAATCTATGGAGAACGCTTAGCATTAGCATTTCCATTCATCTGAACGGAAGTTGCTTGGTTGGAAGTAGTAAACCTGCCATATTTGCTCACATAATCATAGATCTTTTTTAGACTTTTTTGTGACTAAGAAAGAAAACTATATTATGACATCAACGATTGGCTGATGTACACAGTCCTGAAAAGTTCAAAACTCAAGAACTTTTCCCAGAACTTTTCTTTTCACTAATAGCAAAATAAAACAATAAAAATGAAAAGAAAGGAAAGGAAATCAAAGTAGTAAGTTTTATTATCAGGGAATGCATGAATGAGGGTTATTATCCTTAAATAAAACTAAAGCTAAAAATAAAACAATAAAAAAACATTTATATTACTTTAAACTAACTGAAACAAAAGAAAATATTTAAAAAAAATTAGACTTATTTTATTTCAGCTAGATTTACAGTACATTGCATATTTTCTCATTTTCTTTTATTTTAGTTTAAGTACTAAAACCTGAATCTTAAACTAAACCTGAAATATAATTAATAAGAACTATACATACATATACAGGCATTAAAAAAGAGGCATGCACACAAAATTATACTTATCAGTTATACAAAATAATACACTGAAATGAACTGATAAATGTTCAGTCTTTAATGTATGTTTTGGCCAAATGTTTAACACAAATTGATTTGTATTTTATAATTTCATTTATTTATTTATTAAGCCGTTTTTACTAAGATGTTTCTAACGAATTCTGTTTATTTATAAACTTTGCACACTCTCCATCATGAATGGATTTTTCACTAAGCTTGGTACAGTGCATTATGGGATTGCCTTCTACAAGTAAGTTACCGTACATGCAATATTGCCTTTGAATTTGGCTTTAAATTGTAGGAACTACCCATCAATAGGCAAAGGTTTTATGGGCGTAGGTCAGGGGTTCTCAACCCTGGTGCTGGAGGACCACTATCCTGCAGAGTTATACTCCAACCTTGATCAAACTCACCTGCCTGTAGTTCCTCTTCGGGAACGAGACGCTGCGTCGGAGGACGCTAGGGGAACGCCTTCAGCGTAACCAGCTCTGAACATAAGTAAAATCTGTCCAAGGATGAGCGAGACGTCACAGGCGAGGTGACGTAATGACCAGCTGGTATAACAGCATGTGCGGTAAAACCAGCGTCAACTTTCTGTCATTCAGCTAGCGCTTTGTGTCTCTGTGAGTCTTATTTGGTGTTGTCTGTCCCAAAAAAGAAAACATGCCTAAAAGTCAGTTTAAGGCAAAGCATAAGGGTGAGAAAAGTTAATCACGATACAAGCAGTGTGTTCCTCCCTGCGTACGCTATTTGTGCACAGGTGACACACATAGCTTGTGTGTGGTTTGCTTGGGAGCGAGGCATGCGGAGGCGGCTCTCGAGGGGGGGCTGATTGCCCGCACTGCGAGAGCCTCCCTCTACGTTTGCTTCGCTGCCGAAAGAACCTCTTCTCCAAGGAGGGTTCTTTCATAAGCGTCCCCGCGGCGCAGGCTCCGCTTGCACTGAGGCAGAGCTGCGGCAGCGCTCGTGGGGGGCTCGTGACGGAGGCATTAGAGACCAGCGAGTCTCTATCTCCATCCTCACCTGTCAGATCCGATGACCACTCCCCGAGATTGGAAACCCGCCAGGTGGATACTTCCCCTCAGGCAGCGGCCGTGGTGTTTCTCTTGTCTTCTTCCGAGGAAGTTGACATAGGAAACGTTGGGGAAATTGCCCCCTCTCTTTCGCCCCAGTATGAGGAGCTGGTAGAGGTGATCACTCATGCTGTGGGGGGGGGGGGGAGCAAGCACGGTTACAGAGCGATGAACGCCTGCGGAACAGAACGTCACCTTCACATCGGAGCCTGCCTTTTTTTCCCGACCTTCACACTGAGGTGTCGAGGTCGTGGGGAAAACCTTTCTCGGCCCGCCTCTTCATCCCTTCCTCAGATTACTATTGTAATGTGGGGGGGAGCAAGCACAGTTACAGAGCGCCAAGCGCCAAGCCAAGCCGCTGCAAGCATCATCGGCACTGGTGGGCAAGGGATACGCGGCAGCAGGTCAGGCTGGTTCATGCTAGCACACCATGGCGGTGTTGCAAGCGTACCAGGCTGACCTGCTCAAAAAGTTAGATGAGGGTGAGGGATTTAATGCGGAGGATATAAGTGAACTTTCATTTGGACTTTGCGCCCGGGATGGCCAAAGTCTTTTTGTACCCTCGGGCAGGGTACATCCCCAAGGTCCCTTCGGTCACACCACAGCCTGTTGTAATGCAGGCCTTTAGTCCTCTTCCCTTTCCGGAGCCTGCCCAGCAAACTGGACACATACGTCCACAGAGCTGCCCCGTGGAGAAAGGCGGAACAACTGCAAATATGCTGTGGTCCCCTTACAAGAGGTCTTCCTGCTTCCAAGCAGATCCTCAGTTGGTGGATTGTGGATGCCATAAACATGTCCTACGAGTCCTCTGACCTCCCCTTGCCGATGGGATTCAAAGCTCATTCCACTAGGAGTGTGGCGGCCTCCAAGGCCTTCTTCGCAGGTGTCCCATTGCAGGACATCTGCAATGCTGCGGGATGGTCTATGCCCCTGACCTTTGTCCGTTTCTATGGCCTGGACTTACGGGCCAATCCAGGCTATTCCGTCCTCTCACCCTAGATTTTCTCCGCAGGGATACACACTGGGCAGGGACTGGTAAGTCTGGCAGCGTGGGTATCTCATTCCCCTAGTGTCCTCTGACGTAGCTCGAGTTCCCGAAGAGGAACGTCTTAGATTATGTATGTAACCCCGGTTCCTTGAGGAACGAGACACTGTGTCTCGGTGCCACACTTCCGGCATCCCTCCCAGCACTGGTTGCATTCCAGTAGCTGACCCCGGTTTCACCGCACGTGCTTTTATACCAGCTGGTCATTACATCACCTCGCCCGTGATGTCTCGCCCATCCTTGGACAGATTTCACTTATGTTCATAGCCGGTTACGCTGAAGGCATTCACCTAGCGTCCTTCGAGGCAGCGTCTCGATCCCTCGAGAAACCGGGGTTACATACGTAACCTAAGACTTTTACTAGTAATCCTGAACAGCTTAATTAGCTGGTTAAGGTGTGTTTGATTAGGGTTGGAGCTTAAATTTACAGGAGAGTGGCTCTCGAGGACCAGGGTTAAGAAAGCCTGGTGTAGGTCTTTATCCTGAATTTCAGTTATTACAGTTTAGAGTCTAGCTCTGTCAGTCAAATAATTCTAAAACGTACACAGAAATAATTATTAGCTTAGTTCTGTTTTTAATTTGAGTCATAGCCAGAGGGTTAATAGTTCATTTTTTCTTAGTCACATTCATACAACTTTTAGCCAAGAACACCTATGCTGTTTAAAATGCTGCGTACAGAGGCAGCACACTACTTTATGGAACAGAGCCAGTGAAATCATACTATCTTATTTCAAGAGAGGCAATGCTCCTTCCAGAAGCAAAGGTCTGGTGCATTGTAGGTGACAGCTGAAGGCAGTGTACTGCAGGGTGTGTTTAAGTGTATTGTGTGTATACTGTGGATTCATTGGTGCTGACGCATCATTAGCTGGATTTACCCGTAGGCCGCTCTTATGAAAGGTCAATGAAAGGTCAATGAAAGGTCAGCTTGAACTTCATCTTACCTTCTCTCTCATTCTTATTCTCTTCTCGTTCTCATTTCCCAGTTTCTCTCTGTTATACCTTCACATCTTTCCTTCATCTCTCCTCTCTTCCGTCATCTCACCTCGCTTCATCTCCTCATTTGCACTGCAAATTGAATAAGTTTAAGAAAAGTGTTTTTTTTTTATCTCATCACAGTTCCCGTAACTCTCAAGAGACTTCACGTTTAATGTCTCACAAACCACAGAGGAGGTGAAATTTATAGACTTTCTTTTTTCTCCTTCCATCACTTTAATAAATAGCAGGTGCTTTGTACATTCGCCGGAGGTTTGTTCTTTAGCATTCTGGTCTTATTTCGTGTTTCTGTTTTCCCCAGTGCAAGACAGAACTGAGATTAGTTTGTTGTGTTTGCTGTTCTGACATTTTCTATTAATTTTATCAATAATTCAATATAATGTTCGGAGCATATATTCCTCTCTGGTGGAGCAAGGTTCATCAGGATTTTTTAAAGGTTAAATAAAGGTTAACTATGATACATTTTACAAAGACACAATAAAAAGTGCTTTCTCATGGTAAGAGAAATATGCAGCCCTAATATCATCCTGGGAGGTTTTTAACGGTCATAATTATTATGTCATGTGCCTTCAAGTGTTTTTTGTTGGAATAAAATTGACATATTTTTATATCTTTTACCACATACCGACAACTACGAAAACTAGATGCGGAGCAAAAGATGTGGAACTGACACTTTATCTATGCAATTTATTATGAAAACGCTGCCACAGAGAATGATGGAAAATTTAGTTTTGTCAAAACATATTGACTCATAAAGCAGCTCAGCAACAGTGCATAAACTGTGAAATAATTAAATCTTACAGACGAAATGTATAAGCCTGACATTCACAAATACATGATGTAATATATTCTACATCCCTCTCTACTGCATGAAGTGCTCTGTGGTTTTTATCAGTCAATGAATAAAGAAAAAATAATAGTCCAGGCACTTCTTCAGATATAAACATTAAAAAGCCTCAATTTTAATTTGGCTTGCCAAACACAGACACTAAAAACGAGCCACTGCATGGTAATGCATTTTGGCAGTGTGGAAAGGGACACTCTAGGAGACTTCAGGAGTCTGTGTTGTCTGGCAAGCCACATTAAAATAAAGCTTTTTAACCTTCATATAAGAAGAAGTGTTTTGGGTCATTTTTTATCTATATTAAATTCACAAAGAAACTTGAAGGAAGCATTAGTCTTTCAAAAACAAAAAAGCGGAGAAAATGTGCTTACAATAGTGCACAATAATCTGGTACTTATCCAAACAACAGCGTAACGGATCCAGAAATGACAGAATATGAAGTATTTTAAATGTATGAATTCAAAAGCAATGCATCATAATCTGACATCAGGAGCTTTTATGGTTTTTAAATGGATAGTCTACTAATGAACCTAAAAACGCAGCCACGGGACAAATATTGCACATGCACATACTGCATTATGAATCATATAGAATGTTATATATCGGAGAAAAACCTCATTTTTAACAAGAGCAGAACAAACTCATGAATTATAAATAGATATGTTTCTATGCAAATTGTCGTAAAGTTTTGAATGTGGCCATTTACTGTATGCAAGAATGGTTTTATGAACAATTTACACAGAAACTCATTTTGCTTGTGTTTTTCATTATAAATAGTCTCTTAAAATTCATAAAGTCGTGGCATAACAAGAAAGGAATCTTAATCATAAAATGTCTTCCCTTGTAAAACAGCAGCGTGACACACATATGCTCTCAGCCATTCTGTCAGACTTGTGCTGAGCCAGATATTGACCAGTCAGACACTTCACAACTGGACAAGAGAGACAGACTACCTGACACACGGTTCTCCCACACACAACTGAGGAACTATCATAACGACAAGTGATGCTGTCCGTGTACCAATAAGAAATGTAGCAGAAAGATGACAGCGAGTAAGTTGTGTACTTCTGGATGGTCACATGCCAGTCAAGTCAATGCCGTTAAGATAAATGGGAATTTTAACAGATAGCTCTCTCTAGATCACTGTCAAGTGTTAGGACATTGTTACACTGAAATGGAAGCAAACTGCCAAATAACCTTTTCAAAACAATAACTGGATAAACATGAAATAAACAAATGACAATTCTGTCATCACTTACTCACCCTAACTTTGTTCCAAACCTGGAACCTTCTTTCTTCTGTTCAGCACAAAAGAAGATATTTAGAATAATGCTGGTAACCAAACATTTGACTGTAGCAGTGACTTAAATAGTATAAAATATATTATATATATTCATTGTAAATATCGTGCAATTAAGTGTGTGACACCTTATATTCAGGTCACACTTAATTATAAGAATATTATTTCCATAATAAGTACTGTTTTTATAAGGAGTGGTTTGAACAAGAACAAGAAGACAACTTTGTTCAACTTTATGTTTGTATTCATCGAAACAAACTCCGTAATGGAAGGTAAACATTCCTCTAAACAGAACATTCAAATGTTCTCCTCAAATACCTCCAGAAAACGAAAGCGACTGCACTTGTCTTGGTGTGACAATACAATATGAATGATGCTCTGCATTTTTACTGAGAGAGATCTTCAAATGACAGTCATTTATTGAGAAAACTAAAGATGTTAGAGTTAAGACTGGAATGGAAAAACAAGTTTACTATGAAGTCAAGTCACATTTATGTGCATTGTGCTTTCCTTAATTCACATCAATGATAAACTGGAAAATAACAGTGTTAATGTTGTAAAATTAGTAAATTATTAAACAAATTAAATTTCAGCTGTAAACCAGCTATACAAAAGACAATAGTATAATTATTCAGCTCAATTTTTGATCAGGGTTCATTCAATTCAGTTCAATAACACTGTCAATATTGCTAAATTAATGTTATTACCTAGCTCAATTCAGTTAAATCGATAATATAACTATTCAGATTATAATGTGTGAAATTTGGTAGACAGTTATGGATAGTGAAGGAAGATCATTCAAAAAGTGTCAAACAGACATTTGAACTCTTCAATATCCCAGGATTAATTTCATGAAGTTGGTTTAATGACGAGCTGTTGGAATCTGCACAAACATAATTTCACATATGACAGCTTAGATTTGAAAAAATTTGGGTATTTTGTGAGTCAAGGAAAGACAATAAGTATGATTTTTTTTAATGTCAAACAATTCTCTGTCATTATTCTTACGGTACCATCTGTTACTCTGAGAGACTGGCAGATGTGGAAAAAACAAAGTCACCTTTATGTTCAGTATGTGTTTTATTATCCTTTAGTTTTTGTGTTGTTCTATCCTCTAAGAAAGTCAGCAAGATAAAAATAAATAGATTTTGTCTTTTTCGACGAGCTCAGATTGTGAGCAAACTGTTAAAAGCTTGGCATTTGCCACGTCGTCACAGATCAGTTAGGAGATGCCAAGCCCTGCCCTCTTTGCAATCTCATACAGTGAACTCACGATGACCTATTCGCCTGGGCGTTCATTTTTCACCAAAGGGACCTGACATTTCTCTGACATTTGATCAGCCTTTCCTGTGTCACTAGCGAACTAGTGCTCATCCAATCACAGCAGCGCTAATAGTGACTGATCCAGCTGAATGACTGTGCATACATAACTGTGTGGTGCAGACTGTCATCCAAACAGTATAAAAATGGAAACAAACTTTCCCACTCCTTCTGACCATCAGCTCACTGAACATTCTGCAAATATAATGTGGTCTTGTGCACTGTGAATATCTTATCTGTCCACTATGTTTACATGCTTCACATGCCACATCATTATAAACCCTGAATGCATTAAATGTACTGTATTTTTAATACTGTATCTGTATATTCTATAGATGCTGTTCTGTTACTGTTTACAAGTCAGGGATTATCTGTCGCGTAATGGCACTTAATACATTTCTTAAAATACTGTCCATAAGAAAATTCAATTCAATTCAAGATTATTTGTATAGTGCTTTTTACGATACAATCCTCAGCTTTACAGGAAATTAAGTTTCTACAATATATTTATATATTGTTGAAACGTAATATATTTAACTTATGGCAAAATTTGGTTAATTCTGTATATTGTCTGAGGGTTGGCTTCCTCTGAGGTCCTCCGAGGGGTTGGCATCATCTCTTCTCAGGTGTTCGGTCATCTCAGATCATTTAAGGGTTGGATCCAGACTGAAGTGTAATTCCTAGTTACTACGGGATGTTAATCTAGAAACAGAGGAAAAAATAGAGACATAATTATTTTAGCTGTTCAAGATTATGCGCTGCATTATATGAATGCTTGGCTAAAGAGATGTGTCTTTAATCTAGATTTAAACAGAGAGAGTGTGTCTGAACCCCGAACGTTATCAGGAAGGCTATTCCAGAGTTTGGGAGCCAAATATGAAAAAGTTCTACCTCCTTTAGTGGACTTTGCTATCCTAGGTACTGCCAAGAGTCCAGAGTTTATTATGAGTCCTTAATAGTTTTACTATTAAACTGCCATTTTATAAACACCCAAGCATTGTGTGAGAGATTAATAGTCTGTTTTATATTTTCATGAGCTGGAACAAAAAAAAAAAAGTTCTGAAAGTGATTCCAAAGATTCATCATTGTCGTGTTCAAATTAGAATGATTACAGTGTATATATTTAGGCTAGTTATTTATCTTCCTTGGTGTGAAGGACTATATTAAGACTCACTGAATTATTACGTGATGTTAGTCTTGGTGGTATTCTTACCTGTCAAGCACAAACAAGCTCAGCTGTTTGGAAGCACATTGAAACTCTCAGCTCCCTCCAGTGACAAAAAGCTTTACCAATGCTTGGTCCTGTCGCATTTCCTCTCTTTCCCCCTTTTTTCGAGACATTTGACCATTCAGTTGTTGAACATTTCGGACCCTTCTAACTCGTTTCAAGTTTATCTATCTTGGCGTGCTCAGCTTCCGTTTTTCCATATTTGGACTCATCACATGAATGCGTAAAATAATTCTCAAAGTGCCTAAATTGCATATTTGGCTAAACAAAGAATATGAATCTCAATGTTACTGATATTTTACTGTTTAATAGAGGCTGTCACAGAGATGTAATATATTTCAGGAAGTTCGTATTTTTGGATACCATTAAAGGGGTCATCGGATGCAAAATTCACCTTACAAGTTGTTTGAACATAAGTGTGTGTACACATCCATCCTATAATGATAAACATCCACCCAGTATTTTTTTCAAAATCCCTGTTTTAAAATACCCTTTGTCAAATCAGTTCTGTTCTGAGGTTCCTGTCGGGATGACGTAGTTCTGCACAGGCCGCTCCCACGATAGTTGATTAACAAGACCGTCTTACCTTAGACCCACCCTGGGTGAACTGAGAGCTGTCTGCCATAATGCCGACTAGTAACTATTAAGCGATTGTTGTTGGATGTAATAATAAACATAGCAGTTGTAATTTACTCCGGATATCTGAGCCGCTGAAGACGCAGAGGATTAACGTTACTTTCGTTTATGAAGGGAATGCACTGATCCCGATCTGCCTAAATGTGGCTATGTTCGCGCGAATCATTCGTGATCCAGCTTCATCTACAGAAGAAGTGAGTATTTTTTTTATGAATCTTTGCA
Source organism: Ptychobarbus kaznakovi (assembly GCA_027422405.1). NCBI lineage: Eukaryota > Metazoa > Chordata > Actinopteri > Cypriniformes > Cyprinidae > Ptychobarbus > Ptychobarbus kaznakovi. The sequence goes on from CM049809.1 coordinate 20,423,503, forward strand.
AAGCGCCTTTCCTAATAATGTGCTAGTTAGCCAGTTTTGCAGCTGAAGTACTGCTCATCACCCCACAGAAGAGAGGGGCGGGGTCAGCAGAGCTCATTAGTATTTAAAGCAACTTGGACAAGAATGGCTTGCTAAAAACAGAGCTGACTTTGACAGTTATAAAAAGGTGTTTTTTACACTACCATTGAGAAATTTTATCCAAAGTATGCTATAGACTTTGCATTAAAACCCTAAAGAATCCTATCAACTTGTGGAAAATGGGCATCCGATGACCCCTTAAATAAAATAATCCTTAAAAAGAAAATGTAATAATCTTCACTCAATTTTCATTTCACAAATAATTATAAAGACACATCAAGTAAATTGTAGAACGTACTCCAATAATCTAAACAATGAAATTCAAGACTCAAGCTTTGGGTACTTTATTATTCACTATTTCCAAGTTTGGGTGAGCTGGTGATCTTCACATGTAGTCACCATGTTTGATCAGGGGTCTGTTTAGATTAACAGCCATAGTACAAATTTTTGTTTCACAAAATTGTAGTAACTTTGTCAAACGTTTGTCATTCTAACCATATTTGTTCAACAATAGACCTGTTGTTGTTGACATTGTGCACAAGTGGAGTAACAACTTTTGCTAATTAATCAACTGGAGATCACAATTAATGTAAGATTATTATAGTTAATTTACACAAACAACAGAAAACCATTTATTATTTTTTTCAAATCATGCATTATGTATTTGGTTGTACTCTAATAGGCTATACAAAAAAAACTCCAGAAGGGTTGAAACAGCACCTTGCTGCCAGTGCAAAAATGTGATCGCCCAAACTTATTGAAAGAATGTGTGTTAGAGAATTAGCATAATGAAAAAAAACCATGACTCCCAAAAATATCTTGTGATTTATGGGACAAAGCCATTAAAAACTCAACAGCATGAGGGATATTCAACACCTGAGCTTGTCAAATGTATACTCATACAAATAACCCTATTTTTCAGACAGAAAAAACATATGGCGATGAAACAGGCTTATGGCATGATAAATGAGTCAGAGAATTTACACATGCACTCACTCCACAGAAAACAGCGGAGCAGCATTATAGTGTCCTGCCAAGACCCTCTCTGCGTGCAGCCGCCTTTTAGTAAAGATCATCACTGACAGCCAATCTGCTAAATGGACCCTGCTCCTGCAGATGCAACTCAATAAAATGCCCGCTGACCTCTGACTGATGCTGCGAAGCCAACAGAGACTGAGAAAGCAGAAAGATCATACAGAGATGGAGAGAGATCTTTATCTGTGTAGATGATCTATTACCTTATTATGGTGTAAAACTCCCAGAAAACATTGTACAGATGCTTTGTGTATCACAGGGATGAATTTAGAAAAGTAATGAACTTTGTTCCTTAAAGGAATAGATCACCCCATAATGAAAAGTTTATGAAAATGTACTCACCCTCAGGCCATTCAAGAAGCAGATGAGTTTGTTTCTTCATCAGAACATATTTGGAGATATTTAGCATAACATCACTTGCTCACCAATAGATCCTCTGCAGTGAATGGGTGCCGTCAGAATGAGAGTCCAAACAGCTGATAAAAACATCACAATAATCCACAAGTAATCCACACCACTCCAGTTCATCAATTATGTTTTGTGAGGCAAAAAGCTGCATGTTTGGTAAAAACTATGGGTGTCAACTTAAAAAAAAATGTTTACGCAAATTAATCACATTATAAGGTTAGACCCCAACATCTTGCCATCATCGCAGCGCGGAAGGTTATCTGTCGTGTGTGATGAGGGTACAGCGGACCAGTGTTGCCGGGTAGCGGCACAACAAGCGGGCTATTTTGAAAATACAGTCAGCTGCAGAACAGGTCCAATTCTTCTTCATAATGCATTTTGTCATAATACTTCACGTAAGGTTGCAAGAAAATGTTTTGTTGTATTTATTTAGAAATACTTTTGATAATAGTTGGGTAAATGTATACTGGGATTGAAGTGATGTGGCTTGGTAAATGTTTTATTGCCAGTATAATGGCTGAATAAAAACTAAATAATAATAAGGATTATGTCTCATATCTTGCGGAGGTGTTTACTTAAACTAGTTTGTCATGCATTTCTTTATTTCAACACATTTACAGGTAAATCCTAGTATTTTAAATTTACATGGTCCATAAATCGTTAAATATTGTTTAATCGATTTAACCATTAGATATTTGTGATTAAGTCATCAGATTCCAATCACAGTTCTTTTGGTCTGTGATGACGTTAATTTGCGTTAAATATTGTTTAATCGATTGACAGAACTAGTAAAAACAAATCCATTTGATGTAATTTTTCAAAACGATGCGGACTTCAATGTCACTTCAGTTTTGGTTTTTCCAAAATATCACGATGTCCATGATCTATAATCACCCTTCATTTAGTGAAAAAGTTCATTGTCTACTGTCCTCTCACATCAAAATCTCTCTGATGTATTTATTCTGAACTACTTTGGACTGTTTTTGCATCTGTGGAAATTTCTCTCCTGATTCAGACAAGACAACTTTTTTACTGCAAAAAGCAAAAAGATAGAGTTTCTTACAAACACACTGCTTCTTACTTCACAAGATGTTAATTGATGGAGTCATGGGAATTATTTGTGGATTATTGTGATGTTTTTATCAGCTGCTTGGACTCTCATTCTGACGGCACCCATTTACTGCAGAGGATACATTGGTGAGCAAGTGATCCTTTTGGATGGCCTAATAGTGCGTAAATAGTGAATACATTTGCAGCATTTTTTTGTGAACTATTTTTTTAAGCTCCTACAGTATATTACGCAAAATGGCCAAAATATGTGGGTCTTATTTTCTAATTAACAAAAAAAAAAAATCGCTGCACCCAACAAGCACATAATCCATCCAACCACCTATTCGTTCCAGTGGTTGTGAAATGAAATGTTTAATCACATATCATATATTGAGTATCCTAATTGGCCATGTTCTCTATATTAGCATATTGGCACTGTATTATGAAAGATTAAGTTTGCCAGAATCAAATATTTGATATGATATTTCTTTGTGTTTTGAACAGAGAGAAAAGGATCTCTGAAAATAATGGAGTGCCAAAAAATTAGTGGAACAAATTAGACATGTAAAATTAAGTGTTTAAATATTTACTTTGAACAAATGGTCAGTCTGTTGAGTTAATGGAGGCGCAGTCAGAATATAGTGTTTTTATAATCACACTAAAATCCCCACTGCAGCATCAAAGTGGATCATTGTTTAGAAGAAAAACAACTAATTGCTCTTGTGCCTTCAACCTGAGATTAATTAGGTTTTCTGATATTAAGAAATGTATTTATCAATATGAAAAGTCAATGTCAAAAAGTAAACTAAAACTCAGCATAATAAATAACAAAATATTAATGCTGTGGTATGTGATTTGGTGTCATAGTTATTTTTCATCTGCCGACGCTGCTGAGGTGTCTGTTTGAATTACTTATTTTGCTTTTTCATTTTTCATTTGTCACAAATGCTCTCACACTCTCCAGAGTCAGGACAGAAACAAGGAGAAGTATGAAAGAAAAAGAACGAAAGACTTGAAAATGAAATAGAAATGAAATACTAGGGTACTGCAGTCAGTGTACACTGTATATTGCCAACTATTTTTAGAAATAGTATATATGTGATGCATGTTTAAATCAGAGAACCACAACCATTTATCATCTAATGAAACATAAACTTTTTTTAAGTTGATATAAAACTGACAGTCTTATTAAATAATACATTTTTACTTATATTACTTCCAGTTTGTTCATCACACCGGCATTGAAAGGTCAAAATGAACACATTGTATTGTGGGATACAGTATTTCAGGCAGTGTGCTCAGATATTGGTCTTTCACCTATTTTAATGTCTATTAAGTGAAAGCTGTAAATCTCAGAAAAATAAATGCTAGAAAAGTATTAATTTTCAAGAAAGTATGTACCACACGTCTCAACATCAATCCACATGATTTGAGGTAGCAACACATTTGACAGGCTTGTTGACTGGATGTTGTCTTCCAGAATGTCTCAATCTATGACATAACATCACCATTAAAGTTCCCATTAGTAGGCTACTATATATTTTGGAAAGACTCGTGCTGTCATGATTTGCCTATTTTTGTGCTCTTGTGTTGTTAAACTAACATTTTCTGTTTTTAGTTGAAAATGGTGTCATGTAAATGCCCCCAGTTTGTAGTTCTGTTTAGTTCCTATTCATGTTTCCATGTGTTATTCCCGGATTGTTCTAACCTGTGTCAATACCCTTATTAGTTATTGTGTATATGAACCTTGCTTCCTGTGTTCCTGCTAGAGTCTTGTCCTTGGTGTTTTCTTGGTGGGTTCCATTTAGCTTTCATAGTTCCTTGTTGTCTGAATTACTTGTACCTTTGTTATATTATTAATGAATTGTGGCATATGGATCCTGCTCTTTTTCATATCGGAGTCACCTTCCTAGCGTTACGTGCAATGATTTTATCTAATCCATTTAATGGAAAATTTGTCTCTAATGCTAAAAAATGTCATCAGGAACACCAAAGTGTACTGGATTTAGTATTTTTTTTATTTCAGGGTCTAAACACGGAATCTAATCCATCACAGAGTTCTGAGAGACTGTCTGCTGTGTCTTCTCATTTCATCCTCCTTTCTGCTGTTTCTGCATGCTTGAAAACACCACAACCTTTCTGTCACCCCTCTGTTCCTGACCACTAGTCCGAAAACTCTCTTTACAGTTAATTTCAGAAATGAATATCCGTGATTGATGAGAGATGACAGTGGAGTTATAATTTACGAAACAAGTGCTACCAAGAGGACAGATCATTTATGTGATAAAATTGAACATTAAAGAATTTTAAATAATATACTGTATCTGTATAGGCTTGCATCTGTAAAAAAAGATACAGCAAGGATAAAATCCACCATGAAGGAAAATCCCTTTTATTATCATTTCTGGTCCTAAAATGTGATCAAACAACATGTATATACAGTATTTATAAAATGAAAAAAATTATATATATACATGTATATATATATATATATACACATACAGTATCTCACAGAAGTGAGTACACCCCTCATATTTTTGTAAATATTTTATCGTATCTTTTCATGTGATAACACTGAAGAAATGACACTTTGCTACAATGTAAAGTAGTGAGTGTACAGCTTGTATAACAGTGTAAATTTGCTGTCCCCTCAAAATAACTCAACACACAGCCATTAATGTCTAAATTGCTGGCCACAAAAGTGAGTACACCCCTAAGTGAACATGTCCAAATTGGGTCCAAAGTGTCAATATTTTGTGTGGCCACCATTGTTTTCCAGCACTGCCTTAACCCTCTTGGGCATGGAGTTCACCAGAGCTTCACAGATTGCCACTGGAGCCCTCTTCCACTCCTCCATGATGACATCACAGAGCTGGTGGATGTTAGAGACCTTGTGCTCCTCCACCTTTCGTTTGAGGATGCCCCACAGATGCTCAATAGGGTTAAGGTCTGGAGACATGCTTGGCCAGTCCATCACCTTTACCCCCAGCATCTTTAGCAAGGCAGTGGTCATCTTGGAGGTGTGTTTGGGGTCGTTATCATGTTGGAATACTGCCCTGCGGCCCAGTCTCCGAAGAGAGGGGATCATGCTCTGCTTCATTCATGGTTCCCTCAATGAACAGTAGCTCCCCAGTGCCGGCAGCACTCATGCAGCCCCAGACCATGACACTCCCACCACACTTGTCTTTGTTCTCCTCACCTGGTTGTTGCCACACACGCATCTGACAGCATCTGACACCATCTGAACCAAATTAGTTTATCTTGGTCTCATCAGACCACAGGACATGGTTCCAGTAATCCATGTCCTTAGTCTGCTTGTCTTCAGCAAACTGTTTGCAGGCTTTCTTGTGCATCATTCTTAAAAGAGGCTTCCTTCTGGGATGACAGCCATGCAGACCAATTTGATGCAGTGTGCAGCATATGGTCTGAGCACTGACAGGCTGACCCTCCACCTGTCAGCAATGCTTCAACCTCTGCAGCAATGCTGGTCAGCACTCATACATCTATATCTACATGTAATTTCTTCAGTGTCGTCACATGCAAATATATAATAAAATATTTACAAAAATATGAGGGGTGTACTCACTTCTGAGATACTGTATACACAAACAACACACACATACATACATAAGTACACATATATATATATTGTGGCGGGAGGAGCAAACGACAGACACAGTGGGTGTGGCGTCAGGCCTCGGAGAGGCTTTTATTCAACATAAATAATAAAATAGTGTCCAAAGGGGATGAAGTGTCCAAAATAAACGGGGGGATCTGGTGTCCTCGTCGTGCTGCGGGGTTTGTGAAGGAGGGGCAGTGTTCGAGAAGGAAGGGTCCAGGCAAGGGGCGGAGTCCGGCGGCCGCACGCGCTTCCCTCTGAGGTCCGGGGCGCGAGGGGTGCGGCTTCCTCAGCGGCTTCTTCCCTGGCCCACGGCGCTTGAGGGGAATCACCAGCCCGGCATCCTGGCCCGTCGGCGGCGTCACGGGTGCGTCCTCATCCGGACCACGGGTCCAGCAGCTCACGCTTCTGGCGGCGCGGAGTCCCTCTACGCACCCTTCCTGGACCCACGAGGACACCAGCGTGCATGCACGGGGAAGAGACCGGTCTCCCGAGGAGAGGCGCCCTCAGCCTTTAACAGCGGCGGTGATGAGGCTTCATTCACTTCAGGTGTGCCTCATCACACGCCGCCAGACCTAGCTGTTTCAGCGCCCCTCCTCTCTCACACACCCACTCCGTTGGGAGCCTGGTGAAGGGCGGCGTTAAAGGATGGGGTGATGATGATGAAAAGGGGGAGGCAGCAGACTCGTCACAATATATATTATATATTATATATATATATGTGGGTGTACTTATGTATGTATGTGTGTGTGTGTGTGTGTGTGTTGTGTGTGTTTGTGTTGTTTATATATATATATATATATATATATATACACAGTCATGGCCAAAAATATCGGCACCCTTGGTAAATATGATCAAAGAAGGCTGTGAAAATGAATCTGCTTTGTTAATCCTTTTGATCTTTTATTAAAAAAAAATCACAAAACATCCAACCTTTCATTGGATAATAAGAATTTAAAATGGGGGGAAATATCATTATGAAATAAATGTTTTTCTCTAATACACATTGGCCACAATTAATGGCACCCTTTTATTAAATCATTTTGAAACCTCCATTTGCCATTTTATCAGCTCTAAATTTCTCCTATAATGCCTGATGAGGTTAGAGAACACCTGACAAGAGATCAGAGACCATTCCTTCATCCAGAATCACTCCAGATCCTTCAGATTCACAGCTTCTTCTCTTCAGTTCACCTCACTCATCTTCTACAGGGTTCAGGTCAGATAACACCTGACACGAGATCAGAGACCATTCCTTCATCCAGAATCACTCCAGATCCTTCAGATCCACAGCTTCTCCTCTTCAGTTCACCTCACTCATCTTCTACAGGGTTCAGGTCAGAGAACACCTGACAAGAGATCAGAGACCATTCCTTCATCCAGAATCACTCCAGATCCTTCAGATTCACAGCTTCTTCTCTTCAGTTCACCTCAATCATCTTCTACAGGGTTCAGGTCCGAGAACACCTGACACGAGATCAGAGACCATTCCTTCATCCAGAATCACTCCAGATCCTTCAGATCCACAGCTTCTCCTCTTCAGTTCACCTCACTCATCTTCTACAGGGTTCAGTTCAGAGAACACCTGACACGAGATCAGAGACCATTCCTTCATCCAGAATCACTCCAGATCCTTCAGATCCACAGCTTCTCCTCTTCAGTTCACCTCACTCATCTTCTACAGGGTTCAGGTCCGAGAACACCTGACACGAGATCAGAGACCATTCCTTCATCCAGAATCACTCCAGATCATTCAGATCCACAGCTTCTCCTCTTCAGTTCACCTCACTCATCTTCTACAGGGTTCAGGTCGAGAAACACCTGACACGAGATCAGAGACCATTCCTTCATCCAGAATCACTCCAGATCCTTCAGATTCACAGCTTCTCCTCTTCAGTTCACCTCACTCATCTTCTACAGGGTTCAGGTCCGAGAACACCTGACACGAGATCAGAGACCATTCCTTCATCCAGAATCACTCCAGATCCTTCAGATTCACAGCTTCTCCTCTTCAGTTCACCTCACTCATCTTCTACAGGGTTCAGGTCAGAGAACACCTGAGACGAGATCAGACACCATTCCTTCATCCAGAATCACTCCAGATCCTTCAGATTCACAGCTCCATTACGGTGCTTCTTCAGTTCACCTCACTCATGTTCTACAGGGTTCAGATCAGAGAACACCTGACAAGAGATCAGAGACCAATCCTTCATCCAGAATCACTCCAGACCCTTCAGATTCACAGCTTCTTCTCTTCAGTTCACCTCACTCATCTTCTACAGGGTTCAGGTCAGAGGACGGGAATGGCCATAGCAGAAGCTTGGTTTTGTTCTCTGCTGAGTGACCCATTTTCGTGTTGTTTTTGAGGTTTGTGTTTGGATTATTGTACAGTTGGAAGATCCAAACATGTGGCCATTATAAGATTTATTATTATCTTGAGTCACTTATTGATTTTTTATCTGTTGGTATTTGATAGAATCCATGATGCCATGTGTCTAAAAAAGGACCATGTGTCTAAACAAGGATCCGATGTCAAGGACCTCCAGCAGAAATATAGACCCACAACATAAAAAATACAGCAGTATATTTCATTGTATACAGGGTACTTTTTTAATCCTGTGTCCACCAAACCCATCTTGAGTGTTTGCTGCTAAAAAGCTCAATTCATTGTTTCATCTGACCATAGAAGCCAGTCCTATTTGAAGTTCCAGTCGTGTCTGACAACTGAATATGCTGGAGTTTGTTTTTGGATGAGCGAGGATAATTTTAATTGAAACCCTCCCAAACAACATGTGGTGATGTAGGTGCTGTTTGACGATTTTTTTTTAGGTTTTCTGACACCGAGACTGAACTATTTTCTGCAATTCTCCAGCTGTGGTCCTTGGATAGTCTTTAGCCACTCAAACTATCCTTCTCACCGTGCATTAGGACGATGTAGACACACGTTCTCTTCCAGACAGTTTCGTAACATTTTATGTTGATTGTAAATTCTTAATTATTGCCCTGATGGTGGAAATGGGAATTTTCACTGCTCTAGCTCTTTTCTTAAAGCCACTTCACTAATTTGTGAAGCTCAATTATCTTTTGCTGCACATCAGAAATATATTATTAGCTTTTTCCCATTGTGATGGAGGATTAAGGGAATTTGGGCTTTGTTTTCCCTCTTATTTATATTTATGTGAAGCAGGAAGCAATGGCTGGATAATTTCATTTTCATAATCACCCTGGAGTGCTCAAGATTGTGAATATGAATGGGAATATACTATATATATATTATATATATATATATATATATATTATATATTAGTGGGGTCAAAATTAGCATGTTATCGCTGGAGATAAAAAAAAATTCAGATTAAGGCGTTAAAAATATTTAATGCAATTAACGCAGGGGCGGGGCTAGGGTTGGCCACCCTATTCACAACTGCTTCCTCTGTCTCTTGTTTCTTGAAAAGGATTGCGTTTATTTAGATGCAGAACGTCTTTATGACCACATCAAACGGGAGACGTTTCAGACGCGCGCTCTAACTTCGCCTCCGCGCCAGTTGCGAGTTAAACAAGCGTGGAAAAGATTCTGTGCTCATAGCGTGCGCTCTTCAAATACACGCACAAAGGTGCCGGCGCGCGCTGTAGCCTGTGTATGATTTTTATATCAAACAGCGAAAGAAACTACATGCATGCAATGTCCTAGTTGGGCCGTCAGTTAAGGCATGTAACCAAAAAGGAGATTAATGGCTCGTTTCCACTGAGCGGTACGGTTCGGTACAGTACAGTACGGTACGCTATTATTTCCGTTTCCACTGTCAGAAGTTGTGAATGGTACCAAAATAGCGAATCCGTACCGTACCACTTTTTTGGTACCCTTCTGCTGGGGTACCTAGCACAGCAAAGGGTCCCAAAAGGGTGGAGCAAAACTCACTGCAGAACGTTGATTGGTTGAAGGGTATAAAGCTTCTCCTTCACTCGTTCCGCTCTGCTGTCCGTGTTGGGCTTATTTACATCAGAGTGTACATGTGCGCAAACACAAAAAAATATAACAGTGAATTTTATAATTTTACTTTTTCACACAGACAATAGCCGTTTCTCAATATGCATTCTTGTCTGTTCTTGTGGACTTGTAAAACATAATTGACAAAAACAACGTAATTTTCAAAATGTTACTGCTATCGTGTCATGAAATGTAGTTTTAAGAGTTTTTGAGGTGAGAATGTAGTTTAAAACTCAAATCTGCAGTTTATTTATATAGATAGCGCCAATTTGGTAAATTTGCTATGCCGATTTCAGAGCTCCTGGTCATCCGGTGCTCAGTGCTCGTGGAACCGCCTCGAGCAGCCTTACGCTCGGCTAGTCCTTCCGACATTTGCCGCTGGCTCTGATGTCTCTGTAGTGATTAAACATGAGATACAATTCGTTAAGGGTATATTTAACAGGCATTCATGGTCTCATGAATCTATTATTTGTTCCTGGTCATAGTTTTGGCTGAACAAAAAAGTTCATGTTTAACTTTATATTTATTTTGAACTTTACCATAGTACAGCGCTGACTTTGTAGCAGTGGTGTAGTCTACTTGATACGCAGGTATACGCCGTATAGCTACTAGGGAAGGTCAAGGATTTGCGTATACCCACTTAAAAAAGCACGCGGATACGTAACAACATCATCTTGTGACAGACCTTTCACAAGTTCATTCATAAACTCACCCAGTCTGTGTTGTGAAGCACCGTCTTTCTGATAATCACGCCGTATTTCTGTTGACGACTATTGCTAAGCTTGAAATTATCTAAAAAAGGAGATATAAAACGAACTAAACCCTTTCAGTGTTATCGTAAGCCTGCCCCTGAAGCTGCTGCTGCTTCGGGTGACACACTGCAAACAGATGACAGAGACGTTAACATTATAGAAACGACAGAAAATGAGCCAGAAGGCTGATAGATACTATCCAACGCAGTACAGAAAACGAGGCCGATGCTATCGTAACGTTACCTGGTACGTGGTAGAGTATACATTGTCATTATAACAGCAGGGGATTGTTGGCATATAAGAACATATAAGAGTGATTTCAATTAAAAAGTTAATATTTAGTGATTTACATTGTCTGAATATAATATTATTGCATGATTTTGCTCTATTTTTATAACTAAAATAGTTTAAACTTAAAACTGAGCTGCTGCACATCTCAATTCAAACACAGCGTTGTTTCGTTTATGAATGAATCTGCGCTTAAACGAATCTAGTGAGTCAATTAAATTACTCATTCATAAAGACAGTCACTGCCTGAGTCCTCTGTGCATACTATCCATCCTAAATGTGATATTAGTTATTTTCAATACTATTTGGGGCAGATAGGGTGTATAGTATGCACATTGGGACGCAGGGACTTGCTTTGTTCCCGAATGAATCAGCCGTTCAAACGAATCAATTGAATGAATGATTCAGTGATAAAATAAGTAACTTGCCACCATCTAATGGCAGTCTTAGTTTCATTTTTAAAGAATAATTTCAGTTATTTAAATAATTTAATATTTCTATATTCAAAATTGTATATTTAAAACATTAATTTCAACATGAATTTATGAAGTTAATTGCACTCATGCCACCTCTGATTCTCATTAAATCTCTGTAAATACCTACAAGCCACTTTTGTGTTCTTCTGTGCCTCTTCTGTAGTGCAAATTTTGTTAATAATGATTTTATTTGATTGATAACCTATTCTTCTTATTGCATTGTTTTAATTAGACATTTTGAAAAAAAATGCTTATTAAAATATACATTTTTGAATTTGACATAAAGGTAGCACTTCAAATAAAGTTAGAAAAAAATGCTCCTGTAAATCACTAATATTACTTCCAATATTACTACTTTCCAATAATACTACTTTCCAATATTACTTCACAATGGGAAGGCAAATGTTTGTTATTAAGGTGAAGGTGCTCCAAATTTGTTTTTACTGTGCCCCTAATTTTGTATTTTTTTAATCAGCAGCACAAGTGCTCCTAAAAATCAAAGTAAGCATAGAGCCCTGTTTAGTGAGTGTGGTGGTGCTTATGAGAGGCTGCTCTGGGACGGGTGAGTATGAGGCTGGAAAGAAAAAAAACACTTATACTCACTACAAAAAACTAGACTACAACACTGCTTTGTTGCATACGTTTTACTGAATTGTTTGCTTTGTCTTTATTTCCTCTTATATAAGCCTCTTATACTTTGTATACTTTTATAATGGCTATTACTATTCATTAAAACTGATATTTAACAAAAAGAGGCAGAGTTGTGCTTATTGTCGTGCTTTATTATCGATTGCTACTTTCCGGCACACACCATGCCTATCAAGTACGGGTACTGTTGGCAGTTCACTTAAATTAGAAGTTAAGTCTACATTTACATTTACATTTAGTCATTTTGCAGACGCTTTTATCCAAAGCGACTTACAATTGGGGAATACATAAAGCGATTAATCTTGAAAAGGCAAACAAACAGAGGAAGTGCCCATAACACCAAGTCTCATGCATTGTTCAAATAAGTACAAGCTAGCAAGAGAAGGAGAGAAAGAGAAAGAGAAAGATGAAAGATTTTGAAAAAAAGTCTAATAAATGTTCAAATTGATAGCTCTCAATTATACTATAATGCTGAACAGTCAATGGTTAAATATTAAGGGGGAAACAATTTTGTATAGAGGTAATTGATATATGATGCTGGCCTTCAATCATAGAAAAATATGCCATTTAATAAATATAACAAATATACTGTCTTTATGTTGTTAGTACATTGTACATTTGAAGATTAAATATGAAATTATTGCAGTATAAAAGTATATTTAAAAACTTTAATGTTAGGTGGGATTAATCGCGATTAATTGTAGAAAAATGTGCGCTTAATTAGTTCATTTTTTTTAATCGATTGACAGCACTAATATATACATATATTATACGACGTGCTATTTTTTATCAACACTACAGACATATGCCAGTTAGTAGGGTACAATGTGGCTAAAGGCCCCCCTTAAGAAAAAAAATTGCTATTCACTGCGCGTGAAATGTATAATTGCAGAAAAATATATACATTGTATTGAACATTAATGGAGCAACAGATTTTGTGTGAAAATAAATCATTCAAGTTGTTCATTTTGTTTAAAAATTGTATAAATGTATGAGGTGGCAAGAGGGGCCTTTTGCCCCACACACGGGGTAAAAGGCCCACCAGCATGGGGTAAAAGGCACATGGTATTGATACAAATACTTCAGCTAAAATAATGTTTTTTAAATAATGTCTAAGTTAATACTTGTTCAAAACAATCACGTTATCAAAGTTTGTACTATTTTCTGCTTATTTTGAAAAATAAAATAATACATTTTTGTTCAATAAATATACTGTCATTAAAATATGTTAATATAAAAAATATATTTTAAATATAGAAATAAAACATTTTAAAAGTAAATATTCTGAAAATATTGAAGGAGATCCAATAATAATTGAATACTGTATATATTTACAGTAGTAACAACAAATTACATTTTATTATACGATATTATTAATATCATGTTTTTAAATATGATGGTTTCGTTCTAAACATGGTGATTATCTCTAATATGGACACCCAACATAATATATGATTTACCATCTGAATCTAACCATGTCATGTCAACAAATGGAAAAGTCAACGATCTATTAATTATCATTACTGTGCGCCTTTAGCCCCAACTGCAGGGGCGCTTTTTACCCCAAATACCATACTTTTACATATTCTTATGTTATTTTAAACCTGTTGCTTTAATTATATTAAACAAAACTGAAAATCATAAAGAAGACCATTGTCTCAAAATATATGCATTAATTTGAGCGATTCTTATTTGCTACTTAAATCTACAACATTTAAAAAAACATAAAACATTAGATCAAGTAAGCACAGAATCAACTTTGCACTGCTGCACGCGATCGCGTCAAAGATCAGATAAATATACACCTGCATCTTGAAAAGTGGATGTTTTGGAAAGTGCTAAGCTCTGTTTTTGTGCCATCTAGTGGTTTAGATGAAAATAATATCAAAGGCGCCTTTAGCCCCGTTGTACCCTACATCTTTCACAACAAATCAATTATTTATTTATTTTTTAAAAAAAAGGAATTTGGTGCTGAGACATTCTGGATTTTTTTTCCTCTGCCAACCCAACATTATATAGAAAGGGCTTTTACCCTGGGGGCCTTTTTCCTCATTGAATCTCTTTCTCACTGAATGAAAGTGCAGACATTGTAATGTAGTACTAGAAATGCAATCTGGCCAGTGCCATTGATATGATGGGTAGTTAGAGGTTGGGCTGCTTCAGATGTGTGTAATTGCTGATAACAATGCATGTAGTCAAGAATAATTCTCCCCAGCGTGCAGTGCTTATTGACTAGCTGAAGCCGTGTTTGTCTGCCCATGTTCTTTACATGTCCTGTGGTGAGATGTGCAGTATGCTCATGCCCTCAACCTCGTCTATGTCCACAATGGGTTCAATTATAATTGTTAAATAACATTGCCTCTGAATATTTCAAATGGATGCTTTATCCCTGTACTACTCTGAAAGTCTAATTTTCTTATGCAAATCGGCAAAAGGATTCACATATTCATGATCACATTATTATCAGAGTAATCTCTGCAAACCACATCCTGTGTTTGTCTGTTTTGTTCAGCATAACTCCCAGAGGTAAACAGAGAGGTTTGACTGCAGTGATGGTAATGAACTGGTCATGTGACAACTTTTTATTCTGTGTTACTCAGCAAGCAGTTGTCTGCAAGAACTGATTTTGAAAATGGCATATTATGGGCATAACACAGGGCCCAAATTATTGGGGACACTTATTTTTGTTTGCCACACTTGCCAAAAACAGATGAATTGTTAAATTTGAATGGCCATAAATTGATCTTACTGGCCAATAGCTGCATTTAATGATATTTTTAAGACAGTTGTTCCTATGACAGTGGTGTTATTTATAAAGGTTCTCTTTTTGGAACTGCATCTGGTTTTAAAAAATACTTTTACACTGTTGATCACAACATTTACACTGTTGATCAGTAGAGTGTAACAGTTTTGGAAGTAAAAATATTTTTTTTATCAATAGGGAAATTATTTTAAACATTAATTTACAAAGCATTAAAAAGACACATCTACTGCAATATGAGGTTGTTAATCAATGGTATATGCTTTTGATGAAGCCATCGGCCTGCATTATTTAATCTTATTTACAAAATTATGTTTAATAATAGGAATTCTGGTGAAAAACTACATTACCCATGATTCTGCAAATAAATTCCCACCAATCAGACAACTTAAACTTTTTTGGTGCCCACCCACTCCTATGAATGAGTTTAATCAAACTGCTTAAATGTTTGTGTATATATAAATATTTAGCAATTAATTACAAATGTATTGTTTCTATAAATGCTACATTATCAACATCTTTAAATAAGTACATTTATATTCCTCACTCATTTTTAACTCATTTTGATTCTGTCATTCACAGTCAGTGTTGGGGAAAGATACTTTTTAAAGTAATGCGTTACAATATTGCGTTACTCCTTAAAAAATTAAAAACAATAATTCCATACATTTTTCATACAACGTAACTTTTTTGCCTCTTGGGCTGGGCTTGCTTATTTGTTAAAAAAAAATATATATTTTTCTCAATTGTAAAATTCAGCGGTCATGAGTGGCCGCTCCGCCCAAGTTCTGTGGGAAGGTCCCCATCTAATGTGCCACATCAATTGCCTGGAGATGCGGCAGTATTTCAAGCTTTGAAACACTTTCTCCCAGACCTGAGAGGACATCATGTACTAGTGCGCACAGTCAATATGTCGGTGGTCTATTACATAGCAGATATCCTGTCGAGACAGGGGCTGAGGCCCGGGGGAATGGAAGATCCACACCGAGGTGATGGAGCAGATTTGGAAGAAGTTTGGTCGAGCCCAGGTGGACTTGTTTGCATCTCGAAAGACCTCACAATGTCCCTTCTGGTTCTCTTGGACTCATCCAGTTCCATTGGAGCTGGATGCAATGGTACAGACGTGGCCGAGGGTTTGTCTGTACACCTCCCCCCCCTCCCCCCGATTGCTCTGCTTCCGGGAGTTCTGGCGTAAGACTCTGCATGGGAGATTCCCACCCAGCAGGATCTCCTCCCTCAAAGGTGGGGGTTCGTTCTTTCACCCCCATGTGGAGTTGTGGAAACTGTGGGTGTGGCCCCTGGGGGGCACAACTCATAGCTTCGGTCTCTAAACTGATGTTGTTGAGACCGTACTCCAGTCCAGAGCTCCCTCAATGAGGAAACTGTCCTTGAAGTGGATTGTTCACTTCATGGTGCAGAAATCGTCAGCTGCTCCCAGTTAACTGCCCAGTTGGTTAGACCTCCACCTTTAGAGTGTTCGTGGCGGCCTTAGCTGCTTACCACGTCCCTTTGGGAGGTCAGTCATTAGGGGTGTTACCCGTTGGTATAAGTTTCTTTCATGTACTTGAGGCCAGGAGAAGTATGGTACGCTCCAGAATTTCAAGTGGATCTGTCTTAGCTGTGCTCACTGTGATTTCACACTAGACAGGCATTTGTCAGTATGGTGGCGTGGGCAGTGTTGTTCCCAAAGCGTCATCGATGCAGATCGAGTTCCGAAAGGGAACGTCCCAGGTTACGTATGTAACCATGGTTCCCAGTGGAACGCATGCCATACTTCCTGCATCTCTGTGAGCGACTTGCTTTAATTTTCAGATGCTGACGTTGCTCGTTCCGGATGAACGAGTCTTACCTTTGTCTTCTTCGTCTGATTTTCAAAGACTTTCTTGCTTATGAAGTTTGTAATATTGTGATTCAGCTATTTAATTTGGTTAATGACTTTAAAATACATTTTAAAAATCCCTATGGGAAAAATATTTTTGGAACCAAAGCCACTTTTTAAAATGTCTTTTAGCACTGAAAAAAAGTGGACAGGCACTGCTTCACTGTAAATAAGCATGTCTAAATTAAGTTATTCTGGAGCTGTGAAAGGTCAAGCAGACAAACACACATTTTGCAGGGAGACATGAATATAAATTAACATAAATCATCATACAAATGGATCGCTATAAAGACATATACATGTATTATAATGTCATGGTTGTTGTTGTTATCATGTTAAAAATGTTAACTACTGCTAAAACATGCTAAAAACTCCAAATAGTGCTGACTGACCTCCTAGCCTGCAAAGTTGGTTCTGTTTGTAAGCAGGCGGGACAAATGATTGGACATGTGTCTAAAGCTTGGATCTGTGCGTTACGCCCTGCACTGTTAAATCAACTTTTATTCCAATTTTGATAGCTTAATTCCGCAAAAAAAAAACGTGTTACTCCATGAGTTCTGAAGAAAAAAATCCTAGATAAAAATCTGATCAAGGTTCAAGGTTCAAGGTTTCTTTATTCGTCACATAATAAATTATACAGGGTATAATTAGAAGTGAAATGTAATCGAATCAGGTCCGCTCAGTGGACAGTGCAAAAATAATAAAAATAAAAAAATTATATAAAGTAACACAACACGAGAGCATATATATGGTAAAAGAAGAGAAATAAGAGTAAAATGTGCAATGAAATAAAAAGTGCAAAACAATAAGATGTGCAAAAAACAATAAGCAATAAGATGTGCAAAAAAACAATAAGATGTGCAAAAAACAATAAGATGTGCAAAAAACAGTGTACTGGGACTTAATAAATAGTAATGTGAATAAGAGGGATGTGCAGACGGGTTGTTCAGGGTATTGTACATAAAGCAGCAATACTTGAGAATATGAGAATATTTACAGTTAACAATGAGTCTTGTGAATGTTTATGAGACTGGGTTTGTGTTTAGGAGCCTGATGGCCTGAGGGAAGAAGCTCCTCCTCAGTCTTTCGGTTTTTGCCATCATGCTCCTGAAGCGCTTGCCAGATGGCAGTAAACAGAAAAGATGGTTACCGGGGTGGGTTGAGTCTTGATGATTTTTTGCAGCTCTGCTTTTGCAGCGTTTGAGGTAGATGACCTGCAGAGAGGGGAGAGCAGACCCTGAGATGCGCTCAGCTAAGCGCACGACTCTCTGTAGAGCTTTGCAGTCCTGGTTTGAGGAATTTCCATACCACACTGAGATGCACTGAGTCAGTACGCTTTCTATGGCCCCTGAATAGAAAGTTTTCAGGATAGCTGGTGAGACCCTGAATTTCCTCAGCTGTCGCAGATGGTACAGTCTTTGCCTGGCTTTCTTAACCTGTGTTTGAATGTGTGTAGTCCAAGTTAGGTCCTCGGAGATGTTTACACCAAGGTACTTGAAGCTACTCACCCTCTCCACAGGGGTCCCACTGATCATAAGAGGAGTGTAGGGCCGCTGCTGTCTCTTCCTGAAGTCCACGATCAGCTCCTTAGTTTTGCTCACGTTCAGAGAGAGACAGTTGTCCTGGCACCATGATGTGAGTCTCTCCACCTCATCCAAGTATGCGGCCTCGTCATCGTTGTTAATGAGGCCCAGAACCACAGTATCATCCGCAAATTTGACAATAGAAGTGGAGCTGTGTGAGGACACGCAGTCGTGGGTGTAGAGAGAGTAGAGCAGGGGGCTCAGGACACAGCCCTGTGGGCCTCCTACTTTCAGAGTGATGGAGTTGGAGGTGAACTGGCCGACTTTCACCACTTGTGGTCTGGCGGTGAGGAAATCTTGAATCCAGTCACAGAGTGAAGTGTTTAGGCCGAGGTCTGAGAGTTTGACAGCTAGCTTGGTGGGGACTATAGTGTTGAAAGCTGAGCTATAGTCTATGAATAGCAGCCTGACATAGTTGCCATTCTTGCTGTCGATGTGAGTGAGGGAGGAGTGCAGTACCTGAGAGATGGCATCATCAGTAGACCTATTTGGCCGATAGGCAAACTGAAGAGGGTCCAAAGTAGCAGGGATGGAGGAGCAAATGTGTTTCTTTAAAAGTCTCTCAAAAACCTTCATGACTGTCGATGTGAGGGCAACTGGACGATAGTCATTCAGGCAAGAGGGTTTACTGTTCTTAGGCACAGGGATTATGACAGATTTTTTAAAGGAGGTGGGAACAACAGAGGTAGCAAGGGACTCATTAAATATGGAAGTAAACAAACCAGCAAGCTGATCAGCACAGGACCTCAGAACGCGGCCAGTAATCCCATCGGGTCCTGCTGCTTTTCTGACGTTCACTCTCCTTAGTTCCCTCCGAACCTCATCCTCCGACACGGTGATAACATGAACGCTGCTCTGTCTGCTGCTTCCTGACGTGCTGATAGACAGTGTCGCGCCGCCATTGCATTCAAAGCGGCCGTAGAAGGTGTTTAGCTCTTCGGCCAGCAACGGATCCGCTCTCACCTCTGCAGAGGAGTTGTTTCCAGAGGAACAGATGGTCTTCAGTCCCTGCCACATGCGTCGAGAGTCATTGAGCTGGAAATGTGACTCAATTCTCTCTCTGTACCGGCGTTTAGCGGCTCTTATTGCACGACGGAGAGCGTAGCACAAAGCTTTGTATTCGCTCGTGTTTCCTGACAACAGACCGGCGTTGTATGCGGCAGTGCGATGGTTAACCGCATCACGGATTGATCTGTCCACCCACGGTTTCTGATTAGTAAATGTCCTTATTGTTACCGTTTCAGTGGCTTGCTCGTTAGCGTGTTTACGAAGCTTAATGCTACATCCGTGAATTCGCTGACGTCAGATGAACTCGCCCGGAGCATTTCCCAGTCGACGTCATCAAGAGACACCTGGAGCATAGCTTCAGAGTGGGCGGACCAGCGCGTCACTTCCCTCTTCACCGGCGGTTCATGAACGATCCTTTGTTTGTATTCCGGTGTGAGGAAAATGGCGACATGATCTGATTTGCCAAAAGCCGGCAGTGAGTGGCTTTGTAGGCATTCTTGAGCGCAGTGTAGCAATGATCGAGTGTATTCAGTCCTCTGGTTGGACAGGATATGTGCTGATGAAAGTTAGGGATGACCTTCTTGAGGTTGGCTCTGTTAAAGTCCCCTGCGATGATACATGCAGCGTCAGGATGTTTATTGATGTAGCCGCTTAGCTCATCGTGGAGTTTGGACAGAGCCAAGCTGGTATCTGCCTGTGTGGTATATAAACGGCAGTAACGACGACTGATGAAAATTCCCGGGGCAGATAGAATGGGCGGCAGATAATGGAGAGATGTTCCAGATGAGGCGAACAGGAACGCGACAGAATGGAGATATTCCTGGAGTCACACCATTTCTTGTTAATAAAGAAACACACTCCACCACCTTTGTTTTTTCCGGCCTCGCTGTTCTGTCCATCCGTAAAACAGAGAAGTTATCAGACGGCGTTACAGCGGTGTCCGGGACCGTCGGCGTGAGCCATGTTTCGGTCAAACAAAAGATGTTACAGTCCCTAATGTCCCGTTGGAAACTTATCCTGGCTCTAAGATCGTCCATCTTATTCTCCAAGGATTGGACATTAGCGAGCAGAATACTTGGTAGAGGGGGACTGTGAGCCCTATCCTCAGTCTGTTGCGTATTCCAGCGCGTCTCCCGCAATCTTTCTTTCGCCTCCTGCGGTTATTCAGGTGGTCATTGTTCAACTCGGTGCTCCGAAGTATCTCCAATGGCCACGCTGGATCCGCGGATAAAGTGTTCTGAATCAGGTTAGTGTAGCGCTGTCCAATGTCCAAAAGTGTTCTTTTGTCGTACATAATCATTGCAGACGATACACGTATCAAAAAGAGAAGTAAAAAGGTAAAAAAAACAAACATAAAAGCACAATTCTGAGCGGAGCTAATTCACAGGCGACTGAACTCAGCAGCGCCACCGGAAGGTTGATGGAAATTCCACGAGGTACAAATTGTCACATGATGTGCAAAGTCATGGCAAATGTTTTCTTTAGTAATTGCTTTTATATGTATTGCACACAACACTTATATTAGCGAGGGTCAGGCTATCATTCTTACATTTCAATTTAAACCATGTATTATGTCGCAGCTCCTTATGAAGCTGCCGGCCACCTGGTGAGTAAATCTGATTTATTTACTGGCCAAAGCCAATTTTTGCTCGCATTTGATGCTTGGCGAGTGTTAATATTGGACCCTGATAGACTGCAGGAACCATAACATATATTTTGCATTACAGAAATACATTTTCCATTAGAGAGGACAGATAGAGAGACTGAACCAGCCATGATCAGATTCAATACAATTCTCAAAGTTAAAGTTGCTGTGAGCTATTTTTTTTTAATAGCACACATGAAATTTCACTGTATCCAACAGAAATCATGGAAATGTGTCTTGAGAAGTCTAGACTCAAACCCTGTCACAATATGCACACTATGGCCATTTGAGAAAGTAAGTAAGTGTGCAAAACTGGGTCTGAAAAAAGTGAACACTCAGTGCCCTTAATGCAAAATAAATATATAATACTGCTTCAGAGTGGTATTTGAGAATAGGTGTGTCTTAAAATGAATCATGATTAGGAACTTGTGAGATGTTGAGGAAAACTTTACAGTGCAAGCTAAAATTAATTAGGTATTACATAATATACAATACTATTAATATCAAAATACCACACAGGTTTAAATAACTGGTGTAGCGTATTGAGGGTCAAGATAAACATTTCACATCACAACACAATAATTCAAATTGCTAAACATATTTTAAAGTCCAAAGTACTAAAAAGTGTTGTAATCAAAATGGCTAAATAAAGCTCTTTAAAAATGTTACTTCATTAAAATTTATGAAAAATGTTTTCAACCATGCTAAATTTTTCTAGCATTCCCATTAAGTTATGAAACTTCTGAATGTTTTATGAACATTCAAAACATACAGTTTAGTTTTTTTTTGGTTATGTTTTAATAATGTTTAATGTTCTCTGTTTTAAAAGCATTTTTTTATTTTTGGTTCCAAATAAAATGTTCCATAAACGAAGTATAGATGTATAATCTTTTTTTGTGGAAATGTTTTGAGAACGTTCTATTAACATTACTGGAATAACTTTATTCATAAATTTAAGATAACCTTGCCAGAACGTTAGAAGAAGATCTGAGAATGGTCCAAATACGTGGACAAAAAGTGGTCAAAGTGTTGGTTGTAGGACAGGCCCAATATACCATCTTTTAGCTTTTATCAGAAAACTGGCCAATCAGAATTACTCAGCCTGTCTGTCATTTTGTGCGTTCAGGATTGGTGACATTGGATTGGCTGGCATGTCTTTGGATGGCGTCGTTTTTGAAGAGAGGGCGTGTGGTTGAATTTATCAAAATGGCGGGAATATTTTATGGCCACCTTAAATGTTTCTGAAATCAATTAATATCTCTTTTCAGACCTTTGCCGCAACTGATGTCACGACTGTTCATTGTTTAACATGTTTAACCACTGTGTGCTCACTTCAAAGCCGAGAGAGGCCAGCAAGCTAATTGATTAGCATATTAGCAAAACATTAGAGGAGGGAAATCAAACCAATTAGAAACGCCCTTGCATTAATCACACGTGCTCGGAGCACTTAGGTTTTCAAGGCTTCCGAGTCAATGACAAGCCAAATGAGTCCTCAGACCCGGAGCTGAGAGGAGGCTACGCTAATGAGACAGCAGCTTTTCTTTTGATACGGCTCCAGCAGTTCTCCTCTGCTATGTGTTCTCACATAGATTTATTTTTCACCTTCAATCTAATTTGATAAATCAAAATTATTCTAGATGGAGGAGCATGTGCCTGCAGTTAGTAATTAGCATATAACAGGTCAAAAATCATCTCCATAAAAGGGTTTCCATTTAACCTCTGTGTGCAAATGTATCTAATGTTTCTCTGTAAAGCCCAAAAGCATGGTAAACATTCTTAAAGGTGTGATTGGGATTTCACTTTTTGTTGTTTGAGCATAAACAATATCGGCAAAGTTACTAAGCTGAAAGTTCA
Source organism: Ptychobarbus kaznakovi (assembly GCA_027422405.1). NCBI lineage: Eukaryota > Metazoa > Chordata > Actinopteri > Cypriniformes > Cyprinidae > Ptychobarbus > Ptychobarbus kaznakovi. The sequence continues at coordinate 20,446,575 of CM049809.1, forward strand.
ATGTAAACGGAGATATCGTCTTTTAAAATGATGGCAGTATACAAAAATGGCTCATAGGGACTACAACAAGTTACTTCCCAGTTCATTCTGCGGTGCCTTAGAGAAGAAGAAAAGAAAACTAGGATTGACAAAAAATATGAATTGCAATTCTGTCTTAAAAACGATTCTAATGGATTCACAAGTTTCAAAATCAATGTTCTAAAGCAACGGTTCTTAATCATGTTCCTCACATCCCCCTGCTCTGCACACGCTCTGCATCTCCTCTCTCTCTCTCTCTCTCTCTCTCTCTCTCTCTCTCTCTCTCTCTCTCTCTCTCTATCTCTCTCAGTCTCTCTCTCTCTCATCTTCAAAGCGCATCAATGAACTATTCCAATTATACACTTATTTTCACATAGCAATGAGAAGCGTTATACATGGACGTGCGGTTCCCCGTACTGTATTAAAACTTTAATCAGGATAAAAAAATGAATCAGGGAAAGGTCCACAAGCCAGGACTTGAACTCGGGACACCAGAAGCACAACAACGCTATATGTTGGCATGCTGCCACAAGGCTATCGCCACCGACAATCGGAGATTTTCAAACTTTAATATCAAATAATATGGAAGCATGATGATGAATTATTGGCGATATCCAATATGCCAATATTTAAAAAAAATAATTGGTCTGTAACTGATATTTGATATTTGAGCAAAAATTCTTTCAGGGCTTAACACAATTTTAATTTCTGAGGAAAATGTATTTTCTCAAATTCAAGTGGTGATCCAAAACAGTGATTCTATTCATCCTGCAAAAGTTAACTTCAAGAATGACCGTACAGCTGATGTGATCTCATCACTAGCGCTCTTTCACACATGAGTTATTGGAGTGCATAATCAACACCTCATCTTATCTCCAAAGCATATCGGCATCATATTGCACGTTGCTCTAATGCCGATGATTACTTTTTAAGCCTTTATATCGGTCAATTCGGATGATGTCCGATAATATTGTGCATCCTTATTTAGTAGTTTAAATTTTAGCAAAGAACATCAGCAACACATACAGTATCTCACAGAAGTGAGTACAACCCCTCAATTTTGTTTAAATATTTTATGATATATTTTCATGTGACAACACTGAAGAAATGACACTTTGCTACAATGTAAAGTAGTGCGTGTACCAGCTTGTATAACAGTGTACATTTGCTGTCTCCTAAAAATAACTCAACACACAGATATTATTGTCTAAACCACTGGCCACAAAAGTGAGTACCACCCCAAAGTGAAAATCTCCAAATTGGGCCCAATTAGCCATTTTATCTCCCGGTGTAATGTGACTCATTAGTATTAAAAGGTCTCAGGTGTGAAGGGGAGAGGTGAGGTGAGTTTGGGATGTGTTATATTCTTCTAGATCATACTGTTACTGTAAGTTCAATATTTGGCAAATAATTTGGATCTATAAATAACTCTCTGAGGCTTTATGTGAATAAAGATATATTATTGTGATTTGAATGTGTGTTGGGATTTAATGTTATGTGAAGAATGAAAGGGGGTAGTTGAACAGTATGCAGGGGGTCACATGGACAGGTAACTCAGATGTATCGAGAATGGTCAATAATTTGTAGTCGTGTGAAAAGATGGATATGATTATTTTCATATGGGGATGGGGGTTTGTTAGCTTGGAGCATTATGCAGAGGTTGTGGTGGTGGGGGGAATAATGTCATCCAGTCTGTCAGCCATGTGAAATGTAAGCAGAAGAATGATCTATGATGATTTGGTCTACATTTAGGTGCTGGAGGAAATGTTTCTTGATGCAGCAAGAAAGCCCCGACATAGTTTTAAGAAGACAAGCAGGTGTCAAGATGTACTTGGAAGGTGGTGAGAGTCAAGTGGTGTCATTGTGGTGAGGAGTAAATAATGGGGTGGTGTATTGTCATATGGGGGAAGGGGTTGAGTATTATGGGGGGGCTGCATGATGGGGGCCGGCACTGGGATCTACAGATAGAGGGAATATGAATGGATAATATAATTGTGTGAGGGCATGTAGTATTATGATTAAAAGAAATCGTTTGGAGATGGGGGTTATTGCCTTGATAATAGAAAGTGATTTGCTAAAGAAGCTCTGGGTAAAGGTGATGGATGGCTAGCATGTCTAAGACCTAAACTGCTAAAGACATATTTAGCGTGGTAATCAGTACATGAATTAGGGTTTGAATTTTGGATTTGTTTTAGTGTTTGTTGGTGTATTTGTATGGATTTGATGTACCTTAACATGGTTAAAAAAAAAATTTTGTATTAATTTTGTGGTTGTTTTTATGGTTATGGGGAGGTATGAGATTTGGGTGGGTTCTTTCTGACTGCCGTATAGAGGTCTCAATTTTGGATTTTGCCATAGATTGTCGTGGGGAGAACACTCTCGTTTGGATTTTATATTGAGCTATTGAAACAAAACTGTAAAATTATTTAATGAATTATTTTTTGTGTTCTCCTCCCATTCAAATGCTTCAAGTCAATTGCATTGATGAGAAACCCGGCTGGTAAAAAAAGGTATGGTATCTTTGAGGGTTATCCTCATAATAAAGAAGGTGGAGGAGCACAAGGTCTCTAACATTCACAACCCTGGTGTTGAGTGAGTGGAAGAGAACTCCAGTGGCCACCTGTGAATGGTGAACTCCATGCCCAAGAGAGTTAAGGCAGTGCTGAAAACAATGGTGGCCACACAAAATATTGACACTTTGGGCCTAATTTGGACATGTTCACTTAGGGGTGTACTCACTTTTGTGGCCAGCGTTTTAGGACATTAATGGCTGTGTGTTGAGTTATTTTGAGGTGACAGCAAATTTACAACTGTTTTACAGGCTAACACACATTTTACATTGATAAATTGAAGCAAAGTCACATGAAAATATATTTACAAAAATATTTACACAAATGTGAGGAATGTACTCAGGGTGCGATTTGTAGAGGGGATAGGGGGTTTTTCCCCCCTCTGGTTTATTCATCCCTGCCTCTGCTGAATTACTTTATCCATGGTGGGCATAAAAACTTCCGCTCTGACGTCCCGACTACATCAAATGTTTAGCGATAAACGCTTTGAAGTCTCGATCTGAATCATTAGATTCAACTTCGAAACAGTGAATCCTTTTGTGACGTAATGGTTTAACTGATTTGGAGTTTCAAAAAGCTACATTGTTCTTTGCTCGCTTTATCTATATAATTTATTCGTTGTTTGAATAGCTGTGGAAATTAAAGCATTACAAATAATAGGCCTAAATGCCTAACATGTTTTATTAAACTGCGATCAAATTTAATAGTTTTGTGGTATAAAAACATTAAAAAAATTTCACATTACAAAAATTTCAAAGCTAATACCACCCCCCAACCCACCCAACTTTTTTTCACAAATCTCACCCTGGATGTACTCACTTCTGTGAGATACTGTATAGCAGAATTTAAACTAAAATTTGAATGTATGTTATGAGTTTCAGGCCGAATGAATTGCAGAAGTGAATATGTTGTGTTGTGAACAAACCCAAACCAGAATGTTTGAGGAATATCAATACAGTGCAGCCTTGTAATTAGACTTGCAAAAATAATAAAAAAAAATTTATTAATATTCATAGATTTCCAAGTTCAAAAGTTATTTTTTTCCACATATTTTGCATACAGTACTTGCATGAATTTTTAAAGCTAAAATTAGGTCTTTGTTAATGCAGCGTTGCATGAACATGGGCTTTTTACAGGAGTTGCACAGAGCACATTTACCTAGAGCACCTTGGTTTTTGCAAATGTGACAAGGCCTGACGATGTCAACTTCTGAATTTTAAAAAGTCACCTTAAAAACAAATGCAAAAGAAACATAGTGTCTCATTACTGCTGAGACCAGCTTTGTAGTAGTGAGACTATCCTGGGTCAGTGAAGAACTCAGATTTCTTAATGATTATTCTTGGCACACAGTGCCCGATCCCATCTACCATGTAGAATACTAAGTAGATCATTCCAATTAGAAGAAAACAACATTAAAACGGAAAACACAGGAACTCACCTCTGTAGTTTAGTCATTTAATACAATATAGCTGAACAAGCATAACGCTGGTTTCCTGTAATAGAGTCAGCAGTGAATGATGGATGGACAGCCACAGGCACCTGGAGGAATGAAACTGACTGTCAGGGCATTCATAACCTAATCTTTGTCAACGTCTTGTTAGTAAACAAGATCCTGATGTGAAATGGCCCAGGATTTACCCTGATCAGACAGCTTCAATTCAGTTTGAGGGGTATTAAGGTCAATTGCCAATAAATGTAATTCTTAACACCACAATCAAATGTAAAAATGCACATTTTAAATCTTTATTTTTTAAGATTTTTGCCATGCTTTAAGAAATGGACACTCTGATGTAACTACTTTATAAATATAGTGTTATTTTACATATACATTTACATATTTTAGGTTCATACATTTTCAATTACTAAATTCAACTATATATATATATATATATATATATATATATATATATCATTATTAAACATAATATTATTTGTAATATATTATAATTAAACACTTTTAATACCCCTTCATTTATTTGTCAGTCTGCTGCAAAATGATGAATAATTGTCTGTTAGTTAAAAGAAAGAAAATAAAATACAAATTCATAACGTAAAATTTGGTTTGTTTTTAATTAAATTTAAAATGTTTACTTTAAAAAAAGTTATAGGTATTTTTAGGCACTTATTTTTATTATTGTATTGCAGAAAATAGAATGAGATTTTTGCAATAATGAGAATTTAGAGGAACAATATGCTTAATTTGTCAGAAGACAATGCAAAACTCGCCATGAAAAGAAAATCGACTTTTTGAAGGCATTCCCTAATAAAACACTACTTTATTGGAGAAGCGTTTGTACTACTAAAAGCATTACCCCAAAAGTTGACTTTATTGCGTTCTCAAACCGCATGAGTTATCAGGTATAGCTTTTCAGTCATGTTTAGCATGCATGCCCTGTGAAAGGAATACACATGTCTGTTCCTTACAATGATGCAGAAAATGATTGGGAGTCACGCTCCACCTAATTGGGGCCATTCATGAGCTCTTCTCCTGCCCCTGCCTTTGATCATGACACGTGTGACAACAGAAGTCACAGCCATAAGCTAGAGGCCTTCATTACACATACCTTAACAACCACTAAGGCTGTTATCAGTCAAGATGGTTTGCTTAAGCGTTGATCAGCATCCATTTAAAACCCCAAATCTAAAAAGAAACGTGAGATGAGTGGAATTGAAAGTGGGTGTTTTTTCATTGGCAGATCCACATAGAGACAGTCGGCATCAAAGAAAGCTTGGTATTGTTTTTCACTGCGGATGTCTGACACCACTTAAGTTTTCTTTTCTCGCAGATGTCATTCGATGCAGAGAAATTAAACCCTAATCTTTACATATAAAATGCAGCTATCAAGAATATGTGATGATAATTGCCCCCTCTCATTTTGTAGCTTTACATTTACATTTTAAGAACAGAAAGCAATTACGCTTAAATGACAAATTGATTGTTTCAAAAGGTTCATCAGCAAAACGAAATGATAAACACATTTCTAAAAGACTGATGTACAACAGCGAACATTTTTTACCAGTGGAGATAATTCTAGAAGAGAGATGTCTTTTCTACACTTGTGACTCAAAGACAGTTAATGAAGTGGAGAAATACAAATGAGTGCAAAGTGCTGCAAAATGACAAAAGAACTTGGAAAAACCAAGAGCGTAAATTTTCATTACAAAATATTGAAGTCTAAATTCTCATTACCTTCCTTTTAATAAACTCCGATTGTTTGCTGAAGCAAGCCGAAGTATAAAAACTCAGATACGTAAAAAACATTATTAGGCTTTATATAAAATTGTTTAGTTGCACTGAGCAATATTTTCTGGGCTTTAAATGGGACTGTCTATTGAATATATAAGCAAAAGTGAAAAATTCCCTCTCTTCTTAATCTCTTCTCTTCAGATAAAGGGATTCCAAATGATTACAGCCTTAAATTATTTTCTAATCTCACTCAAACAACACAGAGATGTAACATTCGCCACTTTCACTCAGAGTAAAATCCTCAAATCCAGTTATGGATTTGTTTCATCTAATTTCACATTGTGCTGTACACAGAAAAGACTGTGTCTCATTGACTGTTTAAAACATAAGTATGATGAAAATGACATTCATAACAGCTCGAGAACATGCAACCTCCTCTTTTTTTAAAAAAATAGTATAATTTGTAGTATTTAATGTGCATTTGTAGAGTACTTCAAATCTTAAAATGCATTTTTTTAAATAGTCCTTTAATTAAATAATACAAAAAAATAAAAGGCCACTTGTATAAGGCCTACTTAAAAATAAAAGTACACTTTTTAATATGTGCACTTTGTAATAATTAAAAGCTTTACTTTACATGTTAAATACTTGATTATAATTATTTAAACTGACGTGAAATATAAACTGTAGTATAACAAGTATAAAAAACTGTAGTGTGTTATTCAGTATTATATTTAAAGTAAATATAGTTCACCTGTAACTTGCAACTTCATCATACAAAAATGTGAAATTACAAATATGTTTTTATTAAATCAATGACTTACAAGTTTCAACAGAAATTACAATGAAATGTTAGATTAAATAATTGCTTAAATATATATTTTTGTCATGACATTCTGATTTAAAGTGCTTTAAAAATGTTAACTGTAATGTTATTAGATACACTTCCTATATTTAAAAGTACTATATGTAACAAAATGTGTTGTAGCAAATATATTGAAATACATGACATATAAATTTCAATATAAAGTATACTTTAGTTTACTTGAATAAAAATGGCAATACTGTCTATCATGAGGAAAGCCATTGAAGGTCATACATGTGGGAAGGTCATTATTTCTCTATGAGAGGTTTGTAACAGTAATTGTAATAGCTCTAGTTATGGATGGCAATTCTCATTAGATAACGGGTCTATGTTATGTGTGACGTTCACACACGACAGCCAAGCTTGTAACACGCAATATACAGCATTAAGTAACAGACCTGATTTTCTCAGCGTGCTCCTCTCTAAGACCTCTGAAAGTGTGTTTTGTCCAGATAAGCACTTTAGCTCTGTTAATACGTGATGTTTTTTTTGTCGTAAAGCCTTGTGCACTTTGAAAAGACAGTACAGCTTTCGTGCCTCTAAAGACTGTGACATGGCATGAAACCAACACCCTGGGCAGTGCCATCTGTCAGCATGGCAGCCGCACACAGAGCACTGAGAGCAGCACTGGACTCATAGCGTGAAGAGCTCCATCTTCTAAAACTGAAGAATAATATTAGTGTATTTAAAGGTGTGCATGGATATGCTGCTTTTTTAAAGTGCATTTGTGGTATGCGGAATATGAATCAAATTTCAGATGAGGGTGATCAGTCACTCATAGATGAAATGCTCCTCAGAATGACTTAGACAGTGGCCGCTCTGTTTGCCAAGTGATTTCCATTAGAAACACCCTCGTTTCCTCATACAGATTAGGGTCGGGCTGACATCCAGGGCATAGAGTTTAATGAGGAA
>CM049809.1:20454226-20519226 GCA_027422405.1 Ptychobarbus kaznakovi
CAGTTAACTGCCCGTTGGTTAGACCTCCACCTTTAGAGTGTTCTGTGGCGGCCTAGCTGCTTACCACGTCCCTTTGGGTGATAAATAGCAACTATGTCAGGCTGCTATTCATTGACTATAGCTCAGCTTTCAACACTATAGTCCCCACCAAGCTAGCTGTTAAACTCTCAGACCTCGGCCTAAACACTTCACTCTGTGACTGGATTCAAGATTTCCTCACCGCCAGACCACAAGTGGTGAAAGTCGGCCAGTTCACCTCCAACTCCATCACCCTGAACATAGGAGCCCCACAGGGCTGTGTCCTGAGTCACCTGCTCTACTCTCCTCTACACCCACGACTGCGTGTCCTCTCACAGCTCCACTTACATTGTTAAATTTGCGGATGATACTGTGGTTCTGGGCCTCATTAACAATGAGACGAGGCGCATACTTGGATGAGGTAGAGAGACTTACATCATGGTGCCAGGACAACTGTCTCTCTCTGAACGTGAGAAAAACTAAAGAGTTGATTGTAGACTTCAGGAAGAGACAGCAGCGGCCCTACACTCCTCTTATGATCAGTGGGACCCTGTGGAGAGGGTGAGTAGCTTCAAGTACCCTCGTAAACATCTCCGAGGACCTGACATGACTGCACACATCCAAACACAGGTCAAGAAAGCCAGCAAAGACTGTACCATCTGCGACAGCTGAGGAAATTCCAGGGTCTCACCAGCTATCCTGAAAACTTTCTATTCAGGGGCCATAGAAAGCGTACTGACTCAGTGCATCTCAGTGTGGTATAATAATGCCACAAACCAGGACTGCAAGGCTCTACAGAGAGTCGTGCGCTTAGCTGAGCGCATCTCAGGGTCTGCTCTCCCCTCACTGCAGGACATCTACTTCAAACGCTGTAAAAGCAGAGCTGCTAAAATAATCAAAGACTCAACTCACCCCGGTAACCATCTCTTCATTTAACTGCCATCTGGCAAGCGCTTCAGGAGCATGATGGCAAAAACGAGAGACTGAGGAGGAGCTTCTTCCTCAGGCCATCAGGCTCCTTAACACAAACCCAGTCTCCTAAACACTTACAAGATTGTTAACTGTAAAACATCCATATTCTCATCGCCCGTATCGCTACTATGTGTACATTCCCTGCACAACCCGTTTGCACATCCCTCTTGTTCACATTACTATTTATTAAGCCCCAGTGTACTGTTTTTTTGCACATCTTATTGTTTTTTGCACTTTTTATTCCATTGCACATTTTACTCTTATTCTCTTTTTTTACCATATATATGCTCTTGTGTTGTGTTACTTTTATATTTATAATTTTTTTTTTTTATTCTTTTGCACCATCCACTGAGCGGACCTGATTTACTACATTCACTTCTGATTATACACTGTATAATTTTTTATGTGACAAATAAAGAAACCTTGAACCTTGAACCTTGAACCTTGAAGTGTTGTAATCAAAATGGCTAAATAAAGCTCTTTAAAATGTTACTTCCATTTTTACAACAAAATAAGTGTCCCCCCAGCTGACAAAAATATATATAAAAAAAACATTTTCCTAGCATTCCCATTAAGTTATGAAACTTCTGAATGTTTTATGAACATTCAAAACATCCAGTTATTTTTTTGATTATGTTGTTTTTGGAGAGAGAGCGTGTGGTTGAAGTTATCAAAATGGCGGGAATATTTTATGGCCACCTTAAATGTTTCTGAAATCAATTGAGCTCTCTTTTCAGACCTTTGCCACATCTGATGTCACGACTGTTCATTGTTTAACATGTTTAACCACTGTGTGCTCACTTCAAAGCCGAGAGAGGCCAGCAAGCTAATTGATTAGCATATTAGCAAACATTAGAGGAGGGAAATCAAACCAATTATAAACGCCCTTGCATTAATCACACGTGCTCGGAGCACTTGGGTTTTCAAGGCTTCCGAGTCAATGACAAGCCAAATGAGTCCTCAGACCCGGAGCTGAGAGGAGGCTACCTACTAATGAGACAGCAGATTTTCTTTGATATGGCTCCAGCAGTTCTCCTCATTCTACAGAGTGGGATGTATAGAGTAAGAATTCATTATTAAACAGCTCTAATGTGTGAGTTATTTACTAAGGTGGCTCTCCCTCAGGTGGGTGCTGTATTTGAAGTACATGCGAGAGGGAAGCGACACACTGAATGCTAATATCACTCTTCTTGTTTCCTGGAAGCGGCTTACAGTGCTTTGAAGCTTACACAATATAATTTGGGTCTGTCGCAAGGCTGCGGGAACAAAGTCACCATCGGGCGTCGTCTCTGCAGTCAGATATCTATGACAACGGTGGCCGTGTTTAAAGCCTTGGAATAACATGTGAACAGCACTGTGATGCTTCAAAAATGAATGACATTCTCTGAAGTATGTTAGCAATTCTGAAGGAAATATGAGCAAAATAAGAGTAGTGTTAAAGTTTTAGGTGAAATGACAATTTCAGAAGTTGCAGGGAGGGGGAAAACAGAAAGGGTGGGTCTTTTAAAAATTATGTATTTATGTGCAATTGTGTTCTCACATAGATTTATGTTTCACCTTCAATTTAATTTGATAAATCCAAATTATTCTAGATGGAGGAGCATGTGCCCGCGGTAGTAATTAGCATATAACAGGTCAAAAATCATCTCCATAAAAGGGTTTTTCCATTTAACCTCTGTGTGCAAATGTATCTAATGTTTCTCTGTAAAGCCAAAAGCATGGTAAACATTCTTAAAGGGGTGGTTGATTGGGATTTTATTTGTTGTTTGAGCATAAACAATATCGGCAAAGTTACTAAGCTGAAAGTTCAATGTAAACGGAGATGATATCGTCTTTTAAAATGATGGCAGTATACAAAAATGGCTCATAGGGACTACAATGAGTTACTTCCCAGTTCATTATGTGGTGCTTTAGAGAAGAGAAAAGAAAACTAGGGATTGACAAAAAAATATGAATTGCGATTCTGTCTTCAAACGATTCTAATGGATTCACAAGTTTCAAAATCAATGTTCTAAAGTTCTTAACATGTTCCTCACAATGTGCTCTGCATTTCCTCACTCTCTGCTCTCCTCCTCTCTCCTCTCATCTCTCTCTCTCTCTCTCTCTCTCTCTCTCTCATCTCTCTCTCTCTCTCTCTCTCTCTCTTCTCTCTCTCTCTTCTCTCTCTCTCTCTCTCTCTCTCTCTCCTCTCTCTCTCTCTCTCTCTCTCTCTCTCTATATCTTCAGCTAAGCTGCATCAATGAACTATTCCAATTATACACTTATTTTCACATAGCAATGAGAAGCGTTATACATGGACGTGCGGTTCCCGTACTGTATTAAAGCTTTAATCAGGATAAAAAATTAATCAGGGAAAGGTCCACAAGCCAGGACTCGAACTCGGGACACCAGAAGCACTACAACGCTATATGTTGGCATGCTGCCACAAGGCTATCGCCACCGACAATCTGAGATTTTCAAATTTTAATATCAAATAATATGGAAGCATGATGATGAATTCTTGGCGATATCCAATATGCCAATATTTAATATGCCAATATATGCCTACAGTCAAAAAATTGGTCTGTAACTGATATTTGATATTTGAACAAAAATTATTTCGGGGCTTAACACAATAATCATTTCTGAAGAAAATGCATTTTCTCAAATTCAAGTGGTGATCCAAAACAGTGATTCTAATCATCCTGCAAAAGTTAAACTTCAAGAATGACCGTACAGCTGATGTGATCTCATCACTAGAACATATAGATCTCTTTCACACATGAGTTATTGGAGTGCATAATCAACACCTCATCTTATCTCCAAAGCATATCGGCATCATATTGCACGTTGCTCTAATGCCGATGATTACTTTTTAAGCCTTTATCGGTCAATTCAGATGATGTTCCGATAATATTGTGCATCCTTATTTAGTGTTTAAATTTAGCAAAGAACATCAGCACAAATACAGTATCTCACAGAAGTGAGTACACCTCTCATATTTTTATAAATATTTATTATATATTTCATGCGACAAGACTGAAGAAATTAAACTTTGCTACAATGTAAAGTAGTGAGTGTACAGCTTGTATAACAGTGTAAATTTGCTGTCTCCTCAAAATAACTCAACACAGCCATTAATGTCTAAACCGCTGGCCACAAAAGTGAGTACACCCCTAAGTGAAAATCTCCTAATTGGGTCCAATTAGTAATTTTCTCTATTACATTACCTTTGCATCAAATTACAAAAAAAATGTTTATACTAATGTGAGGGTGTTTCTTATGCAGCGTCTATGGGAGGTATGGTAGATTTGCCAGTTTGCGCTTCTGACTGCCGTTATCACTCTCTTTTTTATTGAAAATCATGAAAACACTATCGTAGGAATTGTATTGAGCTATTTAAACAAACTAGAAAAACAAAAAATATATATTTGTGGTACTCTCCCATTCACTGCTCTTCAAGTCAATCGCAACTATGACGACTTCCGCTGCTGAGAAACCCGGAAATGTAAAAAAGGTCCATTGAGCATCTTTGGGGCATCCTCAAACGGAAGTTGGAGGAGCACAATGTCTATAACATCCACCAGCTCTGTGATGTAATCATGGAGGAGTGGAAGAGGGCTCCAGTGGCAACCTGTGAAGCTCCGGTGAAACTCCTATGCCCAAGAGGGTTAAGGCAGTGCTAGAAAAACAATGGTGGCCACACAAAATATTGACACTTTGGGCCTAATTTGGAAATGTTCACTTAGGGTTGTACTCACTTTTGTGGCCAGCGTTTTAGACATTAATGGCTGTGTGTTGAGTTATTTTGAGGGGACAGCAAATTTACACTGTTATACAAGCTGTACACGCACTACTTTACATTGTAGCAAAGTCACATGAAAATATATTTACAAAAATATTTACACAAATGTGAGGGATGTATTCAGGGTGCGATTTGTAGGGGGGATCTGGGAGATTTCCCCCCTCTGGTTTATTCATCCCTGCCTCTGCTGAATTACTTTTATCCCCGGTGGGCATAAAAACATCCGCTTTGACGTCCCGATCTACATCAAATGATTCGTGATAAACGCTTTGAAGTCTTGATCTGAATCAAATGATTCGTGATACGCGATACGATTGGAGCACTTCGAAACAGTGAATCATTTTGAGACGTAATGGTTTAACTGATTTGGAGTTTCAAAAAGCTACATTGTTCTTTGCTTGCTTTATCTATATAATTTATTCGTTGTTTAAATAGCTGTGGGAATTAAAGAACATGTTTTTATTAAACTGCGATCATATTAAATAGTTTTTTGTGGTATTAAAAACATTTCATAAAAAAATTCAAAGCACCCCCCCCCCCTCTGTTTTTCCACAAATCACACCCTGGATGTACTCACTTCTGGAGATACTGTATAGCAGAATTTAAACTAAAATTTGAATGTATGTTATGAGTTTCAGGCGAATGAATTGCAGAAGTGAATATGGTGTGTTATGAACAAACCCAAACCAGAATGTTTGAGGAATATCAATACAGTGCAGCCTTGTAATTAGACTTGCATAAATAATAACGTTTTTTATTAATATTCATAGATTTTCAAGTTCAAAAGTTAATTTTTCCCACATATTTTGCATACAGTACTTGCATGAATTTTAAAGCTAAAATTAGGTCTGTGTTAATGCAGCATTGCATGAACATGGGCTTTTTTACAGGAGTTGCACAGAGCACATTTACCTAGAGCACCTTGATTTTTGCAAATGTGACAAGACCTGATGATGTGAACTTCTGAATTTTAAAAAGTCACCTTAAAAAACAAATGCAAAATAAACATAGTGTCTCATTACTGCTGAGACACGCTTTGTAGTAGTGAGACTGCCCTGGGTCAGCGAAGAACTCAGATTTCTTAATGATTATTCATGGCACACAGTGCCCGATCCCATCTACCATGTAGAATACTAAGTAGATCATTCCAATTAGAAGAAAACAACATTAAAGCGGAAAACACAGGAACTCACCTCTGTAGTTTATTCATTTAATACAATATAGCTGATAACCTATTATTCTTATTGCATTGTTTTAATTAGACATTTTGAAAAAAATGCTTATTAAAATATCAATTTTTGAATTTGACATAAAAGGTAGCAGTTCAAATAAAGTTTGAAAAAAATGCTCCTGTAAATCACTAATATTACTTCCAATAATACTACTTTCCAATATTACTTCATAATGGGAAGGCAAATTTCTGTTATTGAGGTGAAGGTGCTCCTGAATTTTTTTACTGTGCCCCTAATTTTGTATTTTTTTAATCAGCAGCACAAGTGCTCCTAAAAATAAAAGTAAGCGTAGAGCCCTGTTTAGTGAGTGTGGTGGTGCTTATGAGAGGCTGCTCTGGAATGGGTGAGTATGAGGCTGGGAAGGAAAAAAACACAGTATACTCACTACAAAAAACTAGACTACAACACTGCTTTGTTGCATACGTTTGACTGAATTGTTTGCTTTGTCTTTATTTCCTCTTATATAAGCCTCTTATACTTTGTATACTTTTATAATGGCTATTACTATTCAATAAAACTGATATTTAACAAAAAGAGGCAGAGTTGTGCTTATTGTCGTGCTTTATTATCGATTGCTACTTTCTGGCACACACTATGCCTATCAAGTACGGGTACTGTTGGCAGTTCACTTAAATTAGAAGTTAAGTCTACATTTACATTTACATTTAGTAATTTTGCAGACGCTTTTATCCAAAGCGACTTACAATTGGGGAATACATAGAGCGATTAATCTTGAAGAGGCAAACATACAGAGGAAGTGCTCGTAACACCAAGTCTCATGCATTGTTCAAATAAGTACAAGCTAGCAAGAGAAGGAGAGAAAGAGAAAGATGAAAGATTTTGAAAAAAAGTCTAATAAATGTTCAAATTGATAGCTCTCAATTATACTATAATGCTGAACAGTCAATGGTTAAATATTAAGGGGGGAAACAATTGTATAGAGGTATATTGATATATGATGCTGGCCTTCAATCATAGAAAAATATGCCATTTAATAAATATAACAAATATACTGTCTTTATGTTGTTAGTACATTGTACATTTGAAGATTATATATGAAATTATTGCAGTATAAAAGTATATTTAAAAACTGTAATGTTAGGTGGGATTAATCGCAATTAATTGTAGAAAAATGTGCGCTTAATTAGTTCATTTTTTTAATCGATTGACAGCACTAATATATACATATATTATACGACGTGCTATTTTTTATCAACACTACAGACATATGCCAGTTAGTAGGGTACAATGTGGCTAAAGGCCCCCCTTAAGAAAAAAATGTGCTATTCACTGCGCGTGAAATGTATAATTGCAGAAAAATATATACGTTGTATTGAACATTAATGGAGCAACAGATTTTGTGTGAAAATAAATCATTCAAGTTGTTCATTTTGTTTAAAAATCGTATAAATGTATGAGGTGGCAAGAGGGGCCTTTTGTCCCACACACAGGATAAAAGGGCCACCAGCATGGGGTAAAAGGCACACGGTATTGATACAAATACTTCAGCTAAAATAATGTCTAAGTTAATACTTGTTCAAAACAATCACGTTATCAAAGTTTGTACTATTTTCTGCTTATTTTGAAAAATAAAATAATACATTTTTTTCAATAAATATACTGTCATTAAAATGTGTTAATATAAAAAATATATTTTAAAATATAGAAATAAAACATTTAAAAGTAAATATTCTGAAAATATTGAAGGAGATCCAATAATAATTGAATACTGTATATATTTACAGTAGTAACAACAAATTACATTTTATTATACAATATTATTCATATCATGTTTTTAAATATGATGGTTTCGTTCTAAACATGGTGATTATCTCTAATATGGACACCCAACATAATATATGATTTACCATCTGAATCTAACCATGTCATGTCAACAAATGGAAAAGTCAACGATCTATTAACTATCATTACTATGCACCTTTAGCCACAACTGCAGGGGCGCTTTTTTACCCCAAATACCATACTTTTACATATTCTTATGTTATTTAAAACCTGTTGCTTTAATTATATTAAACAAAACTGAAAATCATAAAGAAGACCATTGTCTCAAAATATATGCATTCATTTTAGCGATTCTTATTTGATACTTAAATCTACAACATTTAAAAAAAAACATAAAACATTAGATAAAATAAGCACAGAATCAACTTTGCACTGCTGCACACGATCGCGTCAAAGAACAGATAAATATACACCTGCATCTTGAAAAGTGGATGTTTTGGAAAGTGCTAAGCTCTGTTTTTGTGCCATCTAGTGGTTTAGATAAAAATAAGGCGCCTTTTACCCCGGCACACCTTTAGCCCCATTGTACCCTACATATTTCACAACAAATCCATTTATAAAAAACAAAAAAAAACTAAAAGAAATTTGGTGCTGAGACATTCTGGATTTTTTTCCTCTGCCAACTGAACGTTATATAGAAATGGCTTTTACCCTGGGGGCCTTTTTCCTCGTTGAATCTCTTTCTCACTGAATGAAAGTGCAGACTTTGTAATGTAGTACTAGAAATGCAATCTGGCCAGTGTCATTGATATGATGGGTAGTTAGCCGTTGGGCTGCTTCAGATGTGTGTAATTGCTGATAACAATGCATGTAGTCAAGAAAAATTTTCCCCAGCGTGCAGTGCTTATTGACTAGCTGAAGCCGTGTTTGTCTGCCCATGTTCTTTACATGTCCTGTGGTGAGATGCGCAGTATGCTCATGCCCTCAACCTCGTCTATGTCCACAGTGGGTTCAATTATAATTGTTAAATAACATTGCCTCTGAATATTTCAAACGGACGCTTTATCCCTGTACTACTCTGAAAGTCTAATTTTCTTATGCAAATCTGCAAAAGGATTCACATATTCATGATCACATTATTATCAGAGTAATCTCTGCAAACCACATCCTGTGTTTGTCTGTTTTGGTCAGCATGGCTCCCAGAGGTAAACAGAGAGGTTTGACTGCAGTGATGGTAATGAACTGGTCATGTGACAACTTTTTATTCTGTGTTACTCAGCAAGCAGTTGTCTGCAAGAACTGATTTTGAAAATGGCATATTATGGGCATAACACAGGGCCCAAATTATTGAGGACCCTTTTTTTTTTTTTGCCACACTTGCCAAAAACAGATGAATTGTTAAATTTGAATGGGCATAAATTAATCTTACTGGCCAATAGCTGCATTTAATTATATTTTTAAGACATTTGTTCATATGACAGTGGTGTTATTTATAAAGGTTCTCTTTTTGGAATTGCATCTGGTTTTAAAAATAAGTTTACACTGTAACAGTTTTGGAAGTAAAAAATACTTTTTTTATCAATAGGGAAATTATTTTAAACATTAATTTACAAAGCATTAAAAAGACACATCTACTGCAATATGAGGTTGTTAATCAATGGTATATGCTTTTGATGAAGCCATCGGCCTGCATTATTTAATCTTATTTACGAAATTATGTTTAATAATAGGAACTCTGGTGAAAAACTACATTACCCATGATTCTGCAAATAAATTCCCACCAATCAGAAAATTGAAACGTTTTTGGTGCCCACCCACTCCTATGAATGAGTTTAATCAAACTGCTTAAATGTTTGTGTATATATAAATATTTAGCAATTAATTACAAATGTATTGTTTCTATAAATGCTACATTATCAACATCTTTAAATAAGTACATTTATATTCCTCACTCATTTTTAACTCATTTTGATTCTGTCATTCACAGTCAGTGTTGGGGAAATATACTTTTTAAAGTAATGCATTACAATATTGCGTTACTCCTTAAAAAAATAATAATTGCATTAATTTTTCATGCAAAGTAACTTTTTTGCCACTTGGGCTGAGCTTGCTTATTTGTTAAAAATATATATATTTTTCTCAATTGTAAAATCCAGAGGTCATGAGTGGCCGCTCCGCCCAAGTTCTGTGGGAAGGTCCCCATCTAATGTGTCACATCAATTGCCTGGAGATGCTGGCAGTATTTCAAGCTTTGAAACACTTTGTCCCAGACCTGAGAGGACATCATGTACTAGTGCGCACAGTCAATATGTCGGTGGTCTATTACATAGCAGATATCCTGTCGAGACAGGGGCTGAGGCCCGGGGGAATGGAAGATCCACACCGAGGTGATGAAGCAGATTTGGAAGAAGTTTGGTCGAGCCCAGGTGGACTTGTTTGCATCTCGAAAGACCTCACAATGTCCCTTCTGGTTCTCTTGGACTCATCCAGTTCCATTGGGGCTGGATGCCATGGTACAGACATGGCAGAGGCTTCGTCTGTACGACTCCCCTCCGATTGCTCTGCTTAAGGGAGTTCTGGCGTAAGACTGCATGGGAGAGTCAGCGGGATCTCCTCCCTCTCAGGTGGGGGTTCGTTCTTTGACCCCCATGTGGAAACTGTGGGTGTGGCCCCTGAGGAGGCACAACTCATAGCTTCCGGTCTCTCAAATGATGTTGTTGAGACCGTACTCCAGTCCAGAGCTCCCTCAACGAGGAAACTGTCCTTGAAGTGGATTGTTCACTTCATGGTGCGGAAATCGTTAGCTGCTCCCAGTTAACTGCCCAGTTGGTTAGACCTCCACCTTTAGAGTGTTCGTGGCGGCCTTAGCTGCTTACCACGTCCCTTTGGGTGGTCAGTCTTTAGGGGTGTTACCCGTTGGTACAAGTTTCTTTCATGTACTTGAGGCCAGGAGAAGTATGGTACGCTCCAGAATTTCAAGTGCATCTGTCTTAGCTGTGCTCACCGGGATTTCACACTAGACAGGCATTTGTCAGTATGGTGGCATGGGCAGTGTTGTTCCCAAAGCGTCATCGATGCAGATTGAGTTCTGAAAGGGAACGTCCCAGGTTACGTATGTAACCATGGTTCCCCGAGGAATGAGACGCTGCGCCGCATGCCATACTTCCTGCATCCCTGTGAGCGACTTGCTTTAATTTTCAGATGCTGATGTTGCTCGTTCCGGATGAACGAGTCTTACCTTTGTCTTCTTCGTCTGATTTTCAAAGACTTTCTTGCTTATGAAGTTTGTAATATTGTGATTCAGCTATTTAATTTGGTTAATGACTTTAAAATACATTTTAAAAATCCCTATGGGAAAAATACTTTTGGAACAAAGCCACTTTTTAAAATGTCTTTTGGTACTGAAAAAAAGTGGACAGGCACTGCTTCATCACTTCACTGCTTCACTGTCTAAATTAAGTTATTCTAGAGCTGTGAAATGTCAAGCAGCCAAACACGCATTTTGCAGGGAGACATGAATATAAATTAACATAAATCATCATACAAATGGATCGCTATAAAGACATATACATGTATTATAATGTCATGGTTGTTGTTGTTATCATGTTAAAAAATGTTAACTACTGCTAAAACATGCTAAAAACTCAAATAGTGCTGACTGACCTCCTAGCCTGCACAGTTGGTTCTGTTTGTAAGCAGGCGGAACAAATGATTGTGTCTAAAGCTTGGATCTGTGCATTAAGCTCTGCACTGTTAAATCAACTTTTATTCCAATTTTGGTAGCTTAATGCGGAAAAAAAACATGTTACTCCATGAGTTCTGAAGAAAAAAATCCTAGATACAAATCTGATGGAAATTCCACCGAGGTACAAATTGTCATATGATGTGCAAAGTCATGGCAAATGTTTTCTTTAGTAATTGCTTTTATATGTATTGCACACAACACTTATATTAGCGAGGGTCAGGCTATCATTCTTACAATTCAATTTAAATCATGTATTATGTCGCAGCTCCTTATGAAGCTGCCGGCCACCTGGTGAATAAATCTGATTTATTTACTGGCCAAAGCCAATTTTTGCTCGCATTTGATGCTTGGCGAGTGTTAATATTGGACCTTGATAGACTGCAGGAACCATAACATATATTTTGACATTACAGAAATACATTTTCCATTAGGAGAGGACAGATAGAGAGACTGAACCCAGCCATGATCATGATTCAATACAATTCTCAAAGTTAAAGTTGCTGTGAGCTATTTTTTTTAATAGCACACATGAAATTTCACTGTATCCAACAGAAATCATGGAAATTTGTCTTGAGAAGTCTAGACTCAAACCCTGTCACAATATGCACACTATGAACATTTGAGAAAGTAAGTAAGTGTGCAAAACTGGGTCTGAAAAAAGTGAACACTCAGTGCCCTTAATGCAAAATAAATATATAATACTGCTTCAGAGTGGTATTTGAGAATAGGTGTGTCTTAAAATGAATCATGATTAGGAACTTGTGAAATGTTGAGGAAAACTTTACAGTGCAAGCTAAAATTAATTAGGTATTACATAATATACAATACTATTAATATCAAAATACCACAGAGGTTTAAATAACTGGTGTAGCGTATTGAGGGTCAAGATATACATTTCACATCACAACACAATAATTCAAATTGCTAAACATATTTTAAAGTCCAAAGTACTAGACAGATCGTTCGGTGGCGCTGCTGAGTTTCAGTCGCCTATGAATTAGCTCCGCTCAGAATTGTGATTTTTATGTGTTTTTTTAACCTATTTTTACTTTTTTACTTCTCTTTTTATACGTGTATCGTCTACAATGATTATGTACGACAGAAGATCACTTTTGGACATTGGACAGCGCTACACTAACCTGATTCAGGTCACTTTATCCACGGACCCAGCGTGGCCATTGGAGATACTTCGGAACAACGAGTTGAACAATGACCACCTGAATAACTGCAGGAGACGAAGGAAACACCGCGGGAAACGCGCTGGAATTCGTAACAGACTGAGAAAAAGGGCTCACAGTCCTCCTCTGCCGAGTATTCTGCTCGCTAATGTCCAATCCTTGGAGAATAAGATGGACGATCTTAGAGCCAGGATAAGTTTCCAACGGGACATTAGAGATTGTAACATCCTTTGTTTGACCGAAACATGGCTCACGCCGACGGTCCCGGACACCGCTGTAACGCCGTCTGATAACTTCTCTGTTTTACGGATGGACAGAACAGCCGAAGCCGGGAAAACCAAAGGTGGTGGAGTGTGTTTCTTTATTAACAAAAAATGGTGCGACCCCAGAAATATCTCCATTCTGTCGCGTTCCTGCTCGCCTCATCTGGAACATCTCTCCATTATCTGCCGCCCATTCTATCTGCCCCGGGAATTTTCATCAATCGTCGTTACTGCCGTTTACATACCACCACATGCAGATACTAGCTTGTCTTTGTCCAAGCTCCACGACGAGCTCAGCGGATATATAAACAAACATCCTGACGCTGCATGTATCATCGCGGGGGACTTTAACAAAGCCAACCTCAAGAAAGTCATGCCAAACTTTCATCAGCATATATCCTGTCCAACCAGAGGACAGAATACACTCGATCATTGCTACACTCCGCTCAAAAATGCCTACAAAGCCCACTCACTGCCGGCCTTTGGCAAATCGGATCATGTCGCCATTTTCCTCACACCGGAATACAAACAAAGGATCGTTCATGAACCGCCGGTGGAGAGGGAAGTGATGCGCTGGTCCCCCCACTCTGAAGCTATGCTACAGGCGGCTCTTGATGACGTCGACTGGGACATGTTCTGGGCGAGTTCATCTGACGTCAGCGAATTCACGGATGTAGCATTAAGCTTTGTAAACACGCTAACCGAGCAGGCCACTGAAACGGTAACAATAAAGACATTTTCTAATCAGAAACCATGGGTGGACAGATCAATCCGTGATGCGGTTAACCATCGAACTGCCGCATACAACGCCGGTCTGTTGTCAGGAAACATGAGTGAGTACAAGGCATCATGCTACTCTCTCTGTCGGGCAGTTAGAGCCGCAAAACGCTGGTACAGTGAGAAAATTGAGTCACATTTCCAGCTCAATGACTCTCGACGCATGTGGCAGGGACTGAAGACCATCTGTTCCTCTGGAAACAACTCCTCTGCAGAGGTGAGAGCGGATCCGTTGCTGGCCGAAGAGCTAAACACTTTCTACGGCCGCTTTGAAGGAAATGGCGGCGCGACTCTGCCGATCAGCACGTCAGAGCAGAGACAGAGCAGCGATGATCATGTATTCACTCTGTCAGAGGATGAAGTTCGGAGGGAACTAAGGAGAGTGAACGTCAGGAAAGCAGCAGGACCCGATTGGATTACTGGCCGCGTTCTGAGGTCCTGTGCTGATCAGCTTGCTGGTTTGTTTACATCCATATTTAATGAGTCCATCGCTACCTCTGTTGTTCCCACCTCCTTTAAAAAATCTGTCATAATTCCTGTGCCTAAGAACAGTAAACCCTCTTGCCTGAATGACTATCGTCCAGTTGCCCTCACATCGACAGTCATGAAGGTTTTTGAGAGACTTTTAAAGAAACACATTTGCTCCTCCATCCCTGCTACTTTGGACCCTCTAAAGGTTTGCCTATAGGCCAAATAGGTCTACTGATGGTGCCATCTCTCAGGTACTGCACTCCTCCCTCACTCACATTGACAGAAAAAATAGCAACTATGTCAGGCTGCTATTCATTGACTATAGCTCAGCTTTCAACACTATAGTCCCCACCAAGCTAGCTGTCAAACTCTCAGACCTCGGCCTAAACACTTCACTCTGTGACTGGATTCAAGATTTCCTCACCGCCAGACCACAAGTGGTGAAAGTCGGCCAGTTCACCTCCAAATCCATCACCCTGAACATAGGAGCCCCACAGGGCTGTGTCCTGAGTCCCCTGCTCTACTCTCTCTACACCCACGACTGCGTGTCCTCTCACAGCTCCACTTCCATTGTTAAATTTGCGGATGATACTGTGGTTCTGGGCCTCATTAACAACGATGACGAGGCCGCATACTTGGATGAGGTAGAGAGACTTACATCATGGTGCCAGGACAACTGTCTCTCTCTGAACGTGAGAAAAACTAAAGAGTTGATTGTAGACTTCAGGAAGAGACAGCAGCGGCCCTACACTCCTCTTATGATCAGTGGGACCCCTGTGGAGAGGGTGAGTAGCTTCAAGTACCTCGGTGTAAACATCTCCGAGGACCTGACATGGACTGCACACATCCAAACACAGGTCAAGAAAGCCAGGCAAAGACTGTACCATCTGCGACAGCTGAGGAAATTCAGGGTCTCACCAGCTATCCTGAAAACTTTCTATTCAGGGGCCATAGAAAGCGTACTGACTCAGTGCATCTCAGTGTGGTATGGTAATTCCTCGAACCAGGACTACAAAGCTCTACAGAGAGTCGTGCGCCTGGCTGAGCGCATCTCAGGGTCTGCTCTCCCCTCTCTGCAGGACATCTACCTCAAACGCTGCAAAAGCAGAGCTGCTAAAATAATCAAAGACTCAACTCACCCCGGTAACCATCTCTTCATTTTACTGCCATCTGGCAAGCGCTTCAGGAGCATGATGGCAAAAACTGAGAGACTGAGGAGGAGCTTCTTCCCTCAGGCCATCAGGCTCCTTAACACAAACCCAGTCTCATAAACACTTACAAGATTGTTAACTGTAAAACATCCATATTCTCATCACCCGTATCGCTACTATGTGTACATTCCCTGCACAACCCGTTTGCACATCCCTCTTGTTCACATTACTATTTATTAAGCCCCAGTGTACTGTTTTTTGCACATCTTATTGTTTTTGCACTTTTTATTCCATTGCACATTTTACTCTTATTTCTCTTTTTTTTTACCATATATATGCTCTTGTGTTGTGTTACTTTTATATAATTTTTATTTTTTATTCTTTTGCACCATCCACTGAGCGGACCTGATTTCACTACATTTCACTTCTGATTATACACTGTATAATTTTTTATGTGACAAATAAAGAAACCTTGAACCTTGAACCTTGAACCTTGAAGTGTTGTAATCAAAATGGCTAAATAAAGCTCTTTAAAATGTTACTTCCATTTTTACAACAAAATAAGTGTCCCCCCAGCTGACAAAAATATATTAAAAAAAATTTTTCCTAGCATTCCCATTAAGTTATGAAACTTCTGAATGTTTTATGAACATTCAAAACATCCAGTTATTTTTTTTGATTATGTTGTTTTTGGAGAGAGAGCGTGTGGTTGAAGTTATCAAAATGGCGGGAATATTTTATGGCCACCTTAAATGTTTCTGAAATCAATTGAGCTCTCTTTTCAGACCTTTGCCACATCTGATGTCACGACTGTTCATTGTTTAACATGTTTAACCACTGTGTGCTCACTTCAAAGCCGAGAGAGGCCAGCAAGCTAATTGATTAGCATATTAGCAAAACATTAGAGGAGGGAAATCAAACCAATTAGAAACGCCCTTGCATTAATCACACGTGCTCGGAGCACTTAGGTTTTCAAGGCTTCCGAGTCAATGACAAGCCAAATGAGTCCTCAGACCCGGAGCTGAGAGGAGGCTACGCTAATGAGACAGCAGATTTTCTTTTGATACGGCTCCACCAGTTCTCCTCATTCTACAGAGTGGGATGTATAGAGTAAGAATTCATTACTAAACAGCTCTAATGTGTGAGTTATTTACTCTCCCTCAGGTGGGTGCTGTATTTGAAGTACATGCGAGAGGGAAGCGACACACTGAATGCTAATATCACTCTTCTTGTTTCCTGGAAGCGGCTTACAGTGCTTTGAAGCTTACACAATATAATTTGGGTCTGTCGCAAGGCTGCGGGAACAAAGTCACCATCGGGCGTCGTCTCTGCAGTCAGATATCTATGACAACGGTGGCCGTGTTTAAAGCCTTGGAATAACATGTGAACAGCACTGTGATGCTTTAAAAATGAATGACATTCTCTGTAGTATGTTAGCAATTCTGAAGGAGCAAAATAAGAGTAGTGTTAAAGTTTTAGGTGAAATGACAATTTCAGAAGTTGCAGGGAGGGGGAAAACAGAGAGGGTGGGTCTTTTAAAAATTATGTATTTATGTGCAATTGTGTTCTCACATAGATTTATTTTTCACCTTCAATCTAATTTGATAAATCCAAATTATTCTAGATGGAGGAGCATGTGCCCGCGGTTAGTAATTAGCATATAACAGGTCAAAAATCATCTCCATAAAAGGGTTTTCCATTTAACCTCTGTGTGCAAATGTATCTAATGTTTCTCTGTAAAGCCCAAAAGCATGGTAAACATTCTTAAAGGGGTGGTTGATTGGGATTTCACTTTTTGTTGTTTGAGCATAAACAATATCGGCAAAGTTACTAAGCTGAAAGTTCAATGTAAACGGAGATGATATCGTCTTTTAAAATGATGGCAGTATACAAAAATGGCTCATAGGGACTACAATGAGTTACTTCCCAGTTCATTCTGTGGTGCTTTAGAGAAGAGGAAAAGAAAACTAGGGATTGACAAAAAATATGAATTGCGATTCTGTCTTCAAACGATTCTAATGGATTCACAAGTTTCAAAATCAATGTTCTAAAGCAACGGTTCTTAATCATGTTCCTCACATCCCCCTGCTCTGCACACGCTCTGCATTTTGGCAGCAACAACAAACCCATTAAGGTTGCCCCCTCTCTCTCTCTCTCTCTCTCTCTCTCTCTCTCTCTCTCTCTCTCTCTCTCTCTCTCTCTCTCTCTCTCATATCTTCAGCTAAGCTGCATCAATGAACTATTCCAATTATACACTTATTTTCACATAGCAATGAGAAGCGTTATACATGGACGTGCGGTTCCCGTACTGTATTAAAGCCACAAAACACAAAACACAAAATAACATAAACTTTAATCAGGATAAAAAAATATTCAGGGAAAGGTCCACAAGCCAGGACTCGAACTCGGGACACCAGAAGCACTACAATAGGACAACAAGAGGAGCCGAGAAGGCTATATGTTGGCATGCTGCCACAAGGCTATCGCCACCGACAATCTGAGATTTTCAAACTTTAATATCAAATAATATGGAAGCATGATGATGAATTCTTGGCGATATCCAATATGCCAATATTTAATATGCCAATATATGCCTACAGTCAAAAAATTGGTCTGTAACTGATATTTGATATTTGAACAAAAATTCTTTCAGGGCTTAACACAATATTCATTTCTGAAGAAAATGCATTTTATCAAATTCAAGTGGTGATCCAAAACAGTGATTCTAATCATCCTGCAAAAGTTAACTTCAAGAATGACCGTACAGCTGATGTGATCTCATCACTAGCACTCTTTCACACATGAGTTATTGGAGTGCATAATCAACACCTCATCTTATCTCCAAAGCATATCGGCATCATATTGCACGTTGCTCTAATGCCGATGATTACTTTTTAAGCCTTTATCGGTCAATTCAGATGATGTTCCGATAATATTGTGCATCCTTATTTAGTAGTTTAAATTTAGCAAAGAACATCAGCACACATACAGTATCTCACAGAAGTGAGTACACCCCTCATATTTTTGTAAATATTTTATTATATCTTTTCATGTGACAAGACTGAAGAAATTAAACTTTGCTACAATGTAAAGTGTAGTGTACAGCTTGTATAACAGTGTAAATTTGCTGTCCCCTCAAAATAACTCAACACAGCCATTAATGTCTAAACCGCTGGCCACAAAAGTGAGTACACCCCTAAGTGAAAATCTCCTAATTGGGTCCTAAAAGTTTGTGATAATTAGTAATTTAAATCACTATTCGTTGTATTACATTACCTTTGCATCAAATTACAAAAAAAATAGTTTATACTAATGTGAGGTTGTTTCTTATGCAGCGTCTATGGGAGGTATGGTAAATTTGCCAGTTTGCTCTTCTGACTGCCGTTATCACTCTCAATTTTTTTTTTTTATTGAAAGTCATGAAAACACTATCGTAGGAATTGTATTGAGCTATTTAAACAAACTAGAAAAACAAAAATATATATTTGTGGTACTCTCCCATTCACTGCTCTTCAAGTCAATCGCAACTATGACGACTTCCGCTGCTGAGAAACCCGGAAATGTAAAAAAGGTCCATTGAGCATCTTTGGGGCATCCTCAAACGGAAGTTGGAGGAGCACAATGTCTATAACATCCACCAGCTCCGTGATGTAATCATGGAGGAGTGGAAGAGGGCTCCAGTGGCAACCTGTGAAGCTCTGGTGAACTCTATGCCCAAGAGGGTTAAGGCAGTGCTGGAAAACAATGGTGGCCACACAAAATATTGACACTTTGGGCCTAATTTGGACGTGTTCACTTAGGGGTGTACTCACTTTTGTGGCCAGCGGTTTAGACATTAATAGCTGTGTGTTGAGTTATTTTGAGGGGACAGCAAATTTACACTGTTATACAGGATGTACACACACTAATTTACATTGAAGCAAAGTCACATGAAAATATATTTACAAAAATATTTACACAAATGTGAGGGATGTATTCAGGGTGCGATTTGTAGGGGGGGATGGAGGAGATTCCCCCCCTCTGGTTTATTCATCCCTGCCTCTGCTGAATTACTTTTATCCCCGGTGGGCATAAAAACATCCGCTCTGACGTCCCGATCTACATCAAATGATTCGTGATAAACGCTTTGAAGTCTTGATCTGAATCAAATGATTAGCGATACGCGATACGATTGGAGCACTTCAAAACAGTGAATCATTTTGAGACGTAATGGTTTAACTGATTTGGAGTTTCAAACAGCTACATTGTTCTTTGCTTGCTTTATCTATATAATTTATTCGTTGTTTGAATAGCTGTGGAAATGAAAGCATTACAATTAATAGGCCTAAATGCCTAACATGTTTTTATTAAACTGCGATCATATTAAATAGTTTCTGTGGTATTACAAACATTTCATAACAAATTTCAAAAGCACCCCCCCTCTGGTTTTTCCACAAATCACACCCTGGATGTACTCACTTCTGTGAGATACTGTATAGCAGAATTTAAACTAAAATTTGAATGTATGTTATGAGTTTCAGGCCGAATGAATTGCAGAAGTGAATATGTTGTGTTATGAACAAACCCAAACCAGAATGTTTGAGGAATATCAATACAGTGCAGCCTTGTAATTAGACTTGCATAAATAATAACGTTTTTTATTAATATTCATAGATTTCCAAGTTCAAAAGTTAATTTTTTCCCACATATTTTGCATACAGTACTTGCATGAATTTTTAAAGCTAAAATTAGGTCTGTGTTAATACAGCATTGCATGAACATGGGCTTTTTACAGGAGTTGCACAGAGCACATTTACCTAGAGCACCTTGATTTTTGCAAATGTGACAAGGCCTGACGATGTGAACTTCTGAATTTTAAAAAGTCACCTTAAAAACAAATGCAAAATAAACATAGTGTCTCATTACTGCTGAGACACGCTTTGTAGTAGTGAGACTGCCTGGGTCAGCGAAGAACTCAGATTTCTTAATGATTATTCTTGGCACACAGTGCCCGATCCCATCTACCATGTAGAATACTAAGTAGATCATTCCAATTAGAAGAAAACAACATTAAAGCGGAAAACACAGGAACTCACCTCTGTAGTTTAGTCATTTAATACAATATAGCTGAACAAGCATAACGCTGGTTTCCTGTAATAGAGTCAGCAGTGAATGATGGATGGACAGCCACAGGCACCTGGAGGAATGAAACTGACTGTCAGGGCATTCATAACCTAATCTTTGTCAACGTCTTGTTAGTAAACAAGATCCTGATGTTATATGGCCCAGGATTTACCCTGATCAGGCAGCTTCAATTCAGTTTGAGGGGATATTAAGGTCAATTGCCAATAAATGTCATTCTTAACACCACAATCAAATGTAAAAATGCACATTTTAAATCTTTATTTTTTAAGATTTTTTTTTTTGCCATGCTTTAAGAAATTGACACTCTGATGTAAACTACTTTATAAATATAGTGTTATTTTACATATACATTTACACATTTTAGGTTCATACATTTTCAGTTACTAAATTGCAACATCAACTATATATATATATATATATATATATATATATATATATATATATTCATAATTAAACATTATTAAACATAATATTAATTGTAATTTATTATAATTAAACACTTTAATACCCCTTCATTTATTTGTCAGTCTGCTGCAAAATGATGAATAAATGTCTGTTAGTTAAAAGAAAGAAAAT
This sequence comes from Ptychobarbus kaznakovi, assembly GCA_027422405.1. Classification (NCBI taxonomy): domain Eukaryota; kingdom Metazoa; phylum Chordata; class Actinopteri; order Cypriniformes; family Cyprinidae; genus Ptychobarbus; species Ptychobarbus kaznakovi. Next base: position 20,475,261 of record CM049809.1, read on the forward strand.
AAAATACATATTCATAACGTAAAATTTGGTTTGTTTTTTAAATTAAATTTAAAATGTTTACTTTAAAAAAAGTTATAGGTATTTTTAGGCACTTATTTGTATTATTGTATTGCAGACAATAGAATGAGATTTTTTGCAATAATGAGAATTTAGAGGAACAATATGTTTAATTTGTCAGAAGAAATTCGACTTTTTGGAGGCATTCCCTAAAGAAACACTGACTTTATTGGAGAAGCGTTTGTACTACTAAAAGCAGTTATCCCAAAAGTTTGACTTTATTGCGTTCTCAAACCACATGAGTTATCAGGTATAGCTTTTCAGTCATGTTGTAGCATGCATGCCCTGTGAAAGGAATACAAATGTCTGTTCCTTACAATGATGCAGAAGATGATTTGGGAGTCACGCTCCACCTAATTGGGGGCCATTCATGAGCTTCTCCTGCCCCTGCCTTTGATCATGACACGTGTGACAACAGAAGTCACAGCCATAAGCCAGAGGCCTTCATTACACATACCTTAACAACCACTGCGGCTGTTATCAGTCAAGATGGTTTGCTTAAGCGTTGATCAGCATCCATTTAAAACCCCAAATCTAAAAAGAAACGTGAGATGAGTGGAATTGAAAGTGGGTGTTTTTTCATCGGCAGATCCACATAGAGACAGTTGGCATCAAAGAAAGCTTGGTATTGTTTTTCACTGCTGATGTCTGACACCACTTAAGTTTTCTTTTCTTGCAGATGTCATTCGATGCAGAGAAATTAAACCCTAATCTTTACATATAAAATGCAGCTATCAAGAATATGTGATGATAATTGCCCCCTCTCATTTTGTAGCTTTACATTTACATTTTAAGAACAGAAAGCAATTACGCTTAAATGACAAATTGATTGTTTCAAAAGGTTCATCAGCAAAACGAAATGATAAACACATTTCAAAAAGACTGATGTACAACAGCGAACATTTTTTACAGCAGAGATAATTCTAGAAGAGAGATGTCTTTCTGACACTTTGTGACTCAAAGACAGTTAATGAAGTGGAGAAATACAAATGAGTGCAAAGTGCTGCAAAATGACAAAAGAATTTGGAAAAACAAGAGCGTAAATTTTCATTACAAAATATTGAAGTCTAAATTCTTATTACCTTCCTTTTAATAAACTCCGATTTGTTGCTGAAGCAAGCCGAAGTATAAAAACTCAGAAAAAAGTGAACTTCGTAACATTATTAGGCTTTATAAAATTGTTTAGTTGCACTGAGCAATATTTTTCTGGGCTTTTATGGGACTGTCTATTGAATATATAAGGCAAAAGTGAAAAAGTCCCTCTCTTCTTAATCTCTTCTCTTCAGATAAAGGGATTCCAAATGAATAAAGCCTTAAATTATTTTCTAATCTCACTCAAACAACACAGAGATGTAACATTCGCCAATTTCACTCAGAGTAAAATCCTCAAATCCAGTTATGGATTTGTTTCATCTAATTTCACATTGTGCTGTACACAGAGAAGACTGTGTCTCATTCACTGCTTAAACAGAGAAGACTGTGATCTACATTCATAAACAGCTCGACATGCAACCCATAACAGCTCGAGAACATGCAACCCCTCTTGTTTTATTTAATGTGCATGTAATGAGTACATTTGTAGAGTACTTCAAATCTTAAAATGCATTTTTTTAAATAGTACTTTAATTAAATAATACAAAAAAAATAAAAGGCCACTTGTATAAGGCCTACTTTGTACACTTTTTAATATGTGCACTTTGTAATAATTAAAAGCTTTACTTTACATGTTAAATACTTGATTATAATTATTTAAAACCTGAAATATAAACTGTAGTATAACAAGTATAAAAAACTGTAGTGTGTTATTCAGTATTATATTTAAAGTAAATATAGTTCACCTGTAACTTGCAACTTCATCATTACAAATGTGAAATTACAAATATGTTTAATTAAATCAATGACTTACAAGTTTCAACAGAAATTACATGAAATGTTAGATTAAATCATTGCTTTAATAATATTTTGTCATGACATTCTGATTTAAAGTACTTTAAAATGTTAACTGTAATGTTATTAGATACACTTCCTATATTTTAAATGTACTATATGTACAAAATGTGTTGTAGCAAATATATTGAAATACATGACATATAAGTTTCAATATAAAGTATACTTTAGTTTACCTTGAATAAAAATGACAATACTGTCTAGCATGAGGAAAAGCCATTGAATGACACAGTGGGAAGGTCATTATTTTCTCTATGAGAGGTTTTAACAGTAATTGTAATAGCTCTAGTTATGGATGGCAAGCTCATTAGATAAGGGTCTACGTTATGTGTGACGTTCACACACGACAGCCATGCATGTAACACGCAATATACAGCATTAAGTAACAGACCTGATTTTCTCAGCGAGCTCCTCTTTTAGACCTCTGAAAGTGTGTTTTGTCCAGATAAGCACTTTAGCTCTGTTAATACAGTGATGTTTTTTTGTCGTTAAGCCTTTGTGCACTTTGAAAAGACAGTACAGCTTTCGTGCCTCTAAAGACTGTGACATGGCATGAAACCAACACCCTGGGCAGTGCCATCTGTCAGCATGGCAGCCGCACACAGAGCACTGGAGAGCAGCACTGGACTCATAGCGTGAAGAGCTCCATCTTCTAAAACTGAAGAATAATATTAGCTTGTATTTAAGGGTGTGCATGGATATGCTGCTTTTTTAAAGTGCATTTTGTGGTATGCGGAATATGAATCAAATTTCAGATGAGGGTGATCAGTCACTCATAGATGAAATGCTCCTCAGAATGACTTGGACAGTGGGCCGCTCTGTTTGCCAAGTGTTTCCATTAGAAACACCCTCGTTTCCTCATACAGATTAGTGGGTCGGGCTTGACATCCAGGGCATAGAGTTTAATGAGGAAAGCGAGAGTGGCGCTGTAATGTCACACAATTGGCATACGGAAGCCCAGAAGGGCCGCAGAGGGTTTTAATAAGAGATCTGGAAGGGAGCCTGCTCTGACACTCAGCTGTATTCCCTTCACGTCCTCATAAACTCATAATAAAGGTCCCTTATTGGCATCTATGGTTTCATGGAGAACCTTCAACATCCATGGAAAATTTCCATTGCACAAAAGGTTTGTTATAGCAGAAAAATATTCTTTAGATTATTTAAATGTTCTTTATACGTATATATAAAATTTAAATGTACTCACTCCCTCAGGCTGTCTGTACGTAGATGAGTGTGTTTCTTAATTGGAAACAGGTCTGGAGAAATTTAGCATTATATTACTTGCTCTCCAGTGGATCCATTGCAGTGAATGGGTGCCGTCAGGATGGGAGTCCAAACAGCTGATGAAAACATCACAATAATCCATAAGTAATCCACACCACTCCAGTCAAGTCCAAAAATGAATGTCTAGTGAAGCGAAAAGATGTGTGTTTAAAGGAAACAAATGCATCATTAAGACCATTGATCGTAAACCATCGGTTCTGGACAAAATACGAGTTCATAATCCATAATAATGCTTCATCCAGTGAAAATTCCACAAATATTTAGAAGTTTTTTTTATTGTTATTGCCCGCACAATGTATGATCTGTGAATATTTCTCTCTTGATTTAGACGAGATTACTTTTTCACTGGAGGAAGCAAATTAATGGACATTTTAGCCAGAAGCATCAATTTGAACTTAAAAACGTCTTAATGATATATTTGTTTCTTACAAACACACATCTTTTCACTTCACAAGACGGTAACTGATGGACTGGGGTGGTGTGGATTGCTTGTGGATTATTGTGCTGTTTTGACTTTCATTCTGACGGCACCCATTCAATGCAGAGGATCCATTAGTGTGCAAGTGATGTAATGCTCAACTTCTCCAAATCTGTTCAGATGAAGAAAAAAAAATACATCTTGGAAGACCAAAGTACAACTTCAGCTTTTTTAAGATGATTATTTTGCGCATTAATTAAATTATTTTTTTAATAAAAAGTATTTTTAGGGACACTTGTCAGAATTGTATACGTTTAACATAACAGTGAGACACACAGCACACACTCAATATCAATATTGAGCAGTCACTGTTGATATAAAGAGATATATGGAGGATGCCACCAGCTGATAAATGATTCCTGTCATTAACTTAAGAGATAAGAAACGGTGCAGTGGGCTATTGGCATTGATCCGTGTGGGGCTATCTGAAGGAATTATTTCCTGTTGCTTGACAGAATTTCATCGATTTAGATGATGACACTATTAATGAGACGACCATCTCTGTTCTTTCTATCTGTTTTCCTCTATTACATGAAACACAAACATCTCTACCTAATGATGATGGAATTACAAGTGATTACGGTCTGCATTCATTAAGCCAAATTCCCAAAGAAACATACATTTCATTATGAAGGGGAAAAAACAGAGAAAATAATGTCCTAGCAGTTACTAATGAGAAATTGCACGCTTGGTCTGCCAGTTGTGACAGTGACCTGAGCCCGAGGAACAAGAAGTAAGCAATGATTTCTCATTACTTTCTCTATGTTGAAGGTGTAAATATTCAAAGAAATGCATGCAAATTAGTGCAGGAAGTTTGGTGAAAAACTCTTGTTTCAAGTATAAGCACAGCACAGACACAAAGGGATTGAACACTTACGCTAGCATCATGATTATCCAAAGCCCATGGGTTTGTTAACAATAAATTAACACTGAAGCACTTGCCAGACCTCCAAAAACAAGTCTGCTGAAGAAGTCTCCTAATAATCAAGTCCAGGAGGCAGACGCTAATGAGGAAAAGAGCAGAAATAAATCCAGTGAAGGGTGTGATGTGTGTTCTTGTGGTTCCATTAGTCAATCAGCAATATAAGGGCATCATTATTTGGTCACATGACATTTTTGGTTCGGGTGTTTGGCTCAAAGTCCCAATAGATCATAAATAGTTTGTGTTCTTTAGTGTAAATGCAATTTGTCCATTATTTGAAGTCACAGTTTTTATTCCAAATCCATAGGCTTATGTGTAAAATATGAAATGCAAAATCTACTGAAAAGATAGGTGTTTTCCAAGAGCACAGTTAGGACCAACTATGGTTGCAAGTTCCATTGTTACCAGCATAGATTTGGTGTTTCCGAATCTATAGTTCCTATGAATGTTCACATACAGCATCACAAAGCTGTGTGGCTGGAACTACAGCTCTCAACCTTAGTATGCCATATGGACTTAAATAGATCATGCACTTGAGCAAAATAAGTAGCTAACATGTAGTGCAATCCATACAGATTTATTTCTACATCTGTTAGCTTGTTAAAAGAATTAGAGTGTCATAAGGGAACCTGAAAAATGCAGCAAAATAATGGAGAACAAAAATACTGAAATAGTACTCAGATGACATGTTCATTGTTAACAGCAATACTCTTGACATTAATTTGATCTCAAACTACTTAATTTGCAGAAGTTATCACCGTATCACCTGTTTGATGTCATTGACGACAGTTCTAACCATGTGGTTCAAATGACGGATGCACGACAAAGTTCCTTCCTCGTGTTTATTTCAATTAGCACAGGTTTTGTATTTCTTTTTGGAACGGATGTATTGTAGGAATCAATGACCAGAGCTCATGCACCTTAGCTTTTATTTAGTACTTGTGAATAATTTTGCCAATGTTCACTCAAAAACAAAGGTGCATTAGATCAGATCAGTGAGGCCTATGATCAATAAATTCCCAAAATTAATACAAAACCCATGCAAATTGAAAGAAAACAAGTTGATAAAAAGATTAAACCTAGTAGTTGGTAATAATGAAACATAACGAGTGGTTAACAAGCAACTGTATTTTTATTTGTAGGGCAGTCATTTTTTACAGGGTTTTTCACGATGAAACAATGGGGGAAAAATCCTAAAAAATGTAAATAATTATAAAAAAAATTGTTGTTGTTTTTTTTTTTTTGGGGGGGGGGGTGTTGGTATACCCTGTGTGAGCAAAGTGATCAAGTTTTATCAGGGAAAAAAAAGACTGGACCGTAACATGAGGGTTTAAATTCATAGCCATTAAATAACATGCAAATGTTGCATCTCGTTTGCCACTCAAATTAAATAATGACCTTATTCTTATCTTTACATCATCTTCTGACAAGGTCTAACCGCCAGTGCTAACTAGCCAAATCTTGATCCCATAGTTAGGATAGTGAGGATGTCCATAGAAATGTAGGTGTGTGTGTCTCTGCATGCATTTTATTTGCATCTTCAAACTTAATTTGATGACTGGTGTGTGAACACACCTCCAGGTGAGTCCGTCAACACATTTTAATTTTCCAAAACACTGACAACTGACTGATTCCTGTCGCTCAGACAAATTACATTTGGGAGAAAAGCACTTACCGGCAGCTGGCAGAGATTGCGCCAGTCTGATCAGTGAAAAAGCTGCTTTACTAGTCCTCTTATGATGCCTCATCTCACAATGTCAAATCAAATCAGCTGTTTGATAAACGCCACAGAGGGTTTAATTATAGTAATGATCTCATCTCCCACATCAGCCTGCCTCTCATGGTGCAAAGCCACATCTACAGGCAGATTAAAAGCCCTCTCCATCCCTCCCTCCCTCCACGTCTCTGCTGCTCTCTCTGCCAGACACCTGCTGCAACAGCCTCTTAACACTGCAAATTCACAAAGACAAATGAATATCGCTGCACTTTAAAGGAAGGACCGTGTAGAGAAGACACTGCAAGAGTTGTTTTGGCCTGTGGCACAACAGGAAAGACTTCCTGAGCAGAGACATGGGGATTCTCAGAGGATCTGCGGAAGCATTGGTTTTCTTGCCAAGGAGTTCCTTCTCATTAGTGACTGTGCATGCTGTTGTCACTTTGAAAACACAACAGGAGAGGCTGGTCATAGTGGGACATCGTTGTGAGGTATAAGCTAGAAACACACTAAGTACCAGAGGCAAAATTATTCTCAGTGCATCTCAGTTTTTTAGCAACTATGTACACACAGAAAAATAAGGGTTTAAAATTGTACCTTTTGGGGTACAACAGCTTGTCGCTGGAGCAGTACCCTTAAAAGGACATATTTGTACCTTTTTTACCTATATTAGTACCTCAAGGGTACGTATTACTACTCCTAAGGTACTAATATGTACCTATTAGGGGTAAAAAAGGTAAAAAAAATATGCCATTTTAAGGGTACTGCTCCAGCGACAAGCTGTTGTACCCCAAAAGGTACAATTTTAAACCCTTATTTTTCTGTGTGTAGGGGCGGAAATTTTTGGCAAGTTGAGGTTGCTCGTTGCCAACAAGATCATGTTAAAATATGTATGTGACCTGCCAATAGAATAAGCGAGCGTCAAAACCTGTCAACGGAGTAGCTTTCCTTCTGTGTAAGTGAAATATCGCATCAGAGTGACCATAAATGTTGTCGTTGTCAGTCAGTTTTTTGTTTTCCCTTGTGAAAAAGCAGTGTGCTTAATTGTATTAAATGTGCGCATGTAGTGTACTTCAAATCTTGAGTGTTTAAAAAAATGTACTTGCAGATAATGTAATAATAATAAAAATAAAAAACAATTTAAATGTACTTAAAGAAAGTTGAATGTTTCCTAACACAATTTTAAAAAGTGCCATTTATAATGTCAAACTAAACATTTAATTTAAAGTACAATTTTAAAACATGTTTTAATAATATTTTCATGATTTAAGGAATCATACTACTTGATGTGTTGACTAACAAACTAAAGCATGTAAAGTACTTGATTATAATTTAACTGTAATGTGTTATTTGGTATTACATTTAAAGTTAATATATGTTAAATGGACTAAATTGCAACTTCCTCATTACAAATGAATAATTATAAATGTATTTAAATGCATGACATACAAATTTCAATAGAAATTACATTAATTAGAGTTAATAAAATAAAATACAATTTTAGTTTATCATAAATGCTTGTCAGTACATTCATCATCATAAATGGCTTTAATCATATTTCAAAGACAACAGAAGTAACTATGAAAATACATATTAAGATGCATATTAAGTTCATCTAATTGCATTTTTTTTATTCAATGATTAAACGCTCTCATGTAGTTGTTAATAACATGCAAATAAGTCTCTGAAAACTTTACATTCAGTTCACAGTTAAGATTATTTTTGATGTATATAATTTTCTAAATAAATTCACTACAAAAGAATGCTAAAAGTAAACGTAAATCTATGTGTATGTTTCAAACATCTGATAAATATGTTCCACAATTAAGATTCCTATGTTCCTATGTTTATGATGGTGATCCAGTGTTGAATACGTTACTTTGAAACTAAAGCTTAAGTTAAAAGCCAGTCATGTCATTCAGAAATAAATTAATACTGCAAAGAAAAAGCCACTAGCAAAAATAGCTAACTATGTTTAAGCTAGAGAGCAATGTCTTTTTAAATATGCTAGTGGGTTAAATAATCAGACAAAGCAGCTAACTTCCAGTTACTGGAATAATCAGCATCTCTGTTTTGAGTTATATCTAGCTAAATGTGAACAGTCTAACTAGTTTAACTCAACAAGATTCCCTTCCTTTGCTCTGTCATGACATTAGTTGAAAGTGAAAACTGAACATATAACAGGCAATCTACACTAATGCTGTTTATACCGGTGTACCGACGAAACATGCTACCTATCAGATTGTGCTGCCAATAATATATTTGCATTGTTTTAAGGGTAAGTTTAGGGTAAGGGTGGGTGTGGACGGGTAAGTTTAGGCAGGGACGTGCACAGACATTTTGAGGGGCAGGGGCTCAAGTGGAAAAAAGGGCACTTCTCAAAAAAAAAATGTCTAAACAAAATGTTACATATATTAGGGATGTGCCATATTGACACAAAAATATGTCAATAATTTCTGGGATTTTTATTGATAACCATAGACAATATTTAGCCGATTGTGTTATTGTGCTGATATCTTAAGGACTACCGTGGACTCCTAATTTTTTTGATTTTCTGCATATTCTGTGGTGATCGGTTCACAGCAGTGATAGAAATTAATCTTTTCCAATAAGTTTAAATAGATTTTTTTAACTTTCATGGGCATTTTTACCATTATAAAGTCCTGCATGAGTGTGCATCATATTTTCAGTCCATTTCTTAAATTGAATCAGTCAATTAGAATAAGTAATTTAAGCTGTTATCAAGCAAATTAAATCAGTATTGACAAAATGAATCTTTGCACTGCAGAGAAAACACAGAAGCTGCATTAGAAGTGGCATTTAGATGCATTTACACACAGTTTAATGCAGGACACGAATGCATTTAACCTGCGGTTACAAATGCATTAATACGTTTTTTATATTTTAAACAAAACTTTGAATACTGATATTTGAAATTATAAATAAATTAATGAAAAGTTATTTAAATGTGAAATTAAAACTGCCAGTAGGTGGCAGCAAGTCACTTAATAAGTGAATCATTGCGACTGAACCGAATCATTTAAACGATTGATTCATTCAGGAACTAAACAGCTGTTGCTCAGAGACGCACATTGAAATTAATTTGTTGCAGTGGGGATTTCTTTAAGACTGCAAGGGAAGCTCAGCTTCCCCTATAATGTCAAAAAATTAATGGTCAAATATGTACTATTGTGTTAACATTTTATTGACTAAAAATGCGTTAGATCACGTTCATCTCGAATACGAGTTCGTTCAGAATCAGCTACATATAGCAGGTCGATTTCCTTCTCATACATTCCCGTAGCGTCAGTGTATTTCCCTGCTGAAGCCCAGCGTCCATTGACTTCAATGGGGCTGCTCTGAACAGTTTTTTTCATTCGAAACTAACCATTGGATAAATGCTGTGATTATGTCCCCCCCACGGACGCTCAGCGTCTCTGGGGGTGAATGGAGGAGTGGGCTGCTGGACGCTGGGCTTCTGCGTATGATTGGACGGTCTGTATCTCCTTTTTGACAGCGATTTTTACTATAAAGAGTCGCTGACGCTGAAGCTATTAAGCTCAGTCCCAAAGCGGCTTTGCACTTTGTTCTTATCAATCATTATTTTTTTTATATTCATTTATAATGTTATGTTTTAATATATGCTGCTTAACTGAAATCAAGATATGCGAGCAAAAAATGCTCTGACACGAGCAAAGTGCTGTTTTTGTTTCGTTTGTGTTTCCAAATCCGCGTTGATTTGGGTGAAAGATTCACGAAGCCATTTAAAAACAGTCAATGCTCCTGAAAAGCCGTTTTGAAAAACGTTTGATGACTCAGTGATTCAATCACAAACTTCTGCCACCTGCTGGCCGTTTTGTTTCCCGTCTAAAAGTAGCATATTACATTATTTTCCAAAATATTCTATATTCATTTAGTATTTAAAACATTAATCTCATAACATTATTCATGCAATTATAAATATAGTCTAAATTATGTCATATGCAGCTTCTGTGAGTCTAAGATGAGTTTTGTTTGATCATTTCATGGACAATAGCCAGTCATTCAACCAAATCATTATTTATTAAATTTTGATTAATTTTGTAGAATTGAATTATAAATTAAGTTGGTATATATTAAGACATTTTTATGGTATCGTGACAACTATTATACACCACATTCCTTGTTTGTTTAACCTAATTCCACATTTCCTTCAGTTTAATATCTTTTTTTCTTTTTTTTTTGTTCATTCATTCATTCATTCATTCATTCATACATACAGTACTAGGCTAGCGTCACTGGAAAAGACGCTAGTTGTACGACAGGGTCACAGAGCATTTTCTTGAAAGGAAGTAGGGCAGAATTTAAGTATAAATAAACGGACAATTTTTATGATGTAGGCCGAAAATGAGCTTCCCCTCTTTGAAAGACCATCAGCCGCCACTGATTTGTTGGCGAAATAGAGCAAAAGCACTCAATATTGTGTCTAAAATGTAAGTGTGTTAATATTAAATAATTTTTTTATTGAACTGCTGTATGAAATCAATATCATATTTGTAATCATGTTGCTTTTCTGTAGAAAAAAAGTCAGTCTTAGCGTGATGCTGATTAACTATATGAAATTATATCAATATATACATTTCTGCCCCTATATGTTGAATTTTGTGATCATTATTAATCTAAATGCATTTTAATAAACTGAATCATGCAGTGACACACTTGTCTAACCCATTAGACTTCCTATTGCCTCAGCTAAACTTCAGATAACTTACATGATAGAGCTCTCATGAGTCATGGATGTTAGCAAGACAAATTAATTATATTTGCCGTTTGTCTTTTGGATAATTAGCTGTAATTCGAGGCACATGTAGCTTAGTCTTTTGTTTATCACCACTCACCTCCACACCAAGACAAACACAACTGGAGAGGGAGGGCTTCACTTCTGCGGTTATCTGCCTGTCTGTGATGTGGCCTGCGCCGAGACGCGGAGGGGAGAAAGGCATCGGAACTCGACAGAGTCTCATTTCCTGACCCGACCTGATATTTAGATTTTTTTATTTGTTTGACAGGGAAAGCTGTGCACATACAGAAACACACACGCACACATATATTCATTAAAAAAAAAACTCCCCAGAAAAAAAGGGCACTTTCTCTCGAGGAAGAAAAAGGGCAAGTGCTCAAGCCCCCTTTTATGTCTATGTGTGCACGTGCATGAGTTTAGGGTAAAGGTAGGTGTGGACGGGTAACTTTAGGGCAGGTGTAGGTATGGACATTAAAAAAGCCTCAAACCACATGAATAAGATGCTGGTAGCACAATCTGATAGGTAGCATTTTTCGCTATCGATTTGAGCTACCTATCTTTTTTAATGGGAGGTAGCACAATCTGAGTGGGCAGCACAAATCGTCAGAACACCGGCCCTCGCGGCTAAGCTGAGAATGCAAGTAGTTGCGTTATGAATTCCGTTCTAACACCTTTCAGAATGCAACGATACGTGAAATTGAGCTTTTGTAGCTGGAAGCGTTTGCATTCATGTGCTTGCGTAGAGTATGTTTGGATTTCATTCGTTAGAATTGAAGAAACCAGTGATTGCTTTTATTCGTCTGTCATCCCGGTGTATCTATCTTTGTCCAGCTGAGGAAAGCCTGACATCATTCAGGAGAAGACTGGAAATGATAGTGTCTGACAGAGCGCTTTACTCTGACAGTGACTTCTTGGCCTCAGGAGCGATAGAAGAGCAGAGAGCAGTATGTTACATCAAATATCTCCATTCAGTGTCCACCGTGTGAAGAGCAGGTGAGATTTATAACAGGACTCTGTCCTCATTTTTCTCAGGATACAAGCCACTGAGATGTTTTTGTTTTTATTCATCTTTTTTTTCTTCCTTTCATCTATTTTTGCGGTCTTCTAGCTTGGACTGTGATGTAAAATATTAGAGCTGTCAAAGCTGATGTATTAACTTAAGAGATTAGTTAAATATGTTAAACCTATTTAATGCATTTAGCTAATTAGCAATGCTTGCTAAGGGAAGCACTACTGCACACCATTTGTGCTACGAATATAAATGTTAACTCAATGTTTGTGCCTTATTGGGAAGTCAATTGCTTGCTTTTTTAAGCAGTCACACTTAAAATGTTCAACATTGGCTGAAATAAGATCTCCTAGTGAATATCAGCTCACATTTTCTTCAGAAAAACTGATTTATTATGTTCAGTACTTTTTCAGAAGATTGGTTTGAAACAGAACTTTAACTTGTATACGTTAAAAGAATATAATTAAGTGCCATTTTAATGCAATGTTTAATGACACCTAACTACATGTTATTTACAATTAACAACAAAACTATTATTTGTTTAGCATAATGAATTAAAAATACTTTACACATTGTAATTTGACATATTACAAAGAACACTTTTTAAAAGTGTCTTTTCTCAAGAGAAGTGAAACTGCAAGACAGTGAGCCAAAACAGAGAAATATATATATATATAATATATATATATATATATATATATATATATATATATATATAGAGAGAGAGAGAGACTACCTAATATTCCTGTGTGTTATTTATTTTTATGCTTAAACGAGTATTATCATTCAACTTGGCAACATGCTAAAGTAAAATTGTATTGCAATGAACTGAATAAAGTCAGATGAGGAAATATGAATTGTATGGCGTTGTGGCCTAAGACTATTTTAATCAGTTGCTTACTAATTTAGGTGCCAGTTTTTTGTTTTCTTTTCTTTTAGACACATTTAGCTCACTAAAGTTTTGTAACCAATCATGTGAGTATAATCTGTCAACTTCAGTAGAAAGCACAAAACATGATTTGTGTCTTATATTATATTTAGTTTTTTTATGCCAGTTTGCTGCTTCTAATGTTTATAAACCTTGAACTTCATTTTCATTTCCGAACATCTGCTAGCTGGCACAGAAGTAGGGCATATGGAAAGCATGTCCTCCTTAACATCACAGTGAGTTATGACAGTTTCCATGCGCGACGTGCAATAAGCATAATTAAATTGCTATTCTCCCAGGGTTTGCTTTATGTAGCACATGTCTTTTATAGCAATAAATTGCTTTTCATTTACAAGTGAGAAATGACATAGAAGTAGTCCTATTCAAACTTCTGCACCCGTTTAGACAAAAGCTGATGGCAGCTTCTAATGGGATGGCTGACATTACTTCTAAATGTTCGCTACAAAATTCTGTCCATCAGAATAATTCTAATTTGATGATTTGCTGCTAAGTTATTTTTGGAGCTCAGTTATTAATGGTTCTTATTATATCAGTCTTGAAAACTGATTTTTGTTTCGTTGGTAAAATAATAAATGTTTTTACTGTCACTTTTGATCAATTTAATGCTTTCTTGAGCAGCAAATTTGAATGATTTCTGAAAGAGACTAATGATGTTGAATAAATAACAGGAATAAATAAAACAATTTAAAGTTTAAAATATATTAAAATAGAAAACAGTTATTTTAAATTGCTATGCTACTTCACAATATTACTGTGTTTAAAATATTAACGTAAATTACATTATATAAATATAAATATTTTCAAAAACGTAAAAAAATATTATTTTAAATAAACTTTTATAAATAACTTTTTATCGGTTGTGTATTCTTGTGGTAACGGAATGTTAACGTTCATTTATGAAAATATTAATTCTAAATCTTCTCTGAACGTTCTGGAAGTCCTTATCCAGTAATCACAAACCAGTGTAGGTCATGAAAAAGTCATGAAACTGGTCAGAAATTGTGGGAAGCTTAGTGTTGGCTAATACCACAGCTTCAGGGTGCACAACACACAATTGTATTATCAGAATGTAAAGTTGAGAAATCACTTGAACATCAGTGAAAGAAAAACTTTACAACCCTTTTGACCTTAGCAAGCTCTATTAACCCCACAATGAGATCTGGGTAATATATTGATCTATAGTTCCTTATTTACTGTCTGTGCTATACAGAGTGTGAAGGAGAGACGACGGAGGAGGAATAAACAGAAGAGCACAAATCATGAGCTCCTGTTAAACGTCACTGCAAGTGATATTGAGCAACCATTACTGGAGTTGATATGAGGATTTCAATATCAATATCAATATCGAGCAGTCGGTGTTGAGCTGTGGAGATATTTGGAGGCTGTCACCAGTTGATGAATGGAGTGTTTTTATTCCTGTCATTAACTTAAGAGATAATAAACGGTGCAGTGGGCTATTGGCATTGATCCTGTGTGGGACAAGCAGAAGGAATTATTTCCTGTTGTTTGACTCGCACAACAAACTTAATCGATTTAGGTGCTGACACCATTAATGGGAACTTCCATCTCTGTCATATGCTATCACATGCTATCAGTAAAAAGTCTTGAATAATTAAGATTTTATTTATTGTTTAAAAGAAGTGTCTTATGCGCACCAAGACTCCATGTATTTGAACAAAAATACAGTAAAAATAGTAACAATTTTAAAATAGTATTACAATTTAATGTTAAAACATTAAATAATGTAAATTATGTGAAAAATAATGCGATTTTTTGAACCACCAAGCATGAGAGCATGTTCTAGTACACCCCCAAAGCAAAATCAAGACTTTGTAAAAGAGCATAATAGGACCGCTTTAAGCCAAACTCACAAATAAATGTAGATTCTATTATGGGGTAAAACAGAGATAATAATGTTTCATCAGTTACTAATGAGAAAAAGATAATAGACAGAATTCCTAAAATATTGGGAATAATGCCAAATTCCAATTTTTATTTTATTTTAATAAAATGAAAACTAAAAGACTTTCAAATCACACAATCCATTATTTTATTCACAATAAAACATAGAGAACAAAACAAACGTTTAGACTTTTATCCATTAAATGAGGTCATTTAAAATTTGATGTCTGCTACAGGTCTCAAAAAGTTGGCATGGGTGCAACAAAGGGCTGAAAAAGCAAGATATTTTGAAAAGATTCAGCTGGGAGAACATCTAGCAATCTAGTTAGTTAATTGAACATCAGGTCTGTAACATGATTAGCTATAAAAGGGATATCTTAGAGAGGCAGAGTCTCTCATAAGTAAAGATGGGCAGAGGCTCTCCAATCTGTGAAAGAGTGAAAGAGTGCTTAAAAAGATTGTGGGATACGTTTAAAACAACGTTCCTCAAAGTCAAATTGCAAAGGTTTTGCAAATGTCTTCATCTGCAGTGCATAACATAATCAAAATATTCAGAGAAACTGGAGAAATCTCTGTGTGTAAGGGACAAGGCTAAAGACCTTTGTTGGATGCCTGATGTCTTCGGGCCCTCAGACGACACTGCATCACTCATCGGCATGGTTCTGTCATTGACATTACTCAATGGGCCCAGGAATACTTCCAGAAACCACTGTCTGTAAACACAATCCGCCGTGCCATCTGCAGATGCCAAATAAAGCTCTATCATGCAAAAAGGAAGCCATATGTGAACATGGTTCAGAAGTGCCATTGTGTCCTGTAGGGTAAGACTCATTAAAATTGACTGTTTCAAAGTGGAAAAGTGTTCTATGGTCAGACGAGTCCAAATTGGACATTCTTGTTTGAAATCACGGACGCCGTGTCCTCCGGGCTAAAGAGGAGGGAGACCTTCCAGCGTGTTATCAGCATTCAGTTCAAAAGCCAGCATCTCTGATGGTATGGGGGTGCATAAGTGCATACAATATGGATAGCTTGTATGTTTTGGAAGGCACTATGAATGCTGAAAGGCATATCAAGGTTTTAGAGGAACATATGCTCCCCTCCAGACGACGTCTATTTCAGGGAAGGCCTTGCGTATTTCAGCAGCAGGACTATGCAAAACCACATACTGCTGCTATTACAACAGCATGGCATCGTAGTAAAAGAGTCTGGGTGCTGAATTGGCCTGCCTGCAGTCCAGATCTTTCACCTATAGAGAACATTTGGCGCATTATTAAAAGAAAAATACGTCAAAGACAACCACGAACTTTGCAGCAGATGGAAACCTATGTCAGGCAAGAATGGGACCAAATTCCAACACCGAAACGCCAGAAACTCAAAACCTTGATGCCCAGACATCTTCAAACTGTTTTGAAAAGAAGAGGATATGCTACACCATGGTAAACATGCCCCCGTCCCAACTATTTTGAGACATGTAACAAGCATACAAATTGAAGTTAGCTATTTATTTGCATAAAATTGTACAATGTCTCACTTTAAACATTTGTTGTGTTATCTATGCTCTATTGTTAATAAAATATTGGCGCATATGATTTGAAATTATTTTAGTTTTAATTTTATATAAAAAAAACGTCCTAACATTTCCGTAATTCGGTTTGTAATAATAAATCAAAAACTAGGTTTGGCATATGTGAGACCCTCTCTGTGAAATACAGGCTAAAGTCTCAAAATCTAATTATGTGATAAGCATCAAAGTTTGATTTCTACCATTAATTTCACTATAAATTCAATCTTTGACATGACCTTACTCAGTCAATACTAAAGATAAAAAGGTTACATTTTCACAGAATATTCCTTCCCATATGAAGGATGATTTTTTTGTAGAAAACAGCTAATCACAAAAAAAATACTTAAACTGGGTTTTCAGAGTGGGTCACACATGCCCCTGGTTGGAAAACCAGGGACTCATCTGGGACTATTGGAATCAGCAAGAAACAGCATTTTACTTGCCACTTGCCAGGTCTTGTATCTAATGAATTATTCAAGCTTGAGCATGTTTCCTGATGTGAGTCCATTTTCTAGATTGTTGCTGGGACATCCTGAGCTGCAGCGCTCACACTGTGAGCAGAGTTTCCCTGCACGCCCTTTCCTGTAATGAGCTGCTGGGTAGAGTGAATGAATGCTGAAAAAGCGGCTTGAAACTCTTTGACTGTGTGCAATGGTTTCTGATTCATCATGTCATACAGGGCCACTTCAGGCAATTATACATGCATTAGCCCACACAGCGCAGGAAACAGCCCTCCGCTCGCTCTCAGGGCTCCACTTACTATCTCCTGCAAGTGGCGGAAATTAACTATGTTTTAACATGCGTCAAATCCATTTGGTAAACAATTGATCAAATTTACCCTGAAGCCACTAACAGCTGGATTGGCTGAAGTCATTTGCAGTCAACATTAACAGCAAGCCTTCTGTATTATCTAGACCAGGGGTCTCAAATTACAGTCCACGGGCCATATCATGCACCTGAAGTTGATAGTTTATCTTTCCAACAAAAAAATAAAAGTATGTTCTAATGCACTGCAACTTCTCCAGCCAATTTATTTATCCAGCACTAAAGTGCATGTTAATTGATAATAAATTAATTTATTATAGTATACATTTATAATTAATGTAGTTATCTGGACTAGAGTGCGTTTTTGACTTAAGTAGGACGTAAGTCCATCTTTATATGTAGTTACTTATATTGCCTTTGAAATATGGTTAAAGTGCCGCTAGTATGAGAGTTCAAACAGCTCATAAAAACAAATAGAGTTAATCAGTTACATCTTGTAAAGCATGTTTGTAATATACAAATCCATCAAGATATTTCACTTTAAACTGATGGAAAATACAAGTTATCTATCCTCATTTTATTTTCTACAATTAAAAAAGGGATATTGTCTGAATCAGGAGAGAAATATGTGAAGATTAAGCACCAAGTGAAAAAAAGGTTTAATTAATATGTCGGGACAGTAGATTTCGATCTGAGAGCATAACAGGAGATGCAGTTTTTCATTAGAGTGAACATTTTTATGGATTATGGACTGATATTTTGGCCCAAAGTGATAGTTTAAAGTTAAAACAACTTATAGTTTAATTAGTTTCTTTCAAACACACAGTTTATCACTTCACAAGACATTAATTGATGGACTGTAGTCTGGAGTTGTGTGGATTACTTGTGTATTATGTTTTTATCAACTATTTGGACTTTCCTTCTGACGGCACCCATTCATTGCAGAGGATCCATTGGTATGCAATGTAAAATCAAATAATAAAATACAGTTAACTTTATAATCAAGTACATCATGTAAGTCAACATATCAAAATGTGTACTTTTTTAAAGCTTATAAAAACAATGATTTGAAATATACTTTTTAAGTGTACTTAATTGTGTTAACAGCCATGACAATGTACTTTAAGTATACTTACAACGGTGGCCAAAATTATTAGAACACTTGGCATATTTAAGAGGTTTCAGTTATTTTTGTTGAATTGGCCATTACAATACCCAATAAAACAAACTATTTCCAGAACTACATACGACAGAAGGAATCTGCTGGAACATTGCAAATTATGGACTGGCCGCCTCAAAGTGCAGATGTCAACCCAATCAAGCAATTTTGGGCAGAGTTGGAAAATAAACTGGATAGATATATTGTACAGTCAAAGGAAAGCCTTTGGCTTGAGTTGCAGAAGTCATGGGATAACATTAGTGTTAAAGTTCTCCGGAAATATGTTGACACTATGCCAGAGAGATGTGCTGCTGTAATTGCTGCGAAAGGTGGGCATACCAAATATTAAAGAGTATTATTCACTTCATCTGATATTTTTTGTGCTCAGAGCAACCATTTGCATGTTTCGTGAACATTATGAAATGAAATCATTTTTTGGAGGCAAAAAAATTATCCAGCAGGTATTCTAATAATTTTGGCCTCCACTGTACACGTCCTTATATAAAACAGTATGACTAAAGAAACTGACTAATATTGTTTTTATATTTAACCTGACAGATAACTGTTGCTATAAAGAGCTATGTTGACAAATCCCTTTTTTTAGGATAAAGTTCTCTTTTAGCGCACTTCTTTGTGAGATTAGTGTGGAGGAGGAGAAAAAATGTAACAAGGTAATGCTTTTTTCTTATCAGCACTGCCCTGCATTGTAGACCTCCTAACTATGAGTCACCAGTGAATCCTACAACAAACTCAAAGGTAGGACATTCGGTGAAAAGCACAAAGCAACTTGTGACTCATCTCCTCTTTGACAAGAAATTTGACAAACTATAGAAACAGGGAGAATTTATTTAAAGCACTTTGTCCCCTACATAGAAAAATATGATTGATTTAAGTCAACAATAATAAATAGAGTACCTGTATTCTTGCAGGCCCCGCTGATGCGTACAGTAGTACAATCAATATTCAGTTTTCACATCACAGCAAAGGCACGGGTATTTACCGTAAATCTGCAGTCTGATGGAGCGGAAGGGCATGGGTGGCGTGTGAGGGGTCAACTCAATATGACCTGGAGGAGCATTTCTTTATAAAGACGGAACACATTGGGAATTACATTGTGACAGCAGCGACTGGTACAATGGACCGTACAACCTTTCACGCATATTGTTCTTTTCTTTTTTTTACAAATACATCTTTGAGTGACTGATACTGAATTGGACATTAGATTCTTATTCCAGGGCTGAACAGAATGTGACATTTTACAAGATAAATATTGTTTTCAATAACAGGAAGTGTCAACAAATATTCAGTCCGTGAGAATCTTCTGCAACGGATGATTCCTTTTTTTTTTAAATGGTCCCTTGGGTGGATCTCAATGCAAATGTACATATAGTCATGTTTTTTGTTACAGTATGTAGTGCAATTTTTTTTTTTTTGAGTTCAGGGCAGGAAAGCGTCCTTGTATACACTATGTTTAAGCATGTCATAATATGTGCCATTTGTTATGTGACAATTATAAATGCAGCAGTTAAACACACTGATCATTTCTCACTGAAACCACACAACATACTCCCTCGCATCCCTATCGAGCATTCAACCTTGCGACAAGCAAATCAGTGTTTCTAATGTAAAAATAATGCAATTTTCGATTTTATATTGTAAAACATACGTAAGCTGTATGTCGTTGTTCATAAACCTGGTTTGTCTTCATTAAAAACAAAGAAAAATATTGTTTTATATTTTAAATATCCGTGAAATTATAAGGCTTAAAAGTCCCTCGTCTTGATGGCCTCCCCATACTTCAGTCGAGCAGAAGAGTCTTTGGAAAGCTCATTCAGTTCTTGTCCTTTCAAAACTCCATTGAATGGTTTCAGAAGGTTCACCGCTGCGTAGTGCAACGGACCGCTAGACATAGATCTTTAGTGAAGAAAAAGCCCTGATTGTCAAAAAAATCATGACCGTTCGTTTTAGGCAATAAAGAAAGTGGGTCATCGCACACGTCTACCAATGTTTTTTGTTACGCTTTTAAGCAGTTCAAGCATGTTTGGTCGAGTTTTCGCCACCAGTCTAATGGGTGTGTTGCTGATGTCATTGGTTTTCACGGTTCTCTGCTGTATGACTTATCAAAAAGAAGAATTAAAGCATTGATTTCATAGCCTTCAGCAGAAACGTGGGCTTCAGCATCGTTCCTCTAGACACACATGTAGCAGAGCAGCATGTTGGCTGTTGAGCCTCAAATAACTGGACTGAGCCATTCTCCTGTGTGCTAAAATACACTGAAACAGTTTTCAGATGTTCCTCTGTGCTGTGAGGTACTTGAGAGCAGCAGAACCGTACTTTCGAGAAAGGTCTTGGTGGAACTCGTCCTTCAGAGTCGTCAAGCAGTAGCGGTAACTCGGACTGGAGCGAAACTTTGAGATGTCAAAGCTGGGCGCGTGGGGCATGTGGATCATGAAGGCATTTGGTAACACAATAAGATCGTACTCCTTTGGAACAAGGAAATGTGACAGGTTAGGGACACTTGAACTGGTAGTAGAAACATGCCAAATGTCTTTAAAAACTTACCTGAGCATCAAGCTCCATGATATGGGATACTTTGTTCCAGCCAAAGCCAACAAATCTCTGGTCATACTCAGGACAGTCTCGTCGCACCACAACGTACGGCTCAAAATCTGCCTCCCACTCCACCTTGTACGGCGTTGTGGCTGTTCTCCACTTGGCATAATTGGTTGGCGCGTGACCCTTTGTCCAGACGTGATACCTTTAATTTAGGAGAGTGGACTTTTATTAATGGGCCAAAGACATCATGCTCATGTTTTGAGCATCCCCTTTTCTTTATTGGGGATGCCCTTATTTGTTTTTCAGCCTAATATCAATTCTAAACACCCTGGAGATTGATAATGAGATGGTTATTTTGAATGTCTGCTGTACCTGAAGGTGTAGAGAGTCCCCATGTCCAGCATAGACAGCAGCTCGGCCTTGGATTTGGGGAAGGAGAGGCGGTATCTCAGCGTCTCAAAGGCAGGCACAACCAGAGCCTTCTTGGTATTGGCCATGTCCAGTTGCACTATACTTTTTCTAAGTAAAAAAACACAGAGCTATATTACAAAACTGGAACCAGTACTTAAACAGACAATTCATAAGAAATTCCCAGCTTACCTGAGGTAATCGTAGAGGCCGTACATGGGCAGAAAATCCACATCAGTCAGAAAAACATAGGGTGTGTTGACGTTGTGGAGCGCCACGTTGCGTACCAGATTGACAGGGTAGAACTGACCCTCCTTATAAACGATATGATAGCCCACATTCTTGCGGTTCTTGAGGACTTCAGAGGCCTGAGCGTAACGCAGGAACTGCTGGGCCTCGGCATCAGACACATACAGGGCCAAACTAATGGGGCCCTCCCAGTGTTTACAGATGGCCTCCAGCATCTGCAGTCTGTGCACAAATACAAAGCGTCTCTGGTGAAATTTTGGGCAGTAGCTGAAGTGAGGCATGATTATTGGCTCTTCTTGATACATTTTTTAAACCTGCAGGGCAAGCTTTCAGTAGCTGGTATGGGATGTTCTGATCTTCTCTACGTCAAGCGCTTCTACTTGATACTTGTTTCAAACACAAACGAAGCTGCTACCCTGCATAACAATCCCTCTTCTGAAAATTACAAGACTACTTCATGGTAAAACAGAGGCTTCAGTGATATCAAAAAGAGCTTGTTTTAAATAACTCTGGAAAGACTTGAAAGACTCTAAATTGAAGATAATAGATTAGTATTTTCTTGCTGAAAGATTATTATTTTCCTACTCTTATCAATCTTACAGACAAAAAGAAACTAGGGCCTTCAGTTGAATACATTTTTAAGTGAATTAAATAAATGACAGGGCAGGTACTTAATTGAATTAATCACAAAAATCTAAATGTGCTATAAATAGCTATCATTTAAATAATTTATTTCATAACAAATCCTTGTCAAGCATTTTGTTTGCAAAATATTTTGATTTATTATTATTATTATTATTAACTTATCACAGTAAATCAGCAACCCTAAAATAAAGTATATCTGAAAATAACATGAAGATTCAACATGTTTTAAAGCAGTGTTATATTAGTAGTATTTATATACAATTATAGTTTTTATTCATATTTTAAATGTAATAAAAATAGAAAAAATATTTGTCATTTAAAATAGAAAACAAATTTTTTTATTATTATTATTATTTTTATACTTTCATATCTTTTTTAAATGTCTTATGTGCATTTTTCGTATTTGTATTTGTTAAATATTAATATTCAGTTTTAATACATTTTTTTTATTTTAGTTTGATTTTAATATTTTTATATACTAAGTTGTATAATATAATAGGTTTGTATTAATATTTTTTATTAGCTTTAATTTGTATAACTTTATCTTTATTTATTTTAATTGATGTGCTTTTTTATTAGTTTTTGTGTAAATATTATTTTTCAGGTTTATTTTAAATTGTATTTATTTATTTAATCATTATTTAAGTTTTAGTTTTGATTTATTTTATTTCCTGTTAGTCATTTTAGTGTTTCCACTTAAACTAAAAACAATCTGAGATGTTGCATTGCCTACTGAAATCATTTTCATCTAATATTTATATTTTATTTCAGCATTATTTCAATTAACAAAAACCTTGAACAGTTTTCATTTTAGTTAATAATCACCCTGTTATGAAAATGTTATTAACTGGCAATGCTTGTAGTGATCCTTTGCTGCTCAGGGTTCATTAAACACAACATCATATTTGACAGTTCTGTAATTACATTGGCTTGGCATGAGTGGCCTAAACGTGACAGCAGACTCATTTGGACAGTCTGTCATCCTCACCTGTCCATGGAGAGCTGCGCGACCAGCGTGATGTCCGTGCCGTCATCTGTAGGTGTGTATTCATACTGCAGGAAGTACAGATGCACCCTGTGCACCATGATTCGCTCCCTCCGGAAATCATAGCACTGGTCGTCCTCATCTAACTCCTCTAGTGCTTGCTGAAGCTGATACAAAGAAGAATATGTTTTATCAGCTGTGCTGAGCAGGACACATCAAGCAGGCTCTGGTCGAGTTGCCCTTCGAGACTTTATGAAACTGTTTTTCCTTGTACAAATCCAAGGCCGAGCTGCTTTTAGACCCGGGATTCATTACTTATTTAGAATTATCCAGAGTAAAGTTTTCTGTATAAAGTAAAGGTTTTGAGGTCTGCAGTTTCGGGGTGCTGAAAGCCACACCCCATTTAAAAAAAAACTCCACCCACCATATACAGAAGAGCAGAGGCACAGGTAGGAAAATAAAAAGAAGTGCTATCTGATTATCAGTGAACCTGAACAGTGAGATAGTTGTCAAAAAGACAGTAGCAAAATAGCTTTCTCGCATGACTGTGCAACTGCAAAATGATTGACAGGAAGAAAGTACATACAGTTTTTGGATTGGATAAACAAAGAATCTGACATGTGACATCAATCAATCAATCAATCAATCAATCAATCTTTCTTTCTTTGCTGTTTACTATAGAAGCCAGTTTCCGACATGGAAGGGAAAAAAGGTTGTTGCAGCTTTTTATCTCACAATTCGGAAATGCTCGAGATACAAGAAATCAATTTCTTAGAATTGTAAGATATAAACTCAAAACTGCAAGATATTAAATAAGAATTATCGCTTTATCTTGCAATTCCGAGTTACATTTAGCAATTCTGACATTTTTTTAAAAATCAGAATTATTATATTTTTTCTTTTGGAATTCAGAATTCAAACATTTTAATTTAATTCAATTAATTAACTAATTAATACAATTTTGTAATTATGACTGACTTTTTTTCTCAGAATAACGAGTTAACATTTGACAATTCTGTGTTTATGTCTCAGAATTAGTTTATATGTGGCAATCTTAGTATATTTATTACTTATGAATTACTAATTAGAAATGTATTATTTTTACACTCCAGGAAGAAATAGGCTTCCATAGCCCAGGACTGTCAGATAAACAGTCCATTTATAAGATGTATATGTATTTTATTGGGTACTTTAAGTATTTTGGATATTTGTCAAGTTATAGAGCATTATCTGCATGCTACTCCAAGAATAAGATATTTGCATAACACTGCATAATCTATGACTAAACTAACTCACCACTGTGCTTTCAGAGCTGGCCTGACTGGGACAGCCGAAGAGTTCCCGTCGCAAAAGATTCCCATCGTACTCCAGGAACGTCAAGTAAAGATTACGGAAAAACTCCACATGCTTGTTTTTTACCCTCAGCTTTTTAGGAGAGTTCCAGTGAATGACCTGCAGGAGGAAATAATCAAACTGAGCAATAAACAGCTTCAAAGACATCATTTCCATACTAAAATGGACATTTGACAGGAAATGAATGTGACGGTTGGGCGAACATTTGCATTAGAAAAAAATTGTAAAACAAACACAATGAATCTGGCAATGAATAAAGCAAAGCCTGAACCAATTAAGGACCCCTTTGAGCAAATCGCTAGTCTTAATTTCTCTGGTCAATTTGGTCGTATACCCAGCATACCTAAAAAATATATTCTTCGTATTTATTACCTTTAGATCTGACACCTCAGTGTAGCACTGTTCAGAGCGAGTGTGATCCGATAACTGTACGTTCCAGAAGCACGGCAGCTGATGCACCAGAACTGGGTTCTGTTTTATGAATGCATTGAAAATGTCCTGTGAACATAAAACAATAATATGACACACTTGTTGCATTACACATTATTCAGGCATGGTTAGCTCAGATTTCATCATTATTTAGACTACTGTTGCGCAAAGCACAATCTCCTAAGGCCTATGAAATCAATTCTTCTTAAGTGTTTTGGTATTGTTCATGAAGGACATGGACCTGGTCTGCCAGGGATGTTGAAAGCATGCTCATTAGCTCTTTCTCGGCCGTCAGTCTCCACATCTGTTCCCAGCTGATCCGCCGCAGTCTCTCAAGGTAGAGCAAAATCACACCTGCAGTTCCATAAAGAAACACCTGTTGTCAAACAGAGCCCAGTGCAAACTAGTCTCTTTTTGAAACTGAAATGAAATGCTCAGTGTGACATAAACATTGAGCTCCATTCAGAAGTGATCATGCCTGTGTGCTCTTTCCTGCAAAAGCTGCACAGACTCATTTTAGTTCAAAGAAAATCGATTGTACCTCAATTTGATTTTTGATTTTACAATCACATCAACAACCAAACCAACAAAAATGCTTTTGAACTTTTTGAGGCTGTGAACAAATTTCAAATCCTTTTTAAATCTAGTTATTATTTAATTTACATTTTTATTTAATGAGTAATTAATTAGTTTAATATAAAATATACACACTACCGGTTAAAATATGGATAGTTAAAAAAAGTCCTGCATTTATTTAATCAGAAATACACCAAAACATTAATATTGTGAAATATTAGTAAAATTTTTAGTGTTCAAGAAACATTTCTTATATTATGAAGGTTGAAAACATTAGTGTTGCTTCATATTTTTGAGGAAACTGTGGTACTCTATCATTCAAAAGTTTGGATAAGTAAGAACTGAAATTAATATTTGTATTCAGCTAGGATGCATTCAATTGATCAGAAGTTACAGTAAAACATTTATAATGTAACATAAGATTTCTATTTCAAAATCAATTCTGTTCTTTTAAACTTTCTCATTAAATCATTTTGAAAATGTATCCAAAAAAATATTAACCAGCAGAGAAAAACTGTTCTCAAAATTAATGATAATAATAAGAACCAGTATTTATAATCGAGCATCGGTAATAACTGAAGCTGTAATTGCATATTAGAATGTTTTCTGAAAGATCATGTGACATTGAAAACTGTAGTAATGGTGCTGAGAATTCAGCTTTGAATCACAGGAATAAATTACATTTTTAAATATATTCAAATAGAAACCAGTTATTTTAGATTGCAATAATTTTTCACAATATTACAGGTTTACTGTATTTTTACATCAAATAAATGCAGCCTCTGTGAGCATAAGAGACTTTATGCAAAAACATTAAAAATGCATAATTATTCCAAACTTTCGACAGCGTATTTAGGGTATATTCAATTATTAAAACGGTACGCTTTCCTCCTTTCTTCCCTTTCTGCTGCATGTCCTCACCTGTGTTAAAGCCTCGTCCGAGGGCTGGCCAGGGTTTGTGATTTTTCCACAGATTACCGAGGTACCAATCGCTCTGATTCTCCACCAGACCAATGACCTGTTTCTCTGCAATCACAACGCCAGTGTTAAATCACTCTGTCCAGATGCTTTAAACGACTCCTGAAGGAACGCGGCTGATTACCTGTGAACTTCCGGAAGATGGCCCACAGCTCGGCGATGTCAGTGGCGAAGGTGATGTCTGTATCGAGGACGATGACCTTTGAAAGGTTGGACGGCAGAGCTTTGGTGAGCGTGAGCTTCATCAGGCCATAAATTCCTGAATAGTGTTTGTTTGGTATCCATGACACCTCCGACTAGGAGAATGAGAGAGAGACAAACACAGAAATATGTGAGACACCAGCAAAGGAGCACAGCAGTGAGTATTTTTCTCATTCTTTTTCTACCCAGATAATTATTTTTATATACCTAGAGATCTCATTCTTTATTATTTAATATAGACTTCAATAAAACTCAACCAGCTCTATAAATTAAAATATTACAATCTTTGAAAAGTGTTTGATATATTACCCACTGGAAAATAAACATGGCAAAACAGAATGAAATCAGCAACAATGATTATTTATATACTGTATAAATACAGACCTATACAGAGAGTGGATAGTAACAAGTTACATTTACTTCCTTACATTTACTTGAGTAGATTTTTTGGGTAACATACTTTTAGAGTATATTTAAAGATGGGTACTTTTACTCTTACTCAAGTATATTTTTTGTGAAAAAACGGTACTTTTACTTCTTTACTGTGGGCGTCGCTCCTCTCGTTACTTTATCTTAATGCAATACAAGTAAAAAAATTCTTAAATTTATTCCAATCGCGCCGTCTACTTTTCTCTGGGCAATGAGCGATACCCATTCACGAATGATTCATTATTTTGAAGTCAATTCATTTCAAAGGCTTGATCAAACCTGTTGGCAAACCAGTGAATCAGCTTGAATGATTCGTTCAGTTCCCAGCCGCACGCGCTGAGTCGTCTGAAGCGGTTCTCACTCAGAGTTGTAACAGAAAAGCGTTGAAGACGTGGCTTTGCAGATTTACTTTCAATTGACTGTAGATCCAAAGGCTATTGTTTGCTAGCTATGAGTCTTTGCAATGAATATCTTTATTAGATGAACACCGCGTGTGCTCTCTACGTTCCACAGGTATAGATAGGCTACATTAGATTACAGTACACGATACCACTATGACATTACCAGTTTATTATACATGTACCTTATACATTAAATACAATGTATAATGTATACATGAAATAAGCTGTCACAGGGAATGAAATGAAAATCGCCAGACATGTGTTAGACCTGTTCCAGGAGGATATATTTTGCCTAGACACAATTAATATTTACATTTTCACAATATGTACGCTTGCAGAAAAATACATTTGTTTACATTTTGCAGAAGAGACGGAAGAAGATCCGTCAATGTGCATTTGTTTCGTTATGTTCAGATGTTCGGTAGTGGTCATGTGAGGACTTTTCACTCTTCTCCGTGAGGTTATTTATATATATATATATATATATATACATATACAGGTATAATATATAATTAATATACTTCAAAATAATTTAATTCAGTGATGCAAATCAGAATTTTCATCAGCTGTTACTCCAGTTTTCATAGTCTAGTTTAGTGGTCGGCAACAGGCGGCCCACGGGACTAAACTGGCCCGCCAGCAATAATATCTGACCCGTGCCTGCAGCCACATTATTTTGATAGCGGCTGGATCTGAAATAGATCTGTCATGACAGCAACAGTTACTCACAATCAGAGTATGTGAGCGGAGCGGTGTGGTTTTCACTCGCTTCAAGAGCGCTTCACCACCATCACGAGTACAATTCATGCCAACGACCCGTAATATAACTGCATATTTAGCAAGAATCCACATGTTAATATTTAGCTAGCTTGATAGAGAAGGATCACTCAAATCAGAAGAATGTGCAGGCTCTATGATGACGGCAATGGACATGAGCGGGAAGTTATAGTTCTCAAGGAATTTGTTCGTTGCTTCTAGTCTAGATACTGAATATTGTTCAGCTGAAAGCATGATTTAAACAAGCACTACAACACTTGTTCACACGCAGTCGCTCTCTCAATGATGCATTCAAACAAATGTAATCTTACAGTGCTACTTCATCTGTATCCGATTTCGAATTTGAGCAGAAATCTGTAAGAAATTATTCGATCCGTAAGTAAAATAACTGACGAAAACGTAGTTATTTTCATCATAAACAAAATTTGCACCGCAAAAAGCAGCTATTAATGCTGACAGCCATGTTATTAGCTTGTCATGTGGACGTGGTAGGAGCGGAGCGGGAAATGGTGAACCCAGAGCGGAGTTATTAATAACTGCTCGGAGCGCAGCGGGGGAAATTGTTGGTGCTCCACTCACCTCACATACTCTGCCGGACAAATGTGGCTTTGTGTTAACCCTATATATATATATATATATATATATTTTTTTTTTTTTTAAGTATTACAGTATTTTACCACACACAGCTGTATTGATATTCTCAAGTGATGAATGTAAGAGAAAATCAGCAAAAGACTGCAATTACATTATTATTGTACTGGCACCAATATATCAATAATAATAATAATAATGTACACAGAATGAAAATATGTATTCCTGGGTGTAGTGACTATTATAACTAATTACATATTATACCTGACTAGAATATAGTTTTTTTAGATTGTTCTTTCAACCCTACATGTGCTCCCTATCACCTACCAGAGGCGCTCATTGTGCTCTTTGTGTTTGCCTCTGAACTGTATTCTGCTGTTATAGAATCATCTGCACCCATGGAAATAACCCTCTACAGTTCTTATTGTACGCTTTATCTTTTCAGCATACATCCTTAATGACCTGAGCTCAGGTTTAATAATAATCTGCCGGAGAGTGGTTGATTGAAAAAGACTGGATTTCCTGCAGCTTAGCTTTCATATACTCAGGAGAGCAAAGAGGTCTCTATGCACAGCGGAGACACAGGATGTAAAATCCGCGTGATTAGAGACGGCTCCGAGCCAAACAGCTGACAATCAGAGGTGAATGCAGTACGGGAGGGGGGACGGGAGCACAAAATGGGACAAGAACGAATGTATTCGTGTTATTGTGCATGTGAGAGCGTGCATGCATTCATGTGAGTGTCCTTGAGAGTGCAGTGTAATGTAAACAAGAATGCGCTCTCCTAGAAAATGTGTGCATGTGTGTATGTGTGTAGAGAATGCTCTTCGATTGTCACTTCGCTCTTTCAGCGTACCGTGCACTGCATAAAAAAAAAAAATCACAACAGACAGTGAATAATTCAGCGCCACAGCAAGGGCGCTCTTCACATGCCAAGTTGTAAAAAAAGAGGCGCGCTGTCACTTTAAATATATGAACAGAAATGAATAATTCTGTGTTTTCTCTCTCCCTCTGGAGCGTGAAAGAGTTCTCCGAGAGCGAAAGCTCTTGAGATCGCTGGAGTGTAAACAACCTCAATGTTTCCACTATCACAGACAAGCCATGCTGTCCCGAGGGGTCCTTTGCCCCCTCATTACAATCCATAAGCGCATGTGACACGTCTTTCATTCCAGTTGTTTGTGCCTGAATGAGCTCAGAGAGGATTGTGATCAGCATCATTCTTCAGACTTGTCATTGACACCTGCATTGTTTCAAAACTATCGCTGCTTATGACCTCCTGTTAAACCTCTGTGACATGGACATTATCTCTGGGTCAAAGGGCAAGTTTGGAGTCATGGGAGCATGATGAGGCAGGGGCTTACTTTGAGTTCATCAGCGTCATAGAAGCTGACTTGCACTGAGGGTACCATCCACGACTGGAACAGAGTACTGAGGATCTGATTGGCCACTGTATCTGTGATGAAATGAAAGTGTAGTGGGTTCCTCCTGAAAAGAGAGATGTGGACATGTTGACGTTGTTTTATATGAATGCATCAAGCAAAGATGCTAAGGTGAAAATATGCTGATTAGAAATTTTGCTTTTTTCATGTAAATGTAAAATGTTGAATTTTGGAATATGAAATATGAACATTTTAAAATTCTAATTCCAAAATTCTAATGTTCAAAATCCCAAAATGAAAATTAACATTTAAAATTATTTAAAATGTTGAATTTGAAAATGTATTTTAATTGGTGGAATTTGAAAATTAATTTAGGAATTTTAATGTCACAAAAAATAATAATAATAATAATTAAAATTTTCAATTTTTTTTAATTGTGGAATTTAATTTCAGGTCAAATGCAATATATATTTAAAAATATATATTTAAAATCTCCTAGAGAATAGCTAAATCCCAATATTGTTCTATTTATACACTTCGCATACAAGAGTCCATACACAATGCAGCTCTTTATATTGGTGTCACTATACTATTATATTCCTGTCTGTGCTTGGTTCTTACCTGTGGAACAGGATGGATTTGACCAGAGTGACGACGTCCCGACTGGCGTTGTGACCCGCACACACACATGCCACGTGAATCAACTGTGTGGAGAGAAAGGCCAATGTCTCAGTTTGGGCTGAAGAACTTTAGTTTGTTAAAGTATTCGTAAAATGTATTGTGTAGGCTTTAAACATAATCTAGCATGCAGCGGCCATCCAGAAAAGAATTGTACACATATGCCACGCTACAATTGAAATTAATATTGATTTAATAAATACAAAACATCAAACTAGAGTGGCATGATGATGCCAGTACTTTCCACAGAACTAAGTTTACTTTTAAGAGTCATTAATTAGTTTTAACCATCTGGTGTTGATGTGATTTTTAGTAGACACATATCTTT
Organism: Ptychobarbus kaznakovi; assembly: GCA_027422405.1. Classification (NCBI taxonomy): domain Eukaryota; kingdom Metazoa; phylum Chordata; class Actinopteri; order Cypriniformes; family Cyprinidae; genus Ptychobarbus; species Ptychobarbus kaznakovi. The sequence goes on from CM049809.1 coordinate 20,506,754, forward strand.
TGTTTTCATTTCGGACTGTATATTGTTTTATCATTTCAACCTATCGAACTTGTCTTTGTGAAATGATATGCTTGAATAGTTTCACAAACACTTTTCCACAAGTGTGATTGAAATGCTTTGTGGGGCCGCTGTATGTTCTAAAGATCTGTTCTCACATCTGACATGACCTAATATGTCATCTAACCTCACACTTCTCGGCGGTGGGCGAGCGAGAACACTCGCTGTGATTGGCCCGTTCCTCGGCTGTGTTCTCCACGTCTTCTGGACCGGTGTCTGCCGATGCCACCCACTGCTGGTTGCCATAGTTACCCTCGGCAGGCTGGGCAGCCAGGCCCTGCGATTGGCTCAGCTGGAGTCGGATCTGCCGGTTCTCTTCCTCCACCTCTCGAACCCGCGATGCCAGGACGTCCCGTTCCAGCAGCCGGGCTTCTGTGGATTCCACCAAGCATGCGGAGAGGAGCAGGGAACGCCCGTCTGATACGGCACAACAGATTTAATTTAATTCGAGTGATCTTGACAGATTACACCCGAGATGGATGGATGAGAGGTAAGGAAATAGGAAGCTTGAGGTGAATTTGCACAATATACGTGAATGTCATTCAGATTTAAGACAGACTCCAAGTGTATCTCAATCTGCACGCTGCTCTCTGCTGGAATGATTAAAGCAGCAGAAAATTGGGTGTACAAAGTAACAGGCATTGAATTTATTGGAACGATTTGATGGATTTTCTTGCATTGCATTCATGTATAAGCAAGTGCAGATCGCTCATCCCTGTTAACCAGAGTTGGGAACCATCTTACGGAGCGTAACCATGTCGTTTCTCATCCAGTGGCCATTACATTCACATTCATCTCGGGCAGTTGGGCACAGGGCTCCTGGAAGTATGTGATGTGTAATCTACATCTTTGCTTATGGGCCCTCAGTTCTGAGTTTCGAGCCACTCACCTGAGCCGTAAATGCCATGTGATTCATGACTCTAGAGCCACAAGAAAATTGACATGCCCTGATTGGCTGACCGCAAGAACACTCACAGCTCCTTTACTAGCGTCTATCCTGAGTTATGAAGGCAGCACATTGAGACAAGTCAATTTCATGCTTTTATGAGCCCTCCAGAAACTATATCATCTATAATTATGAGGTTATTCTACAAATCCACTTATTAAAATAATGTTCTATAAACAAATAAAAATAATAATAAAAAACAGGATAGGATAGTACGTGAATTGTGAAAAGAGAAATACATACCTCTTTTTTTTAAATGCCAACCCTGTTACTATGATGTTTTATAGTAGACATTTAACAGAAAATTATTCATTTTTTATCATTATAAATTTCAGTTTCCCAAAAGCAGTATTTATTGCAGCCATTCTCAACCTTCTTGACTCGAAGACTGTCCAACACAATATAAGTCCAAAAAAGAAAATAATAGTTGAATTTAGAAAAATGACCTGTTTTGTGATAGTTGTTCATGAGTCATTTGTTTGTCCTGAACAGTTAAACTGTCTGCTGTTCTTCAGAAAAATCCTTCATGTTCTACAAATTCTTTGGTTTTCCAGATTTTTTTGCGTATTCGAACCCTTTTCAACAATGACTGTATGATTTTGAGATCCATCTTTTCACATCTCTGATTAAGAACTACTGAAGTATTATCAAATCTTGAGCAAGACTAACAATGTCCAACTAATCTGAAAAAGGGCCGATACTTTTACCTCAGTATTATCCAAGTATGCAGTACTATTTATAAAACCGATAGTTAATTCCAGTTCTGAATTCTTATTGGTCAATTTTACATTCATTCTAGGATCACAATATATTCAGTGATTATATCTTATACAACACAAGTTTTTCAAAACTGGGATCCTTATTATCCCAGTTTTCTTATATTAATAATAATAACTTATGTTAATAATTCATTAATAATTAATAAATCATAAATATATAACATTTTAATAATTTTACTAAAATAAAATAAATATATATATATATATTTGATTTGTCTGCGAGTAAATATTTTAGATCAAAGATCTTTGTTATTGCAGAAGGAAGCCACTTTTAAATTAATTTGCTTAAAAAAATAAACCATGAAAATTTGTGTCCTTAATACATTTTATTAGTAACGCTTTATAAAAGCAACCACTTTTATACAGGCTATGCTGCATTGTGAAGTCACAGCTGAAGGGGTTGCAGCCGCTCATACCTTACTGCTTAAATATTAATTTAACTTAATATGGCACAATTCAGCACAATGTATTAACACTTCAAGGCATTCTTCAAAAGAACCTTGCTTTAAAAACCTCCTCTCCAACGCAACCGTTTCAAACAATGACCAAAAAAATGCTTTTGAAGTTCAGAAATATATCTCCAATATTTTTTCTAAAGGGAACAACGAGTCTTCTCTTAAACTCTCTCAGTCTTACGAATACTGATGATCAAGCTCTGACAATCTTCCTTTCTGTGTGCTGCACAGGCCTACGTGTGCATTTCTCAAGACAGGGATGGATATGTTCGCATGCCAGATAGAGAGTGAGAGAATGCGCTTCTATAACGATTAGCTTTCTAAGATCTGGCAGCAGATCAGTTGCGTTATCAGCGCTCCACAGCGTTATTGTGCGTCTCTGAGGATGACAAACCCATCAGATGAGGATTTTAGCACACAGACCGAGATAAGACTATGACAGACAGTCTCAAAACCCAAGTCACCTCAGCTTAAAAGGAAAACTCTTTGTCGGTCCAGCTTTTACATCAGAACACAGAAAAATAGGCCAGTGTCTGTTTCACAGAGATTGTTTCTTTCCAGAAATCTGAAGATCTGACGATAAGCGTCTTGATACTCACTTTCCGAGTTCCCCACGAGCAGGTAAAGCCAGGTGAACAGGATGACGAAACTCAGAGACACCACCAGCAGCTTCAGCTTCCCTCGGCAGGGGCAGAGCATCCTGGGATTGTGGAGGACTGGGAGGGGATGGAGCGATCAGGTTGGACTTGCTCTAACGCTGGACTCCTGCAGCATCCTCTCTTCTAGAGGAGACACAGAGGAAGAGATCATTTGTTAGTAATGCACAGGCCCATTGAGAATCTAAAGGGCCATACAATTGATACAGCGGTCATTCACAGAGTTCTGTGCTTCCACTGTTCCGTGCAGGTTTGTCTGTTTGTGTTTTTGGGATCCCATGCATAAAATGTCTCCACTACCTGACAGATATCACTGGCATGGGTGTCATGCGTATGGGACAGCGCTAGACTCTTTAAAAATTAGGAAACGCCCTCAGCCTATCAGTCATTTTGTGGTTGATATTAGGAAACGGTGTTAACGGTCACAAATCCAAGGGGGTTTACATGTAACATAATATTTCAAGGTTTCACCCAACTGCAATATATAAAAAATGAAATATATAAAATATATCTTATATATATATATATATATATAATTTCAAATAATTGTTTTCTACTGTAATATATTTTAACATGTAATTTATTTTTAGTGATAACAAAGCTGTATTTTCAGCATCATTACTCTAGCCTTCAGTGTCAAATGATCCTTCAAACTCATTCTATTATGCTGATTTTATTATTATCAGTGTTGAATTTTTTTTTTCCTTAGTACATTTTTTGAAACTGTGATGTTTAATTTTTTCAGGATTCTTTGATGAATAGAAAGCTCAATGAACAGCAATCATGGTTTCCACAAAAATATTAAGCAGCAAAAATCATCGTTAATAATAAGAAATGTTTCTAAAGCAACAAATCAGCATATTAAAATGAATAAATATATAAAAAAAGCATTTAAAATAAAAAAATATTCCAAACCTTTGACCGTAGTGTATATTTCATAGAATATTTATGGCAAAACGGTGGTATACATGTCTTTGTTACAAATAAGAATAACAAATCATGTAAAAAAAAAAACTGTATTTTATAGTGATGTTACAAAAATGTACTTTTTTTCCAGGTAACTTAAACTATGTGTTTCTTATTATAACAACAATTAATAACTTATGTAAAAATATAATTAGATGTGGCTACTGTATATCCATTTTGATATTATTAACAGTATTTTGTATGGGTTCTAAAGCAAAAACAGATTTTTGAAACCATCAAGCTGCAGTGTGTGATTTCTTCACTACTATTATTAAACTACCATTGCCTTTGGTTGAGTCTGTGTTGCTGTGTTGTGCTGGTCAGTGTTTTGAAATATATACGTAAATATCAAATATTTGGCTTAATTGTATTTTGTATTCAGCTGCCAATAAAAGTTACACAAAAAAAATCCCAAAATCAGTTCAGAAAGTCTGATAATACATCACTGACAATTCACAGGTATGGCTTTCATCAAAGCTTATAAACAAATGCATTTCAGCCAGCCTATAAAAGCTTTAGTACAGCAGGACAGATATTACAGATATTGGTATAATAATAAATATTGATTCCGTGTTGCTTTTCCATCTTTGTGCAGCATTGTGTCTGCATTAAAACATTTCAGGGCTCCGGCCTCAGTAAACTCCTGGCTTGCGGCTGTCCAGAGTAACTCTCTAAACCTCTCTGCACGCCACTTTACAGCACGCATTCATGTCTGTGTTCACGCCACGTGGGCAACACGACAGCCATTGTTGTTTACACCACTCTTAATTAAAGAGAGAGCCGTGGGCGGCTCTCCATCACCCCAGCAGACATAGATTAACGACAGAAAAAAGAGAAAGAGGGAGAGGGAGTGGGAGAAAGGAGACAGTAGAGAGACAAAATCGTCTTTGTTTTATTATGAGCTTAATTAATCATGCTTCAGTATAATTAGACATATGCCTGTAGGAAGCAAGATTGGATGCTGACAATAAGTATATATATATATATATATATATACTGTATAATCACCTTGATAGAGAGTGTGCTGTTTTGAGATTATTAAATCTTGCCTCATGGGAATTCAGAGATGGTATTTCAGGTGCTGACTGCGTTGACTTTCATATGTTTATTAATGACTGCTTCACTCACACAGCTGCAGTTCAAGGCTTTTTTCCGGGCTTTTCAATATTTATTTGCTTTTTTTGGTTTTATTTTGCATGCCATACTGAGCCAGGCAGGTTATTCTAACATTTTAAAACACCATAAAAAAATATGCTGACCTTAATATATAATGTATATAACTTTTGTGATTATTAAATTCTAGTGTACAGCTAAATGAAACCCTAAAATAGTAACATCTAAATTAATTGGGTTTATTATAGTCAAAAATAATATTTAACATCTCTTAAAAAATCTATATACATTAATTTATAGTAATAAAACACATTTTTATGAGTTGCATGAGGTGAAAGTATATCATTAAGGTAAACATTGCAGGTTAATAATTTGCAGTATACATTATATCAACTTAAATAATTACGGATTAAAATTCCCATAGTTATAATCTATTATAGGTTATATCTATCCATATATCTGTATAATGCCAGCAAGCACAGAATGTCAATATAACGTCAGGTTGACGTTGGACATGACGTCAGACAGGCATTGCATTCTGGTTGAGAATGAAAATTGGGTTGATGTTAAGTATTTGACACCAAATTGACTTTGACTTAACGTTGGATTTTGGTTACACAACCTAAAAACAACAAATATCCACGTCAGCTGACATCGGTATTTAACATCAAATTAACATTAGACATTGAATTGACATTGATTTTTGGTCACCCGACATTGCAAACTAAATTTAATCAAATATTATCGTCCTATGATGTTGTGTGCCTGCCGGGATAGTGTTAGCAAAAGTTTTAGCAAGAAAAGTATTTCAAACGTAGAGTTTACTTCTCTGTAAAAACACATCAAACTATTGATGACTCACCCTGCACTCACTTATTTCATCCAATCAAATTCTCTCAACAATAATACCCGCCCTCTAATACCTCCGCCTCTGACTAGCAACTGAAAGTCCTGAATTTAAAATGGTCCAAGTAAGCTTACACACTTACCCTAAAAATTGGGCTTCCATTAATACTTTAGCGGAAGATTCTAATTAATTCGTCAAAATACACAAACATAGTCAAAATGTTGTTTTAGGCTTCATAAAATGCTAGCCTAAAAAACCTTACTCAGACAAGTCAGTATTTCAAAATCTTAATTTCTACCACAGAAAAAAACATAAAACATACAAGACTGAAATAGTCTAATTAACTAACCCTTTAATAAGTGAGCGTAAGCTACCATCAACAGCTGCTTTTCTGTACTGCGTGAAGCTCTTTAATGCTAGTGGAAAGTGACTGCAGACATTGTGTTTGTTTGTATGTATGTGTGTTTTGTTTGTCTCTGAGCTTGTGTTGAGCTGTTCTGTGTGGTCACCACTGTAACTGTTTGATAAATGTTGTCCTTCATCGCCTGACTCTGCTGACACCAGCCTTTGTTTGTTTGTTTGTTAGTCGTCTCTTATGTGTGGCTCTCTTGTTTGAGGCTCGTTTTTCCTGGCTCTCCACCGCCGTTAGCAGATCACATCCGCCACACGCACACACACACACACACACGCACACACACACACACACACACACACACACACACACACACACACACACACGCGCCACGGCTGCAAAACTCTCTCTCAAATTTTAGGGATGAATGCCAAGTATGTGTGGCTGGTGGATAAAAACAGATAAAAGAAGAAAAGATGTGGAATGATTTCATGTGAACTACAAATGTGAGTCCAGTGCGTAAGTCTTCTCTTCTTGAGTCTAAAAAACTAAAAGAAAAGATGAGTTAGAATAAAGCATAAAATAACATGGTGGGTCTTTATAAACAGACTGCAGTCCTGTAGACACACAGTCGACCTTCATTAATGGACCTTATGAAACATAACCTCAAGCAATTAACCTACAGAAGAGGCAGCCGTTTCTGGAGAGCATTTCGCAACAAACAACACCGCTACAAACTTCTGTTCATTACACAGACACAATTCACGCTGACAGGGATACAAAGAAGTTAACTGGGAACAAAATTACTGACTGTCTTCTTCAGTCGTACATAATGTTTAACTCAGTCAACCACAATCGACAGTGTCGCAACGTGGCTCTTTCTGTCTTTTGTAAACTGCGTCATCCATCAAATATCTCCATGGGTCAATTGCTTGACCAATTTTTTTGTTTCCAGATCTTCTAATACTTTTTTTTATGTTCTTAAAGCAAACAATAAATGGCACATATTTCAGAATCAACATCGATTTCTGAATAAAAAGCCGGGTAGGATTTTCATAAAACTGCACTCTTAAATATAAAAATAAAGGTCCTTTCATTGGCATCGAAGGCTTCATGAAGAACCTTTAAGATCAATTAAATCTTTTGATCGCACAAAAAAGGGTTCTTCTGTCTCTTCACTGTGATCCCCTTTTGGAACTTTTATTTTTAAGAGTATGTAACTAAGAAAATAAGTCGAATTAATAGATTAAAATGTATCTTTTATTATTTCTTTAAATAATATATACGTTTTGAATGAACACTTTTGTCCATTAAATCTGAGATATGTTGCTGTCATGTGTTAAGAAAACCATGAAAAAAGAAATGATATTACAAGGACCCATACAGACCCTTACTGTGTGCCATGGTCAGTAGATAGATAGATAGATAGATAGATAGATAGATAGATAGATAGATAGATAGATAGATAGATAGATAGATAGATAGATAGATAGATAGATAGATAGATAGATAGATAGATAGATAGATAGATAGATAGATAGATAGATAGATAGATAGATAGATAGATAGATAGATAGATATTAAATGACTAGATGTAATTCCTAAATGAATTAATAATTAATTTTTTTTATGTTTGGCAATGTTTGAAATGATTTTATGCAACTGACGTCAACACCAATATTACAACTGAAGAACTTAACTGAATGCACATGGCCTTAAGCTTCAACAGTGATATAATAAAAGACACCAAAGCTCAATAATGACATGTATTAATGACAAAATCTGAATAAACCATTTGTATAGATAATAGCCTGCCGGCTGTTGACGATTGCCAAGCAACATGGCATATTAGCATGTTAATATAAAACACACAACCACAGGTGGGCATAAATCATCTCTTTTACCCCACTTTGAATCCTGCTCATCAATTTACAATTACCAGCCTTATAAATTTACTTTATTTATCTTCTTATTACATCGGACATCTGTGTTTTGTTCCATTCCCACAATACCCTGATAAAAATGGTCAAATCTGGATTATTATGTGCACACACACAGGCTAAACTCTGATACATAATCCAATTAATTCAAAATCTAATACAAAAAGCCTACTTTTGGCTTCACTCTTAATGGTGTGATTGGACACATCTACCTGACCGCACACCTAATTTCATTTAAATGTTTTTTCTCTCCCTTCTCCTCCTCTCCTGTGATTTCAGACTTCACAGGCCTCATGGTGGAGGACGTCCAGCACTAAAGGTCAGCTGGTCGTAAATTCAAACAGCCAGGTTCCCACTATGTGCCCCCTTGCAGTTAGAGAACGTCTTTCAACTGCTGCCAGCACCGGAGTCATTAGAACCCGGTTAATTACCCCTCTCACCCTCATTACACCTGGTTGGTTCTAAAACTGTAAATAATACATAAGGTAAATCAAAGGAGTTGTTGCATTGGATTGTATTACAAATCAAGGCTCCAAAAGGAAGTTGAGCCACAGAAAATCCATTTTGGTTCCTCAAAGAACCTTTTTCCACTTTAAAAAATCCTTCTGTGGAATGGAAAAGTTCCATGAATGCTGGAGTCTCATTGTGGAACCATTGATTTGTAACTTAATTTTAAAGAGTGTATTATTATTATACTATAAGGCATAATGTATATTAAATATACTCAATTTAAATAATACAAATTAATTAAGTTATTACTCAAAAAATAATGTGAGATTCAAAGGAACAACCAGTAATGTTCATTCGACTCATCCCTTCCAATAATTTGTATTATATTTCCAGTCCATCATGATTACTAGATAATCATTCCATTAAAAAATTATAGCGACTGCACTCACAAGGAGAAATTTCTAGCTAATAAAAAATATTAGAGCTGAGCAGAACATTGAAAATGCAGGACTTTTCAATAATTTTAAAGGTGAGTATTGTATGTTAAAATATTCACTTCACCTTATATTTCGGGTTCTTCCAAGAGTCCCAATCTAAAACCTCATAAATCTTGAAGTGCAGTAGATGGAGTTATCCAGACTTGTTTGCTGAAGTATGATAGATGCTGCATCTGTTTTTAGGACCCAGAAGGGGGAAAGTCTCCTATGTTTGCATTGGCACAGGTAAGCTGAAACTTGTCTTTTCCATAGCTGGCGGTCTGATCAGCAGCTCATAAATCTCTCTGTTCATATCTCTCATCTACTGCTTGTTAATATTCTCTGAATAGAGAGAGTAAGGAGAAACCACGGATGACACAACATCACCTCAGGGCTCGTCTCTAATGCTTATGGGAGTAGAACGGCACAAATGCTTTAGAGTTGAGGTCACATTGGGGTTTAACTCTCACTTTTGTGTCTTACATTACAAAACCTGCCTAATCTTGCTCAGACTGAACACTAAAATGCCACCTCAGCCGAATCTGTACTGCCCGGTCGATCTTTCCAAACAGGAAATGCACGCAGTTTATGGCTTCGGTTTAAGATGCTTTTTAATAGGTCACTTTGCAGAGGATCTTTATGACACAGGGCTTTTAAGAGGTGAAAGGCCTCCATCCAAATCCATTAAAAGACAGAGAAAGAGTGATCGTGAAAGTAAAAAAAGGAAACAAAGCAAGAGAGCAGGAGAGAGCCGGGTCAAGGCGGGCTAGCTGGCATCTTGCAGTAGGATCTTTAGCTGAACAAGCAACGAGCCTCGCAAGCCTGCTCTACAGGGACAGGTGCCCTAGTAAAACAGGAATTACCGAGGTTGTGTAGTGGAGGGAGGTGAAATACTATACATAACACTCAGCCCCCGCTGGCTTTTATAGCCTACATACTCAGCTCATCTGCAGTAGGGCAGCACACATTAAACCACTGAGTCCCTTTTAGTGCACTCCGGTATTGATCAGTGTGAACAAAAAGTCCATACACCCTCTTCTCTGAACATTACACTTATCAACCTATAGAAGTTCAATAAATGTGTAAAAGGACACGTCGGCAGTCCTGGAAAAGCTTACCTCTATACATCCATTTAGGTGCTTATTTTGTAGAAAATGCTAAAACATGTGTAAAATTGTGTTTTGTAGCGACTACAAAGCAGGGTATGATCGTACCTCATAAGGTCATACTTAAAGCTGAAAATGTGTATTTTTTTGTTTAAAGCTGAGATAAACTTTCTATAAACTTCGGTCCTTGAATCTGATGCAGCGAGATGAAGGTCTGAGCAGTGTTCCAAGAGTGACTCTTTAACTGACTTAAGTCACAATATTATGCCAGTAGGTGGCGACAAGCGACCATCCTTATCAGTAAGTCATCTGAATCACTCACTCAACTAATGTATTCAAAAACACTGATTCATTCTAAACTGAAAAAATACTGGCTGCGTCCAAAATCGCATACTTCCCTTCTATATAGCAGATGAAAAACAGTATGCGAAAAGAGTAGTGTGTCTGAATTCATAGTATTGATAAAACAGTTAGCAAAAACTATCAAAAAAAAATGTAATATTCAATGGACACTTTACTACACGTTACGGCCACAAGAGTTAAAATGTTGAAATCATTTTAACTTTGAGCGCCACTTTTAAAGGCTCAGCTGACCAGTAATGTGTCGATGCTAAGACATATTTCACTTTCCTTGGACATGACAACCTGTTTTCACAAATATACATGACTCGGCCTGAAGGACAGACACAGGTAATTGAACGCGATCAGTCGATCTCTCTCTCATTCGCTGTCTGTTTAGGCTTGTTAAGTGCAAATTTACTGAGCCACTGTACAAATCAGCATGACATACATTGTTATCATTACTAATATTCAGAACACATGCACAAAGTGTAAAATGAGAAGGGCGTAACCTTACGGAAAAGAAAACACGGAAATATCGCGGTTGCTGCGGTTGTTGCATTCCTCTGCGGTTATGCTCGTCAATAGCGCGGTATTGCGATATTGCGGTTATCGCGACAGCCCTACTGACACCGTTGGTCACATGACAATGAGAATGACCAATTTAGTATATACAGATTACATTCATACAACACACATTCATACTGTATAAAATATAGAAAGTAATTACTCAAAAGAAGCACCTATATCTAGAGTATGAGATTTCAGGCTCAGACATTGTGTTTATGAAGGAGTCAATATGAGTCATTCAATGAGTCAGCTGTCATTGAATCGTTCAGTTAAATATATTGTTTAAAAAGCTGATCTTTGTAGAGTGATTCACTGAATCATTCACTCAACTGATTCATTCAAAATGTTGTTTATTCTGTAACAAAACAGTTTTTTATGGCTTCGTTTTTAATTATTCTTGTTGGCAATAGTAAGTATAGTAAAGAGTAAATTACTCAGTATTACCTTTGACGTGTGCAATATCACACTCACAATGGAGGTTGTGAAGTGTCCCCATTGTGCCCTTGAGCAAAGCACTTAAAGTAACCCCATGTTACAGTGACTGTTCTTGTGACAACTGTATAAAACATCTGCTACATGATTTAGATCATTTAGATGAATATTTCACCTATTCAGCTCTGTCTTTGTCATGTACTATTGGTGGACAGCACAGGTGGGACCAGAGCTCCACTGCTGCTGTCTGTCACAGTATGATAATGCCATTACAATGGAAGGGAAACTCCGTGGAGAAGGCCTGGAATTACAGCGGCGTTACCTTTTTAAATGAGGAACATTGTAATCCTGAATATAATCAGGGACAAGATCTCTTTGATTAAAGCACAATCACTTCAGCGCTGCCTGCACACAAAGTGTTTCACGGGCAGTTCTGAATTTCCAGTGTCTAACTAGGAAGCTTTTCTTACATTTTAATCAGGCAATAAAACACTTCTAAGATACCTTGTTCATTGGGTTCCCCCAATACAATTTGACCATATTAGCAGTACTGGCTGGTATTAGAGATTTGTTCATTCATAGGTATCAATATTAGATTTTAGATTGCCTTTGCCATCATCTAACTGTCACTTAACATGAATAATATAATAATTTAGCACTATTAAATCTCATCTTTAGGAAATCAGTCAGAATGAAAAAAATTATACATATAAAAATATTGTACATGACAATGTTTTGATGCCTAAATTCATTTGTAGCATAGTGCTTGTAGTATATACATACATATATATATATATATATATATATATATATATAATTATATGGCCATTAAAAAATGACATAAATCAATACAATTATTAAAACTTCAACTAAAATGAAAGTGAAAATAATAAAAACAGAAAATTACTAAAATATACTGACAACATGTTAAGTATGTTATGGTCATACAGGGTGTACAAATATTTATTACAACTGTTAGATATGACTAT
>CM049809.1:20524226-20543242 GCA_027422405.1 Ptychobarbus kaznakovi
ACATTAGGTAGCAAATGCATCAAATATATATATTTTTTTCTTCCAATCTAATTTTTTTCTTTCCTCTTAGAGGAAACAATGAATAACATTTTAATTATTAAATTACTTAAAACTCTGTTAATAATGAATGTAACACATTTAAATAAATTAGAGATAGTAAGTGCTTCTAATGTGTATAACTGTCAACTTATAATTAAATGTTACCATTTTGATGTACTCTAAATGACACTGTTAGTGAGACAGAACAATGTGTAAAAATCCCTTATGTGTGAAGCTGGAGCTGTTAATGCAAAGCAAACACTGCATATGTCATGTGAATTGTCTGCCAATCACTGGTTGCATATTGAATGGCTACAGTAGTGTTAAACTTGCACCACGTTGCAACATTGTAGTTGACACCTCCTTGTTGATTCATCACAATGTAATATAGTCAAAAATATTAGCCAATACTTTTAATCCAATCAACCAAACCACCCAGTTTAATAGCAAATGAGCTATTACGTTGCACCATACACTATTATTTTTCTTTCACCAATATTAGGTATTGTGGGATATTGTGGCTATCGCCTATCAGAGATGGTCATTCCTTCTTCACAATAAACCTGCACCAGCTTTGCCCTGCCTCACTTGTACTGTGGATTAGATGACAGTCAAATGAATGTTTGATAAGTTAACACCTCATGTTTTCTCCTCGTTAAGGAAGTAAAGGTCACTGGAGAAGCCTGGGGGTGGAACTAGAAGGTGTGACAGTAAACCAAAACACCGCGGAGGGAGATGAGACTAATCTATCACTCCAAGGGGAGTCCTTTGCATGAGGAAGAGGGGCGTGCTGGAATGAGGAGCACAGGGTTTCTCTAACAACTGTTTGAGCCACACACACACACACACACACACACACACACACACACACACACACACACACATACACACAACACAGAGAGAGAGAGAGATTGACACACACACACACACACCACACACACACACGGAGACACACACACACACACACACACACACACACAGACACCACAACATGACACACACACACACAGACACAGAGTAGAGCAACTAGCTGCAACTGATGGATCACATCACCATACACAGTGGCTACTTATATACGTATATTGAGTGAACCTATTGACAACATGCCCAGTTTATGTTTTATACAAACAAATTAATGAAGTGATGAGTTGAATGAATTTCACTTCACAATATATATATATAATATTTTTTTAATTATAATTAGATTCTATATAGTGTTTTATACAATGGAGTTTGTTTAAATACGGTTATATTATTGTTTAAATAAAAAAAATTTAAATCAGAATATATTAAAGATATTAAAAGATATGAACAAGATTTATACATTTAAATTATTCCACAATTATTCTACAACCTGATAACGTTCAGTAATTATCACATAAATATATTACCATTGTACTGTAGAATGTACTTCTCAAAGTATTATTATTATTATTAAACATTATTTTAAAAGGAACATCAGACAATATCATACATTTTTTTGTCCATGTTTTAATTAAAACGGTAAACCTCTATTGTGGCATAAAATATTTTGTGGCATTTGAAAGCTTAATTAAATTGTTAAAATCATATTCATTCATTTGATTTACCACTGTTTTTGATAAAATATTTTTATGAAATCATAAAACACAGAATCTAGAAAAAATATACATAATTTCAGAACAGATAAAACACATATAATAACTTAAATAAATAGTTTGTTTTATGAATTCAGCAACCCAGTAAATTATAAATGGAAAATATGGAATTGGGGGGTAATGTAATAATGCAAAAATATTAGATGTTTTCATTGTAATTCCATTACTGTCATTGCAGTTTAGCATATGTATACCTCCAGATCTCATTACATGATTATACTGATTGTTTTCAGTAGTCAAAATAAGATTTCTTCTGATTTCTTTTAATTCTGGATTCGTAAATAGTAAGGAATAACCAGAGCAGGATGGAGGGAATCAAGCATTATAACTCATAAATCATGAAATGACACAAGCTGAACTTGCATCGCTCGCATGAGTGGCACCACCCAACGCGATGCTGCATATGTGTTTATGGCTGCGACAGCTGCATGTTTATAATCCTCGTGAACACAATATCACAATCTCTGTGACGAATTCGCTGAAAAATAATAGCTGTAGAAACCCAGAGCTTAGCATTTAAGGACTAATCTCCGGTTTAGTCATTGTGCGAGGGATAAACACTGAATCATCTGGAGAGTTTCCTCTGTTGTCCGCTACTATATCCACTAAAACACTCTTCCTGACACTTGCCATATTAATTTTCTCACTATTTCACTTACATTCTGTTCATCAGTCTTCCTCTCTCGCCGGAATACAGACACCAGCACATTTTATGACTCATGGACTCGTGTAGGAAATGATGTTAACAACGCCAACCTGCAGTAAAAACACTCTCTAATCCTCCTGCCTGAGTGCGAACAAACTCACGAGGGCCGTCAGGACAGAGGGCTTGACAAAACAAGAAATGTAACACCTAGGCCACCACAGACTTACAAGGGTCAAGAGGTCAACAAGTCTCTGCATTGTGCTTCGCTTGGACTCTCAGTGGCTGATGGGAACAGAATATTGCTTGAGGACCGTGAGGGGTTGAGCGAAAATAATCGATACTGACACACGCAAGCGCACACACATAAAGCTGATGGAAAAGTGACAATTTATTTAGTCCTGACAAGTGCAGGATGAGATGCAAGAGAGCTTGGCTTTCGGGTTAGCAAACTCTACTAAGTGCTGTCTCTCTCTTCGGTCTGCGGTCACTCCAATCTCCGGCTCCAGACAGCTTCTCTAAATGGAGTTCCACCCAATCGCAGCGTCAGCTACTTGCATCCCGAAAGGAGACTGTATCTGAGACCTCAGACATGACTAAAATAACACAGACTGTATCTTACCTCTGCTGAGTGAACTTAATCAGCTCGTCATACACCCACACGTCCAGAGTCTTATTAAACTCTTAAACGAGACATTAAGCCATTAAGCCAACGGCTTGATTATAAAGAAAAGAATGTCGACTTTATGCCCGTGTCTCTTACTAATTGTGCTAATCACACTAATTAAGAAGGCCGCTTTTTGAATGGTTGATCATAGTTACCAAGCTTGTTGCCATGGTGAGGGGGGAGGTATTATGTGAGCTTATCAGCTGATTGGCCAGCGCAGGGTTCCCACACACTGACTAATGAACTTCCAAGAATTTTCCATGAGTTATTCAGCCATGATTACTGGATATGGATATTTGAAAAAGTATGTTAAAGAGAATTCAAATATATGACTATAATTTTTATCTTAACATTGACATAACATTGAACTAAACTGAATCCACACCGAACTAATTTGAGCCCAATAATAACACACTTGTCTTTTTAGTGCTAAAATTGTATTTGTTTCATAATTTAAGAACATTAATACTATTATTATTTATACTATTATCGTGAAGCTGCTTTATAGTCTGTATTTTATAAATCGCCATATGACTATTTTCCATAACTGTTCTTTTTTTAAAGATATGATTAATTTCCATACACTTTCCAAGCCATTTCTAAATTCCCTGTTGTTTCCCATTTTTCCATGACCGTGGGAACCCCGCCAGGGATGGAGATGAAATGCTGAGCATGCGCTCAGTACGACAGATGGAGAGAGTTGTTATTAGTGTCTGTTATTAGTTATTGGCACCGTGATTCTTCTGAGCTTCTCACGCCTCGAAAATAAAGGGTTAAAGGTCATATGTAGCTGAGGGGTGTTGAGCGTGTGACACATTTCTGTGGTGAAGCCATCCATTAGCTCAACATACCTTTCATTAGCTACACGTGACCTTTAACCCTTATTGCTGGAGGACAAAGAGGTCAGAAACATCGTAGTATCAATAACTGTAATTTATGCACATTTGAAAACATGCCTGTGGCAAAATTATATTATTATATTACGTTGCTTCTTTCGTGTTTCCAGTGAGTGGCACTAAAAGCATGTTCAGTTTTATCCAAAAAAAGATTGTGTGAACCTGGCAATGTTTTATTAGGTTAGCTGTGGTACTATGGTGGCAGTTTGTAAATGAAATGTGATCAAAAATCCAACCCAAGCTCCATGGATAAACTTGCCTGTGTAGATATTTCTGCAAAATTGTATTACATTGCTTCTTGCATGTTTCGCCACACTTTCAATGTGCAATATCCTCAGTGGTGCTAAATGACAGATGAATATGGATCTGCACATTTTTTACTATGGTGGTTTTGTATGTATCATGGCAGTTTGTAAATTAAATGTCCAGTGCATGATGCTAAAAGGTTATTGCTCTTTTGCGTTCAAAAATAATGCACCACCTACACAAAACCTGACCCTAAACCTAACCGTTAAGGCTAACGTAAGCAAACATGAGATACAACACATTTACTAATGCAACCATGTAGTTTTAGCTTCCTTCTTCAAGACTTTAAGGTCTTTTATTGTGACAAATGTTTAATGGGGCTCATACCAGAACGCTTCGTATCACAAGTACAGTGCAGTACCAGGTGTGCTTCTGAGCAAGCTTACTACATCAGAAAAAAAACACAAATATGGAAATAGTTATGTGGTGCAAGCATAAAATGTTAGTTTACAAATGAAAAATATGGTTTGAGCTCATAATATAAGATTGGGCAAGGAACTGTATAAAAATAAATCTTTAATAATAACTATTTCCATGGCAGCATGTTTTTTTTGTTTTTTTTTAAGTGACTAGCCAGCACCAGCATTTTTTATAATTTTCACAAAAATCCATGGAACTCAGAATATTTTGTTGTAAGATTAATCATTTGAATATACAATGAATCAAAAGAAAGAAGGAAGTCTAAGAAAATCACATTTTTTGTCAAAGATAGGTCCCGATCGGATTCAGAACGGTGATCAAATCATAGATGAAGTAAATCATGCCCATCAACACACTCAAAGCTTGCACAGTCCATCTGACATTTGATTCAGTAATGTTATGCAGATTTGATTGATATGCTGTTGAATGTTGGATGATCGCGTTAGCTTAGATGTGTGTAAATATTTGGATCCGGAGATTCTGTACCATTTCAGAAGAAGCGTAATAGCGCCCCCTACCATATAATACTGAAAACATGGATTGCCGGAAAATTCCATCAATGGCAGTGAAGCGTTGTGTCATAAATGGCAGAAAGTTCCATCAATCGTGGAGAAAGAGTTAACTGATAATCTGCCCCTGTAATCATAATGTGTGTGAATAAGATTTAATGTTGTTGGTGTTTTGCTGCTACTAGTGTTCATTTTTCAGCTGGAAACTGCAGTGAATTGTATGTATAGTTTTGTATATGTATAGAGTATATGTATAAAGGAGTTTTGTAAAAATGTAGGTAGAGGTGTTTTTTTTCCAATTAATCAAGATTGAATAACTAATGACAAATTCAAACTCAGCATCTCCATCTATCATATTGAGCAAGGTTCATCTACTGACTTCATGTGTGCTGGTTCCTGCAGGCTCCCCCAGTCATGCACTTTAGGAAACGAAAAATGAAATCTGAGGCAGATTTCTGATGTGTTCTCAACAGCAGCCTGGGAGAGCGATTCAAACCACCATCACCTGAACACATAATATGACTGTGGCTGTGAAGGCCTTTGAAATGTCTACAGCGCTAACACCTCGCGTCCAGGGCTGTAGCTCTGCTGGACATCTGCTGTGACCTTCTGAGAATTAATCACGACCGCTTACGCAGAATATCTTTTGTTCTGGTCCCAGATGGTGCGACGCAAGATCCAATCAGGCTACATGGGCTTCACAGCGAAAGTCGATAGACACATTCACAAGCTGTTTAAAAAGTCTATTGTATAAGAATGAGTCGGCAGTCTAGAAGGTCAGAGGAATTTCCATCTCGCCCTGAGTAGACCTTAATCTATATTCTTACACCTTCATTTTCCTCAAAGAAAAGCTGAAGCTATCCTACATAACAACAGTGTTTTGAACCTGGGAGTTTGCGCAGGCAGCCTGGCCTTCAACTTGGTAAATAGACAGCAGATTGTGAGCGGGGGAACGGAAGCTGCCAATATTGTTTTCGCCCAGATCTTGGGTTCACTAACTATCTATCTACTGAGACGCCACTTCTCTGGCTGCTGAGACTAACGCCTCTCTTTAAATCTTCTCGATCTCACTATCCAACCGAGGTGTGCATGTCTCCCAGTTTCATAGCCCACAAAATAGCAGGAGGCTTCATGCACTCACTACCCCTCACAGTAAACACACCCACATTCACGAAAGCAGCACATGCATATCAATAACAAACACTGAGCTTGTTCTGAATCTGTGACATCATTTAACCTGCCTTTGCATTATTTATGAGCCTGTTTGCACATAAAAAATATGAATCGGATAAAACTGAGAGGGAGCTGTCATGTTTCACACTGCCATCTCTCCTTTACAAACAGCATCTCTAACTCTCGTTCACCATCAATGACACACACACACACACACACACACACACACACACACACACACACACACACACACACACACACACACACACACACACACACACACACACACACACACACACACACACACACACACACACACACACACACACTCGCGCTCAGACGTTGAAGGATTTTACTGGATCTCACAGGAGCCAGTTAGCATTATCAGGCACACCAGATTTGAAAGCTTTTTTGGATGCCATCTTGTGTTTGAGGATACATTACTGGGCGTGATATGTTTTCTAATGGAAAAAAGGACACAAGAAAAACAAATAGCGCTACTAAAACAGACACTATACCATAGTTTTCTTTAAAATAATATAATTCACTGGACCAAAACATGAACCCACATTTCTTTGCACTTTTAATGTCCCTGGCCTTAATTTTCATCCATTGTAGTTGTGACTATGTCTTAGTCAACTTTCCATAACTCTTACTTTTTGTTGGAATCCAGCCTTTTTTACTACCACTAATACTACTAATAATCATCATCAATACAAATAAATATTTGTGTTGATTTATTTTCATATATATAATAATATATATAAATACATATTTAGTATTTATATAAGTGATACTGAATTTATAAATATTATTACTTTTTTTCTGTCGTTATTATTACTATTGATTTATTATTATTTTAAATAATTTACAATTATGTAATTATAATTATTTTTATATTTATGTATACAATTAATTAGCCCTTCTGAATGCAGCAACATATAATTAAGAATAATCAATTAATATGAATAATAATATTATTTGTGTTGTTGTTTTTATTATTATAATTTTTCTTCTTAATAATAATAATAATAATTGTAATACAACAACAGTATGTATTTCTGTGGCAAAGCTGGCACAGGGCAAGGCATCAGCAACACCAAGGATGGAAGTGTCTGCCAAATGCAGTAAAATCCTTTATATGACATAGCTGTTGTAATTTCTTCAATCTCATTAAATATTTATTCGCATGAAACTGAAAGAAGTGTACAGTGTTTTTAATATGCTCTTGTAGAACCATGATTTTTCACTTATTCATGGCATCTGCTTAGTCTGTCAAATCTAACTAGCCAAAGCTTCCCTCAGACTATCACCCGAGATGGTGGAGTTTAGTTCACTTTAAAGGGGTCTGAGTTCATCTGAGGCATTCACTTAGCCACAATTCTTGCAAACGCCTCTCAGACCGAGTTCGAGAGATCATGTGTCAGTCAAACGCTTAAAGGAGTTTGTTCTTCAATTATGTGAGAGAAAGAGGAGGAAACACTCATTCCACTGAGACACGGCTGAAAGCTCCATAAATTGACCTGGTACGGCTAAAAAGACATCTGCTTCTGTTTCATTTTTCATCAAACCGAAGTCATTTGCATAAGACACTCCGTTTGAACTCCTATAATTTGATCAAAGATGCATTTTAGGCCAACGGTGATAAATTTCATCAAATTATGATAAAGGATGACAGCAGAATGCCTGCAAGCCACTATCTGTTTTCAGTAGGTAGGGTTAACAGGGTGTCAAAAGATCGTGCGGCGTTTATGAGGCCTGCATGTGAGGAAAGCATTTTTTCCTATTCCTCTACCTTTAAAAGGGGGCAAGAAGAGTTTTTCCTGTGGATGAAAAGTGGAAGTGTGTTGTACTGAAGTGTGTACTCCAGGGCACTGAGAGCTTTCCATTAGGGGAGCATGAATCACAGTGCGTTCCCCTCCTCTTCACCGCCCTTCAAAACAAAGTGATCTCCAGTAGGCTCATCTGAACTAGCTCCTACAATCTCTCATTCTGTCAGAGACAGCTCTGCTCCACACCAGCACGGCCCTGGGACAGTCTTTACATCTTGCATCTGCCACGCTTATCCGAGTTTCGCCGCCGAAGGCCTAAGCAATCCAATTCGGCGTTGAACGAGAACACCACCAGGTATTAACACAGGGTGTACCGGCGGGAGACTGGGATAAAAGTTCCTTCAACAACAAGAAATGGCTATAAAACACCCTAAAAAGCAAATCCTTTTTTCAACCCTAAGGGCTCGGAGATAGAACCGGATTGATTTGGTCTATTTTATGGAGGGCCTTTTCTTATGTGTTGTACACCTTTGTGGGAAAGAAAGAGGGTCTGCTGACTCACACATGATGAAAGGTGAAAGGTCAGAGCAGGATAAAGTCAGGCTACAATAGAAACTTGTGAGGTAATGTTTTCACTAAGCTTCATGGTTTCTCATAGACAGAATTCAAATTAAATGGAGAGCAAATGAAAACCCCAAATAATCTCATACGTTTCTCCTCAGAGATTGAACTCCACAATACTTCTCATTAAATTCTTCCAAGCTGGTCTTTGCCAAATGATCTGAGCTATGCAAATTTTATAGCTTTATAATCTTACTCTAAGTAAAAGTTGTTTAAGTAGTGTCTATTTTTATTTCTTCTAAGGAATTTAAGGGTTGCACCTGAAATAAAGTTGATACTTAAATGAAAAAGAGATCCAAGTATCCTGAGCGATGAGCCAAAACATTTTCTTTAGGACAGCATAGAGTTGCATCATCTACAATCTCAAGTTGCACAAATGCAGATATGTTCTGACCTGCTTGCATGTCAATTTTTTTAAAGCAACAGCCCACATTTCATTGGTGCCAAAAAATGTAATCTTGTTAACTTTTTATTTTATTGTTAAGTTGTATAA
Organism: Ptychobarbus kaznakovi; assembly: GCA_027422405.1. Taxonomy (NCBI): domain Eukaryota; kingdom Metazoa; phylum Chordata; class Actinopteri; order Cypriniformes; family Cyprinidae; genus Ptychobarbus; species Ptychobarbus kaznakovi. The sequence continues at coordinate 20,533,403 of CM049809.1, forward strand.
AATTTCACGATGTAGTCAATTATACATGGTTTTTGATTACTAAAAATGTAATTTAACCATTAAAATGGAATAGAGAAAAAAAAATGGTTGGGTTATGAGGTTGTGCTATCAACAAAATCTGATAGTTTACAGGATGTAAATATTGTCTCAGATATGGCTATTTGAATTTTAGAGATATAAACCTTAGACAAAGTTGATACTTGCATGAAAAATAACTGCAAGTCTGCTCAGCTATGGAAGAGTAAGCTCTGTGTACTTTCCTCTGGGAACCAGCAAGACTTCTAGTTGCATCAGAAAAACCAGCTTCACCAACTACATTTTACAGTACAGGTAAACATCATGGCCTTTCCGGTTAAATATGCCATTTCTGGTTCCCAGAGGAAATCTGTATTGCTCAGAGGTTGATCTTCCATTACCAGCTCTAACCCACACAGACCAACCTGGACCATCATTGAAATCCATGCCGGTCTAAGCTGCATTTATCAGCAGGGCTCTCTGCCCCCTCTCAGGAGCCTTTATTGTTTCTCAGCCTCCTCGAAGCCAAGGGCAGCCTGTGGGTTGTGGTCTGCACAACCTCCACACACGTTAATTCTCTAGCAACCTGCCTACACACTGTAGAAACCATCACCATCAGTCGTTCCAGCACAAAAATAATGACTGTGTTCTTTTTGATTAAACAAAGCCCACATTTGCGACAGATGAACCATCAGCTGCTTCTAATACATCAGCGCTAAACATTTTGATATCCACTTCTTCCTGAAAGCGGATGTAACTTGAACTCCAATCCAGAAGATACGACGGCTTGACCGGAGACCTAACAGATGTTCTACAGAGTCTGATAGCAAAGCACCCAAAAGCCATTATCAGAGATAAAACTGAATAATGCGTAACAATCAATATTTCATGAGCTTGGCTAATGCACCCTCTTAAATGTTCTAGTTGCACGATTGTTTGTTTGTGGATATAAAAGTATATAAGTGTGCATGTCTGCCCTTTAGATGGGAAAACATAACATTTAAGTGAGTTGTTTAGGGCTTTAGCATTGCAATGATTTGTTTCCCTGACAACCACTTAAGGAAGGATGATGACGAGCTTTATTTAACCTTTGCTGATCTGACATGGTGATTTTTTTTCCAATCATTTGTAGGTGTTAAGGCCCTTTCACATGACTCATGTTGAGCTTCAACACACTTCTCGACAAAAACATCATGTGCCACTTTGACCTCCACATGAAAAGCTTTGCAGATCACATCATGGCAGGGCTGCTAAGAAAGATGTCTGGACCAGAGGTTTGAATAGAACCGGAAAACCATACTTGAGTAAAAGTACAGATACCTTACAGTGACAATTACTCCACTACGAGTTACAAGTCACCAATTCCAAAACAACTTGAGTAAAAGTCTTAGAGTATCTGATTTTAACAGTACTTAAGTATTTTACTTATAATACATATAGGCTCAAAGATGCACTAGTCAAAGAGACATGCCAGTCAAAAACTGGGTAAGACTTTATTTTAAGGTGTCCATAATACAGAGTAATTACCTAGTTAAGTACTTATAGTATCAGTTGTTGTACTTACATGAAACAAAATGTACTTACCATGTTACTAAGTTATAGAACAGCCTGTACTTACAGTTTTAATTATGTAATAAACATATGAGTGTTACATATGTGCTGTAGACTTTATGCAACACAATTATAAATGTAAGTACACAGACATAAGCTACTTAAAATAAAGTGTATCAAGATTTTACTTAAGTGTACATCATGTGTGCCTATACTGTACACATTCTCCAGCTGCACCTTAGTTTGATTTAACCCACCAGTGCACAGCTTAAATACATACAATACATTTCTAATTACATTACAATTACAGAATATTACACAGGCATAAGCTACTTCACATAAAGTGTATCAAGATAGTAAATAGATGTGTAACAGACTCGGGCTGTTACATGTGTAACAGTAGCTGCATATTACATCTACATAATTTCAAACTGTAATTACACGCTGTTCCATAACTTAGTTACATGGTAAGTACGTTTTGTTTCATGTAAGTACAATGGCTGCTACTGAGTACTTAAAATTAAGTTAATTAGGTAATTACTACGCTGACTCTTTAAGGACTTAAAATTATGTCACCAAAAACACGTTGTTATGCTTTACTCTTTATTTACTCTTTACATATATATAAATAGCCTATATATATATATACTTTTATTAAATGCTCTTGTGTTGTGTTATTCTTTTACTTCCAATTTTTATTCTTTTGCATTTGTCCACTGAGCGACCTGATTGACTAGATTATACAACTTCTGATTATGTACTGTATAATTTATTATGTGACAAATAAAGAAACTTGAATTTGAACCTTGTGTAAAAGCTGGGGAAAACAGACAGAGGCAAGGATCTATGTGCAGACATTTCATGGAAAAACTAGAACAAAAAATGAGCCAAAAACCAGAAGGAACAAAGAACAGAATGACAGGTAAACAGACAACCATTACATTCAACAACTCACAAAGAACTAAAGAAACACTAGGGCTATGTATATATATATATATATATATATATATATATATACCAGAAGGCTAACATGCTGAACAAGATAAGATACAAACTGACTACAAACACCATGGGAGACAAGAAGTGACACAAACGTCTAAGATAAGGCACAGAACACATGTAACACAAACAAGAAAGAGTTGATTTGTGAGGAGACCAATCACGATTATTTTCTAAAACCAAATAAAACGGAGCACCTCAAAATTGCAAGCAAGTTATTATTATAAATAATCATTTAAAAAGTCAAAGTCTTCTTGCACTGGATGTGTTATTTTGGCCTCATTGCCAGCTGCAGTCATCTAAAACACCTGTGATTCACAACTACTTGCTAAGGAACACGCATTCACGTAAAGTAGCCTTGTTGATAGATGTTTGGGTGAGTTATGCCGAGTTCACACTGCATGATTTTAGCCCCGATTTTCACTCGCTGACAGGTTTTGCAAAATCGCAGACAAATGCCTGAAATCAGTCAAATCGGTGCTCATTCTCACGAGTGACAGTCACGTGGATTATCAAAGACTCAATCTGAGAGAATCGCAGACGGCCGTGAAATATTTGGCATGCTAAATATCTGAACCTGTCGGCGATTCATTGTGCAATGTGAACACGCCACTGAATGCTACCCCAGATAGTCGTGCAGTGTGAAAATAACGGTGATCCGGCGACTTTAAAATTGTGCAGTGTGAACTCAGCATAAGGGCAAAACGCACAAGATAAAGTACTTTCTGTACCCTGTAGTAGGCAGTATCACATCTTTTGTAGCAGAAATAAATTGCTGCAAAAAAGCTGTGCCATGCGAAATGTAATGTGTAACTGCAACACTCATTTCAAATGTAGCGGAGTAAAGGGTAAAGGGAAAAAGATACTCAAGTACAGTAATTAGTTACATTTACTCCAATACTTCACACATTAAACCTTCACACCATTAAACAGTTTTTTATTTTTCTACAATGTCCTCATTTGTATATCTGTATAGTTTGTATGTGCATATGGTTAAACTGTATTTATCTGTATTTGAAAAATGTCTACTCAAGTCAGTGTTTAATGTTAATGTATGCACCAGGTCTGAGAGTACGCAATTTCAATTCTCTGTATGTATGTACTGTACATGTGGAAGAATTGACAATAAAGCAGACTTGACTTGACTTGACTTGAGAATAGACTTACAAAAATGGTAAACATGTTTGAGTTTAGAAGGGAAAGGATCTTGCCAATTGCTCTGAAAGATTGCAGAAAGTGAAGAAGAAAAACCTTGACATTGTGTCGTACAAAATTATCAACTGCCAATTAAATCTCTTAAAAATGCATTGTAGGAACTACAAAATCAAAACAAAGTGTGTCCCGAAGAAAAGATCTGCTGTGAGTTGCATATCTTCTAAAAAACTTTAACAATCAAAGAAATGTCCAGCTGAAATGAACACCCATGGTAGTTAAACAACCAACTTTGATCAGTTTCCTCACAAATATGGGGCAGATTATTGATTAATAAAGAGGCATTTCCTTGCGGATCCTTACTTAAAACTATGGCACTTTTATCATAGTGCGTGATTTGTAAGCTAATATTTTTTTTTATGTGCATCACATAACCAGCTCCATATGTGTCTTTTCCAATGTATTAAAATATCTCAGTAGGGCACCTAGTATAGCATTGCACCTGTGATGCGGTGCGCTTGGATACAAGTCCCGTGATACATGGTTCAATAAAAAAGCAAACCATGTAAAATCAAGGCAAAACGGCATGGTTGATTTAGCAAATGTGCTTTTATCTCATTTTCTTTCTTTGACACTATCAGTTTGGTTTAGTGTAGAGTTGATTCATTCCAAATGTGGGAGACATTAGAGCATAAAATAATAAAATATTAGCACGGTCATGTTTTAAAGACAATTGAACACGTTTTTTTACAGCCACTCACTGGACTGTTCACTTTTAAACCGCCACTAAACATGCAAGAAGCAATAAAATATAATTTCTGCAAAAATATTGCCACTGGAATTTATTTTTCATGAGCCTGGGTTGGAAAGATTCCTCACAGTAAGCTACCTAAACATAAAATGTTGTTAAGAAGCACAATGTTTCCGTCCTTCTTACTCACAGGTGCCCTTTTCCAGATAGAAAGAGACTGGCTCATCATGCATATCTGTGATTGACACTATGCCAGTGCTGCACTGATTGCCTCAATTATACAAGGAACACAGCTAAATAATCCCATTGTCATGAGGACAAAAATATATATGTAATCATAAAAAATGCAAATTCCTTGCTTGAGCATTAGCAGTTTGCACCTGTATCTAGATGCACAGCATCAGTCTCCATCCATCTTGTTCATTTTCATGCTAACACCGCCCACGTAATCATGCAAATTGTCCAGTAACCTTTGGCTCTGCTTTAAAAGGTCTGCGCCAATTGTCAAAGTTTAAGTGTTTGAAGCTCACAATGCTTGACCTGCGTACAACTTTTGAAACAAACTATGGGAAAAGGCCTTCAGAATAATTTTTCAGATAATAATAAAAAAATAAACCTCCACGATGACTCACCAGAATGTGTCCTGGAAGCTCTATGGTGCAGAAGAGACGTGTTTGCTGACCCACACTGAGTAATCACTGGAAAACCTTTAATTTCAACCTCTCTGAAACCTGCAACAGAAGGAAATAAACACAGATTGTCAAACTTATATGCCACATTAAATATGGAGCTTCTGTTGTACTTGAAATATTACATCAAGCGAGGCTACAATGTAACTCGGGTGCAAAGGTGAACTCAGTGTATCCACTCCCGCACACACCTACAGTACATTTGAAAAACAAATCTTTTGCAACCTAAAAAATGAGTCACAAATCAAGAGATGCATTTCAAGCACTTAAAGATTTTATTTTAACGCACCTCAGTCTGTTTGGTTGCAACTTAACAAGTAAGATTGCTGATATTGATTGAGGTCGACTTAAAGAAAGGTCAAACCGAAGACCGTGCAGTGAACAAATCATGAGTTGATACAGCATCTGTGCTCTGCGGGAGTCGTCCTTTCATCACGTCGCTCTGACTCACAGGTTTGTGTGGCTGTAAATTAAACGTGCTTTATCTCTCGCTGTTTCTCTCTATGCAGAGGCATATTGTGTACTCCTACCTACAACAAGAGCCTGTTGAACTGAGGATAGCACATCTCAGAGCTCCAGCTGGGAAAGTGTGGTCAGCGTGAAGGCTAGAGACTGTATAAGGAGATGGACCACTTGTAGAAAAACCAAAGGGGGGATTCGCAGTGATCAGTACAGAAACTGTTGAAATGCTGGTCTAGGCTGGTTAGAGCTGGTTTAGTTTAAGCCTAGCAAAGCAAAGCTATTTACCAGCCAAGCTTAGTCTGCTGACCTGCTTTGTCATTGGTGAAACAGGCTGACTTTAAAGGAAGTCTCACTGGTTAAGCTAAGCTAATTAATACACAGAAGATATTTTGATCAATGTTTTGTACATACAATGAAAGCCAGTGACATTCAGTGTTGTTTGGTGCTTGAATTTTTTTTTCTTTTTGCAACTGATTGAAGATAGGCTTCAAAGATCTGATCTTAGGCACCTCAGTTTTTGAATTAACATTTTAAAAAATAATTCACAAATAAAGTTTTTTTTTGTTCAAAAACTGAGGTGCAAGAGTTCAGATCATTGAGCCTTTTAATGGTAAATCTGTTCTAAAAAAATACACCAAGCCTGTGCTAATTCAAAAATCAAGTTGACAAAATATTGAATCCAATATTTGGTAATAACATAATATTAAGGGTCAGTATACATTTAAACTCTAATACATTTTCACTTGGACATAACATGCAATCTAGTGTGAAAACAGCACAATCATTCCACACCTAAGTATATTCTTTTAAAGAACATTATTTATTTAATATTCCAAGTACTCTTTTTAAATCATGTACATTGTTTTGTTTTTTCCCAGAAAGGTTATACAGTAGCACTGATCAATATGGCATTGTAAAAAACCAAATGCTACAGCATAAAAACAAAGCTTTGGGCTAAAAATAATGTCTATATCAACTAGTCTCGCGTAGCCAGACATTCAGACAGACAGCTGAAGGTCTGGAATCCATGGCAGCTTTCCGTTTTTGACCGACCTGTTAAACAACCAATCACAGTTAATTTCGTTCATCATCACGCTTTGGGGCGTGAAAATGTCGCCACAATAACAGTGTAAAACTCTCGGATGTATTTTAAAGATTCTATGCCACAAACTTTTAAATGTTTTTAAAAATCCAGCATTTCGTTGATCCTGATAAGCGTCTGTCATCACAGTTGTAAACACAACGGCTTTCATCTTTAGTGAGGGGGGTTTGACATCACTGCATCTTTGTTTCCAGGTGGAACTTTAAAGAACGCGACACACACGTCTCCCGGAAATCCTGTATAAATCAACCAATCCAATGACGACTTCGAAACTCCTGAAGTGTTTCCACGTTTAGCCAACGGTCCGTTGGCCTGACGTCTGAGGCTGAGACTAATATCCACAGACCGCTAGCCTTCAGTCCAGGAATGCTATATAAACTGAACACCTGACATTCTGAATCTGGGTCTGTGAAACACACATCACAAGAGCCTTAACATTCCAGCTAAAATTCCAAGATCCTGATCACAGAACAAGGTTCTGGGAGAGGGACGTTATAGTGGCCTGTGGTGCTTGTGCACAGCAAGTTGAGGTGGTCTGTGGGGTTATTCTAAGTCCTCTGTGACTCTTAATTGCAGTGCTGTCACTCCAGTTTCTGTCCAAACAGCATAATAAGGGGTCATTACGAGACCAGAGTGGAAAATAATGGAAGAGTCATTAAAGCCTGGGGGAAGTGATATCTCTCCACAGTGTGGGGGGACAGGTAGTCTATTGCCCTGAGGAGATTAACAAAATGAGGTAGAGTGTCTCTACCAAAGGCTACATTCACAGACACAGTGTTTGGGACTGACTGACCGTCATCACATACAGAACAAACCTGAGCATATTCAAATTTGAGATATGATGTCATAGTTTACTTTTGTAAATATATTTGATATCAATGTCCATGCTTTCATATATATACAGGTCTATATAATACGTACATGTGTACATTAAATATAATATGTCATATTTGAAAGCCCTAAACTGAGTGAAAAATGTCTAGATGTCTTACTTATGTTCACCAAGGCTTTTTCTTATCAAAAATGCAGTAACAACACTAATATTATGAAATAGTATTGCAATTTAAAATTCTATTTTAATATATTTTGAAATTGAATTTATTCCTCTAATGCAAAACTTAATTGTCAGCATCATTACTCGTATTCAGTGTCACATGATCCTTCAGAAATCATTATAAAATGCTGATCTGGTGTTAAAGAGCATTTCTTATTATTATCAGTGTAAAAATCAGTTGTGCTGCTTCAAATTTTTGTGTAAACCAACTTTTTTTTAGGATTCTTTGGTGAATAGAATGTTCAAAAGAACATCATTTTTAAAATAGATTTATTTTACATTATAAATGTATTTACTGCCACTTTTGATCAATTGAATGCATCCTTGATGAAATAATAATGTATACATTTCTTTCTGAAATGTAGTGCGTGGACAAGTCAAGTTCAGGCAATTGCATGCATTTCATGCATACAGTGGCATGCCAGAGTCTAATATCCAGTAAAACAACTCATCATTCATTGGCATGAACAAAGCAGTCAATCATCCAATCAAAAGGCCTGATTATGTTAGTGACCTGCCATAACTGCTCCTATCCATCAAATCAATCTTCAGTCAATCAAAGGGTTGCCATGGCAAATGAAACACCAGCAGCTGGGGAGAGGGTATCCATCTCATAATCAAACACACATCAGTGCGTGCGTGCGTGCGTGTGTGCTGTGCGTGCGTGCGTGCGTGCGTTGTGTGTGTGTGTGTCGCACACAGCTCTGCTCCATATTATGCCAACGCACGCTCTCAATCCAAGACACCTCAGCGTGGAATACATTAGAGAGGCAGAGGTCAGGCAAACACACTCTAATCAGATAAAGTGCCCTGCCACTAAGCTAACTAACTACAACAACTCATTGGTTCCTCGGGGCTCTTCCTCAGTGGAGAATTTAAGCTTTGTTCCCAAACCTAATAAGCTGCCTACCCTAGCATTTTAAGACATCTTAGGCATGCATCTGATGCTAAAGCTGTTATAGGCTCCATAATAATGATGACTAAGATACCTTCACAAAAGATACCAATCAGACCATTAATTTTGATGAGCTCAATTTACAATGTCAAAATCATCAAAGATGGTAAACAAAAAAGTTATAAAACTGTGCTAAACTGTGCTCAGTGCTAAGGTACCCTTGTGAAAAATAAGTACACTTAATTGTATTAAATTTGCACTTGTAGTGTCTGAAATCGTAACTGTCATTTCAGATAATATCATATTAATGAAATACAAGGCTACTTAAGCATGATTAAAAAGAAAACACTGTTAGGACTGTTTCGTAAACTTTTAAAACGTGCACTTTGTAATAATATCAAATTAGTGCATGTCAATTGCAATTAAATGAAAACGCATTATAGCTTACATTTATATGAAATGCAAATATTTAGGAGTGATTTTTTTTACTGACTTAAGTCGAACTTAAGTACATCTTTATATATCATCTGTATAACTCATATAGTATAATTACTTATTTTGTCTTTGAAATATGGTTAAAGTGTACTGTCAAATGTAATGAAAAGCATTTATGGTAAACAAAAATATGCTTAAATTAAATGTAACTAATTAAGTTTAATTCATGGTGTTTTATTAAAACATAATGATTTAAAATGTACTTTAAAGTAAGGCTTTTAATTTGACATCACAAAGTGCGAAAGTCTACTTAAGTCGGTTAAGAAACCTTGTCATGAAGTATACCTTTTATTTAATTAAAATTATATTTTCTGCAAGTACAGCATTTAAAAATATACTCTTAAGATTTGAACGCACACTGCAAGTGCACATTCAATACAGTTAAGAACAATTATTTTTCACAAGGGTTAATGCGCCACCCAACGCCTTCTTTTCAATAACACTGTGCTCTGTCTAGCTGATTTTAAAGAACGAATCCTGTTTAAACAGACCCTCAAAATGCAGTTGCCTACAGTACTGTGTAGAATAGAAAGAACATATCAGAAAGAAACAAGTAAAAATGAATCGGTAATTACACCATAGGGCTTCGACACAACACCCCTCACATTTGACCCCTGCCTATTTGCAGCTGCGATGGAAGGAAATTGCCTGAAAACAAAGGACAAAATACAAAGA